>CM064972.1:52052662-52065439 GCA_032847665.1 Solanum chilense | reverse complement strand
TATCCTGGTGTCGGAACGTGACACTCCGATCCTCTACTATCCTGGTGTCGGAACGTGACACTCCGATCCTCTACTATCCTGGTGTCGGAACGTGACACTTCGATCCCCTAATCTCATTATTTTCCAGTTCATCAACCTTCCTTTATGTCAAGACATCATCATTAATAGAGAGGTTTTAAGGTTTAAGATTCAACAGCCTCATCATGCTAATTCATCACAATAATATAATCATATCATACAACCACATAATTAAGCATATAGAAGACTTTACAATACTACCCAATATATATCAATCGCTATTTAGAGTTTACTATGAGATAGCATAAACCATAACCTACCTCCATCGAAGAATCATAATCACACAAGCTAATTCCCCAATGTTGCGTTCTTCTCTTTCTCTCGCTTGTTCTGTCTTTTTCTTTCTGATTTTTCCTTATTCAAACTCTTTTTCTTTTACCCTAATTATCATATAATTAAGTATAAAAGATGATAGAAGTAACCCAATATTTATTTCAAGGTTATCTCCTTTAACCCCCAAGTAATTAAATTATTGACATTAACCTACTAACTTTATAATTATAGCAGGAATAGTCCAAAACGCCCCTTAAAAACTTTTAACAGAAATCCGACCCAGTCAGGGTTACACAGCCTGTGAGGGTCCGTCATGACAGTGACGGTCCGTCCTGCAGTTCCGTCACGAAGATCAGAGAGATAATTTCTGTGGAAAGGTTTGTGACGGTCCGTCGTGCCTATGACGGTCCGTCCTGCAGTTCCGTCACGAAGTTCAGAGAGTCGATCTCAGTACCCAAATTTCAGAATCTAAGTGTTTGGAACGAGACCTCCTCGACGGCCGTCGTGCCCATGACGTTCCGTCGTGGGATCCGTCGACCCAGACAGTTATTACCTGAAATAAACTCTACTACTCAAAACGACTAAACAGGTCGTTACAGTTATACCTAAAAAGTATAACTTCTATTACATTTTGTACAACTGCATGTTACAATGTTGGTACATCTCAACTCCCATTTCTAAAAAAATAAAAATATGTCAAAACAAGCTTAATTAACATTTATTATTGTTTGTAAAAACTCTTCATTTTAACACAATTATAAATATATCTTTATGGACAAATTTTAATAGTAGAAACATGTATGAATTCTTCTAGATTTTTATTTTTGATCATTAATTATACACTTACTATTTCACCCTTAAATAATATTATAATTAATAAAGTGCCATTGTTTTATACATGAAAATTTCACACTACAAAATGAAAAGAAAAAGAACCTATAGAAAATGTGATTGAAATGTGGGTCCATATTAAATTTCACATCATTAAGATACAAATAACATTAAAGAAAAGATATTTTGGTGTATTGTCATTATAAATTCATTATCACTTTTTAATGCTATAACATGAAGTCAAACATTCTAGAATATTTATGAAATGACAAATTTGTCTTTGATCGTCCTCAACTTGGCTCTTTTGTATAATGGACTATAGCACATAAATTGATAATATAGGTAAAATGTTAAAAAGGAATAAAATAAAAAGATAAATAAATTTTTTGGCTTTTAAGATATTGTCACATCACCTTCTATGTGTCCTAGTTTATATACTTCTTGATTTGCAGGAGAAAACAAAAGGCACAATTCAATCGATCTATTAATAATGCTATATCAAAGCACAAAACAGTAAAATGTAGGTACAAGGTCACTCTGATAATTCAATCTCCTACAAATATATTCGTAAATTAATTTAAACAAAAAAACTTAGAGGAAATCAGCTATAGAGTTTCAAAATCTCTCCATGATTTTGAAGAGAACGTATAACTTCAAAATTTCATGATGACTTGAGCTAGGGAGAAAGGTTCGACCATAACTTATTAAATATGTTAGAGATTTGTTATTGTCGCATGATCCACCTTTCAGCTTCCTCTCCGTGATTTTCATTGATCTCATTGCTTCTAATGCAAGCTTAATTGTTTCTTATTTCAGTACTTAAAAAGTCAGTTTTGAAAAAAAATGTTGCTAATGTAAATGAATGCATGTGTAATCAATTTACAAAAATCAAAGGCTCAAGAAATTTCACAATAGCCTCCACCGAGTTTAGTTTTAGAGAACTTCTTTTTGTGGTTCAAAGTATTACTGAAATAAAACAACAACAATAACAAATCTGTTGGATCTATACGATATCAAAGTCATGATCACAAGATGGCGAAAATAGAGATGAAAAAAAATTTACTGTGATATTGGAAAAGGTTTGACAATTTGCTACACTCCAAAACTATGTGGAAGAAGAAAAATATACGATAAGATTTTTGTTACATCTGTAACACATGTGTTGTCACTGAAGCAATATTTTTTTAAAAATAATTAATTACCAAGTTATACCTAAAAGGTATAACTTCTATTACATTTTGTACAACTGCATGTAACAGAGTTAGTACATCTCAACTCCAATTTCTAAAAAAAAAACAAAAATATGTCAAAACAATCTTAATTAACATTTATTATTATTTGTAAAACTCTTCATTTTAACACAATTATAAAAATATCTTTATGGACCAATTTTAATAGTAACAACATGTATGAATTCTTCTACATTTTTATTTTTGATCATTAATTATACACTTACTATTTCACCCTTAAATAATATTATAATTACTAAAGTGCCATTTATTAATATATAAAAATTTCACACTACAAAATGAGAAGAAAAAAAACCTACAGAAAATGTGATTGAAATGTGGGTCCATATTAAATGTCACATCATTAAGATACAAATAATATTAAAGAAAAGATATTTTATTGTATTGTCATTATAAATTCATTATCACTTTTTTAATGCCATAACATGAAAAAAAAACATTCTAGAATATTTATGAAATGACAAATTTGTCTTTGATAGTCCTCAACTTGGCTCTTCTATATAATGGACTATAGCACATAAATTGATAATATAGGTAAAATGTAAAAAAGGAATAAAATAAAAAGGTAAATAAATTTTTTGGCTTTTAAGAGATTGTCACATCACCTTCTATATGTCTTAGTTTATATATTTCATGATTTGCAGGAGAAAACAAAAGGCACAATTCAATCGATCTATTAATAATGCTATATCAAAGCACAAAACAGTAAAATGTAGGTATAAGGTAACTCTAATAATTGAATCTCCTACGAATATATTCGTAAATTAATTTGAAAAAAAAAATAGAGGAAATCTACTATAGAGTTTCAAAATCTCTCCATGATTTTAAAGAGAACGTATAACTTCAAAATTTCATGATGTTTTGAGCTAGCGAGAAAGGTTCCACCATAACTTATTAAATATATTAGAGATTTGAATACATTTGATTTATATTTTTTTATTGTCGCATGATCCACTTTTCAGCTTCCTCTCTGTGATTTTCATCGATCTCATTGCTTCTAATGCAAGCTCAATTGTTTCTTATTTCAGTACTTAAATGTTCAGTTTAGAACAAAATTCTTGCTAATGTCAATGAATGCATGTGTAATCAATTTACAAAAAATGAAAGGCTCTAGAAAATTCACAATAGCCTTCACCTAGTTTAGTTTTATAGAATTTCTTTTTGTGGTTCAAAGTATTACTGAACTAAAACAACAACAATAACAAATCCGTTGGATCTATACGATATAGAAGTCATGATCACAGGATGGCGAAAATAGAGATGACAAAAAAATTACTGTGATATTGGAAAAGGTTTGACAATTTTCTACACTCCAAAACTATGTGGAAGAATAAAATATACGATAAGATTGTTGTTACATCTGTAACACACGTGTTGTCATTGAAGCAATATTTTTTTTAAAAAAAAATTACCAAGTTATACCTAAAAAGTATAACTTCTATTACATTTTGTACAACTGCGTGTAACAGTGTTAGTACATCTCAACTCCCATTTCTTAAAAAAAATAGGGTGATATATATATACACACACACACTTAACTTACTTTATAAATTGAAAATTTAAATTTGAACATTCAAGTTTGAAATTTGAAAGTTTAAATTTGAAACTTGAAATTTCAAAACTTATGCATTTTTATTAGGAAGTAATGTTATTGAAAACTAAATAAATTAAAAATGTTATTTAATTATATATAATTTCAATATAAATAAGTAAGCATATAAAAAGTAAAAAATCCATGTCCCCTCCCGTTTGTCTCCCCAAGCACTATCTCAACTTGTAAATATAGTGGGATGTAATGGGACGTATTTTTGTCCCGTCAATACTAGTCCCTCATGGCCTGGACCCAACTGAATCTCGGCCAAGGACGTCCCTCTTCCGTCCCGTCTTCCTTCGTCCCATCCCACAATCCCCGTCCACTACACTTGCTAGGCCTAGTCCAGCCTCTTTTTTTTTTCTTGTGCTTGTCCTTGATCTTAGCATTAGGATCTTTTTTCTTTCTCTTTTCAATTCTTTTGTTCTGTCTTTTCCTTTAGAATTACAAGAAACAGAAGAACATTCAACATCATCTCATCCCAAACGAAAATTTGTCAAGGCATCTGTCGCCACAATTGCACTAGGAAGATCCTTAATGCTCTGCCTTCGTAGTTCATTATGTGCCCATTTTTGTAATCCATAAAGATAATTATGCAAATTATCCTCCTCAAATATGTTGTTAATATCCAGAAGAAATGAAGAAGAATTCTTCACATAGTCTCTAATAGATTTGGCCTGCCTTAGTGGCTTCAAATGATCCTTAGCAATCCAACCTACGTTGCGAGGGAAGAATTAATCCCTCAACTTTTTTTGAGAAGTTACCTCGAATCAATCTTAGGATGTTCAACACTCGTCCAACCATTCTTGTAGGCCACCATAATAATGTATCATCCACTAGATACATAGTAGTGATTAAAACCTTGTCTTCATCACGTACATGGGCTGCAATGAAATATTGTCTCATATCCCATAAGAAGTTTTCGAGTTTCTTGGACCTCCTTTTTCCTCCAAAGGCATTAGGCTCAGGATTTTTCACCTTAGAATACTCACCACGAGTTGGTCTAGATACAGTAATAACCAAATAGAAGAGGATAAGTTCGGTTTAGAGGATTTATTTTTCCTTCAACACTTTGTCAACTTCAATTCGAAGGGCCTCATTATCCATCATAATGCCGTCAATATTTAATGACATTGCCTCACTAAAACTCAGGCTCTCCATTAGTTGTTCTACGATGTCAGCCCGATATATATAAATCCATTTCTGAACGAATTTTTTCAAATTTAGTTTTCATTCCATAGAACTACGTGATCAGATCCAATAATTTTGGGTCATCAAGTCGTTCATCAGTGCTAATAGAAGTTTCAATTCCACGTACATGTTCAGGTAATTCAACATTCATCACCATCTTTCGATTCCTAGAAATACGGCGCTATGATATCTAATTGTAAGGGGTTTGATCTTTAAACACTAATTAGTTCACTTATTATCTCACTTCGGCAGCCAACAACCCTGTTGACGTCAGCCTTCCAATAGACAAATTTACGACTGTTTTGGTTTAAGTCGAATATTTGCAACAACATTTTGAGACTAACAGTTGGACTTTTTTTAGGAAACATAAAATAGTATGCATCAATATTGAATATAGCCAATAAATTTAGGAAAGTAGAATGACACCATCAGCTTTACGTAATTCAATTCTCAGCTCGTACTAATTAAACTGAATAAACGAGGACACTTAATTAGGTTTATACCAGCCTTGGCATTATAAGATTACCCTATACCTTATACTTAGATTAGTCACTGTATTTAGTATTCCCTAATTCCAAGAACAAACACGCAAATCAAATTACACCAAAAGACGACCTACACATTTTTAATTCTATGTGCAACCAACTACCGACAAGTTGTGTAAAACAAAGGAAACACTTGTTGGGCTTATGCTTGGCATGTGCTTTATAACCGCCTGGGAGATTTGACTTTTCATGTCTTCAAGTCTAGCTACACACATGCCTATCGGAACCTTAGTCTTTTCATTCTTGCACTGCTCCCACTCAATGTTGCCACGCCAATGTCCAAAACCATTCTCTTTGTGTTATTGCCTTAGCTTTGCTTGTCGTTTGCCCTTTCATATCTTTGAATATTAATATAATGCCTACATGATATTGCTAAGCCTTCACAGCGTCAAGTCCTCATCATGTTGTCTTGCCTTCAAGTCCTCGGTCCTCACTTGTCACTTCAGAATCAGGCCTTGGTGTCATTACGTACACCTTAGCTTTGTCAACAGTTTGTCATCAACTTAGCCTTGCATGTTTGTTTCCTTGACCTATAAAAGTGACAAGGTTAACATGCTTTAGAACCTTGTTTATGCACCCATTTAACTGAATGACTTAGATTAGGGGTATAACACTTACATACTATCCTAAGGTAAATGGGGCTTGATAATAGATGGATAAGATGGATAAAATTCAACAACACTATAGTTAAGTACCTTATATTTGTGAATAGGGCTAGGAGTGGCAAACAGTTGGATTGGATCGATTTTGCATAGGTTAAATATAGTTTGAGAAAAAATGGTTTGGATTACAATCCATTCAAACATAATATGGGCAAATATGGATTTGGTCAATATGGTTTGGGCAAAATGGTTCTAACTCATTTAAACAAATTTATTTTTCAAAAATATAAATATACCCCTCCCGACGTACCCCCCCCCAACCTTTCACCATCCTATCCCTAAAGATGTTTTGTTTTCCAAAAAACAAAAAAAAAACGTCTGTCTTTTAAAAAAAAATTAAAAAATATTACCCCCTCCAACCGGGTACACCCCCACCCACCTGCCAAGCCTTTGACCAACCTACTCCTAAATTTATTTGTTTTCCAAAGACAAAAAAAATCTGTTTTTCAATTAAGTTTCAAGATTATTTGATTTTTCTGAAAAATTAAATTTTTTATTTTATTTTATAGCACAATTAAGACTTTTGAGTGAAAGTGAAAATAAGTGATGTAATATGGATCAATATGGATACCCATTTTGATCATATTTGTATAGACTCTTAAAATAGATTGAAGTCCATATTTAACCAATTTAACTATGAGTGATCCAAGCCATCAAATATGATCAAAATGGACTCATTTTATTAATATGGACTTAAATTATCAACCCTAAATATGACACATGTGGGTTTCTTCCCTCCCTAAAGAAGCATTAGACAGCGGATCCTATTTTACCATTCTTATTCATTTAAGCAATAAGAGGCCTCAACAATATGATTCAGAAAGCAAGTTCATTGCATTGGATTGAAACCTTTAAGATAGAAAGATACTTGGGATCTTTGGCTAATGCGTCACATTTGCTCTATGCAGTGACACATTTCCTTCCACAAACTCGAGTCTTACTTTGGATGCTCATTATAAATCCACTGAAATTTGGTTTAAGGTTACTGAAAAGTTTGAGAAGAGGTTGGCAAAATGAAAAAAGAAAAAACTCGCCTTAGGTGGGAGAGTAACACTTAACAATAGTGTTCTAGACAAGTTATCTACTTATTGCATGGCCTTGTCCCCAATGTCAACTGTGGAGAACATATTGACATGATAAGAAAGAGTTACATCTAGGAAGGTGACATAAAGGATCACAAATTTCATATCACCAAATGAAGAAGATCACACAACCAAAATACCAAAAAGGTTTTGGCATTAAGAAACTTGCAGGTCACAACAAAAGTATGATGATGAAGTGGTCATAGAAGTATAACTTGGGAGAGGTGGGGCTCTAAAAAGATGTTATCACAGCTAAGCATAGAAGATTGAATCAATGGCTCACAGATATTACTACACTTCCTTATGGAGTGAGATTGTGGAAATGTATTAGGATGTTATGAGACACATTTGGTTAGTATACTCACTTTGAATTTGAATTGGGCAATGGTTTACCCCTACAATAGTATAAAGGGTATATATGCTCTAGTTTTTTGACGGCACGGGCACCAATGTCCCTAAAGTGTGACGGAGGGTATCTGCATACCATTTACGATAGTTGGGAGGTATATTTTGTTGGGCTATTGCCCATTTTCCAGTCAAAGGCCCATGGCCTAATCCTACATGAAAAAGGATTGAAATTATTCTCTTTATTTGGTTTCCAATTCTTCTAGAAAAAGGATTGGAATTGTAATCATATTTGTAATTAGTTTTGACTTTGTAAGGAAAAGTACAACTATATAAATAAAGGATGGTCTTGAGATAACAATTAATTGCTCATTGGTATTGTATTTGAAAGACATTGGAACATAAGAGAGATTTTTGAGAGAGCTTTCAACAAAAGAAAAGAGAGAAAGAAAATGGTTCTTTTCCTGCAGTCTTTTTCTCCGACCAGCAACGTTCATATCGTGTTTGCTAATTAACTAACCGTTGGATGGATCTGAAATTTAAACTGAGTGTTTATAACATCTTACTGGTTGATTTGAATGATGAAGATCGGATTTGGAGGTCAGAAAGATCCTGTTTTAGGTCCCGAACATAAGCTTTGTTTGGGTGGTGTTTCTTTCTATTTATCTTTTGTTGGTGTAGCTATTGTTTGTTCTCTTTTGGCACTTGTTGTGTAGCCATTAGAAGAATATTTGTAACCCTCTTATTGCTATAGTGAAGCAATTCAGATCTTGTCGATCCCGTAGTGCTTACCTTCGGTTTGAAGAATTTTTCCACGTTAAACTTGGTGTTCTTTTTTGTTAGATTTTTGTTTTCATTTTTTCGTCACAACAAATTTATCCTTTTTTCTTTTGTTATTGCTGCTAATAGGGAAGGGAACCACTGGCATACGATATTTAGAAGGAATATGCATGACTCTAACATGAATTATTTTAAAATTGAATTATTAAAGTTATATATACACTAGTTCTGAGAACGTGCATTGCGCGTTTATGCCGTACAATTATTTTAAAATTGAATTATTATATAGAAATGTTGAAGTCAAAAATATTCTTATTACCAATTTATATTTTATTCATTAAATAAAATTCATACTAATAAAATAGTACATTACCATCAAGCAAGAAATATGAAAAATTAATTATGATACTATAGCCTCTAATAATATGAATATATCTATATGATTTATTCTCAATAATCTCTCATTACGCTCTAATATAGGTAAGTACAGAGACATGTAGCTACTTAAAATACCATACCAGTAAAGAAAGGATAAAAAAAGAAAATATTATAAAATTTCATTTAAAAACAAATATAAAAGTCATAAATTAATGATTTCACCACTAGTAAAAATAAACTTGTAACGTTCATAATTTCATAGATGTTAAATTAAAGAAATATAAAACGAAAAAGAATACAAAAAAGATAAAGAATAAATACAACAATTATACCCTTCTTAAGACTTTACTTGTAACAATATATAGTAAAACGAAATATATAAGGAGTAAAATTCTTAACAATAACTTCTCCGTAACCGTTCAAAATTCAAAAGCCTTAATAATGATCCAAGTGCTTCACTTCTTTAAATGTACAAAAAAAGGATAACCTTTAGTAGGGATTCTTCTAATGAAATAACAAGAATGATTTATATAAATAGAAATAGAGGAATATCAAAGACGTCTTAATGTTTAAAATCAAATATTTGAAAATTATGAATATAGAGGTATGAATCTTAAGAATACCAATTGAATAGGTAATTAGATATGAATTATGAAGTTCAATATTTAAAGCAAAAGAAGAAGAAAATAATAAATAAGTAAATAAAAGAGAGAAAAATAGTAGGGGGAATGATATTTAAATAAATAGTATTGTCATATTATTTCTAGTGAACAAAAATAACCACATCACAAGAATAAGACTTCAAATATAATTCTTTGATGTTTCCCATACATGAAAGTAATTAATTACTTTTATGAACTGCATAAAATACAAAATGCACATAAATTTTCATAAAGTCAAATATAACTACATTAATTAAGTTATTTCAATTATTTTAGAGAAGGGGAAAAGGTAAAGGTAGAGTAACATATACAAGTTTTCGCGTACTAAATATATAAATGCACATACTTTTATAGATATTTTAACTTTAATTTTTCTTATTCTATACATATCTATATATATATATATATATATATATATATATATATATATATATATATATATATATATATATATATATATATATATATATATATATATATATATATATATATATATATATATATATATATGTTATTAGTTTAAAGTTTATATTTATTATTAAAAATTTTGCAAATCTAAAATGCTAAAAAGAAATTCTAAAGGTTAATAATTATGGAATATGAGAGCAATTCCACCACATCAAATGGAATGAACTAATGAGTGAGAATGTACTTGTTTTCTCTTGTTTCTTTTTAATGAAATATTATTAATAGATAGGTGTTATAAAATATTATAGTGTGGATGTCCACTACACCAATAAGTTACTCACCCATTATCTCCACTACTTTTCTCATTATGAAGATTATCATAACCTCCATAACCTCCACCTTTATAACCGTTATTATTGTAACCTTTTACTTTCATAACCTTCCCATTATATTCATATTAATGTCGTTTATGACTAACCTTTTGTATGCCTCTATGTTACACTATAACTAGAGGCAGAAGACTTCATATTGTATAGACTTGAAGGTTTGGTGAATACTTGATAAGAAAAGCTCTCATCTTCTTGTCTCCCTATTTCTATTGTTTTCATCTTCTATATCTCTTTTCTTATATTTTTCTTGTCTTTATCTTTATATTGTTAGTTTGCTTTAGTTTTACAACATGTTATCATCATGAGTTGCTCATTCTCCGTCAAGAATCAATGGTAAGTGATTTTTATGAATTATCCTAGTAAATTTTTGGTTGCATGGTATACTTCATAACCTATATATTATTTTTACTAACAAAGCTTATTTTCTAGTTATTCTAAAATGATTAATTAATTATAGTAGTCTTGATAACAATGTTGAAAGGTATTATTAAAATGTTTGAATTTATATTAACTTATGACTTTTATATGATTCTAACATGTTGCTTAAATTAATGGAAAATTTAGCTAACTAATCAAAAAAACCAACTTATTTAGTGATAATATCCATACTTTAATAATATTAGTAAACATGTCAAAAATGTCATTATTTTAAAAATAAATAATTATTATGATATTATTAATATTTTCTCTCTCATTATTTACAACTTTTCTTTCTCTCTCATAGATTACACATTTTCCTATATTTATGTAATTGGATAAATATTAATGTCATTTTAATTTTTTTCTTTCTTTTCTTAAGTTTATCAATTTCTCTCTCTTACTTTCTTCCGAATCAAATTTCCAGATTTCTCTCTTTTCTTTTTCTTCTTTTTAATTTCTCTCTCTAACATTCTTCCAAAATCAATTCCACAGATTTTTGATTGAATATATTAATATTTTCTACTATTCTCATTTAATTTCGTTGCAAGATTTGATTTGAAGATTAACATTGATTTGGGTATTATGTTTTTCAGATTCCTTATTTATTTACTTACTGATTTTAGTGTTTTTTTTTTTAATTTTGTTGTTGTCCTTAAATTATTTTTTAGGGTTTGAGACTACATAATTCTCTCTTCAATTGACGTTTTCAAGAGAGATACTAGAGTTATTAGACAAAATAATCAAAGTTCTTTCGATTTTTCATCATTTAATTTTTTTTCACTCAAGAATTAAACAACAATGTAGGTTCCGCTTCTAAGGAGGATATACGACGGAGAAAAATGCCTGAATCCGTGGATGTGCAAAATCCCACACAAATTCATAACCATGAAGTTGAAGAAGACCAATTTGTTGGAGAAGATGTTTTTTTTTTTACATGTTCTGTGTTTTGCATGTTAGTTTAATTTGTTTAGTAATTTTTAAGATTCAAAAAAATTCATGTTACAATGCGTTTGGAAGTGTATATGGAATTTTTATTGTGTTATAATTAGTATTTATTTTTGTATTTCATATATTTATTGTATTTTGTGTTCTATTTTTTTTTTTTTGTATGTGTTAGTTATGTCAATATAACACATTATATGAGTTTGATTGTGTATATTTCATAGTTTTGATGTTTTTTGTATTCATAGATTTGGAAGTGTATATTGAATTTTGTTGTTGTTTTACATGACGTATGTATTTTTGTATTTCATTATTTTATTGTATTTTGTATCCATAGATTTGGAATCGTATTTCATATATTTAATTCATTTTGTATTATGTTTTTTTTATAGTTATGTCAATGTACCACATTTAGTATTTATTTTTGTATTTCATAGTTTTATTGTTTTTTGTATTTAGAATTTTGTATAATAATATATAAAATACAAAAAAATAGTATGATGAATACAAGATTTTTGATGAAAAATTAACTATATAGGGAAAAAAATATATGAAGATACAAATATATTTATTAAATGACTATATAGATAAATTCGGCATACGGATGAATACAAACTAATAAAAAACTATAATAAATATAAATAGAATATATTGTGAAATGAATATAATTTTAAAAAGGTAAAAATTCTGGAGAAAAAAAAAGAAAAATATTTAAATTTTATTTGAAAATGTAACTGATGAGAAAATTAAGAATCCTTACCTTTTTTTGAAATATTCTCTCCCTTGATTTTCTCCCTTTTGTTATTAAATAATTATATTTTTTAAATAAAAACAAATAATAAAAACATAAATAAGATACATAACAAACTAAAATTTGACATTTTTACTAAATATTGAAAGCGTTGCTAATGAGCCCTCTTAAATGCTAAAATATTGACATTTTGAAAAAT
>CM064972.1:51858780-52052562 GCA_032847665.1 Solanum chilense | reverse complement strand
TTTAATTTAAAAAGAGCAATATTATAGAAAATAAAAACGATAAATTCTTATGTCACTATTTGATTACAAAAAAATTAAAAAATGTCATGATACAAAATAAATAAAATAAAACAATTAACGATAAAAGAAGGAAAATAAAACATTAGTACATGAATAGTTAAAGAACAATTTTAAATTTGTGTAGTTTTTATTTCTTTAGCAACCTAATATATTTCGAAAATTTTCATAAAATGAGTAATGATTTGCAAAGTGCTATTTCATATTAACATTTTCAAAAACATTATTTTTATCATTGATATTATTGCATTATAATATAAAAGAATAGGCTTATAGTTAATCAAAGGAATAGAAGGTGAGTCGTTTTTTTCATCTTTCAATTTTTGTTTTGCTATGCAAATAATTTATTTTTATATATTAATTTGATTATAATATCTTTTAATTGATCATTGAAATTCATTAGTTTGTACCTCCTAATATTGTGAAATTATATTTGATTAGATGAAAAACATTTGAAGTTAATTTTTAGGATACAACGAGAAAAGAGTATGCTAAATAGGTTGCAACATGTTTTGTAAATAATATTTTTATTTTAGCTAAATAGAGTTAATAATTTTAATACTATGATTTAGATTGATTTATGAACTTAAAATTTAATTGATTAGCAAAACTATATGTCACGATCCAAAATGATTCGTGAGTGGCACCCACACTTAACTCCTCAGGTGGGCGAACCAACACATCTAAACCCCAACATATACCAATAGTTCAACTATAAATACTATAATTAATGCGGAAGCTCCAAAAGATACTAAGCATCCAATTTAAATAAGTTTCTAAAATTTAATACTTATCATCCCAAAATCTGATAGTCATCACATCAAGGACATCTAATCTCCAATACTAAGTCTAAGAATATCGAATACACTAAAATAAAAGAATAAAATGGTATGTGTCTGAAAGTATAGGACATCATGTCATGACCAAGAGAATCCAACACGAGCTTGAACGGATAGCTCACCATGGAACTTGATATGTGGAAGGCTGGCTAGAACTGAGGGAAATAAGAAGTCATAGGTACACTCGCTGCATTTCATAAAAGGAAAACAAAGAAAAAACAAGTAGGGCTCAGTACGAGGCAACATGTACTGAGTAAGTATCATCGATCAACCCAAAATAGTAACTAATATACAAAGAAAAATAGTATGAACTCAACTATAGCACTTAACATGTGATAAGCAACAACCAACATGAACAAGTGTCAATAACAATAAAGTAAGCATGTATTAAGTCAACGGTATCAAGATCACACATGAGGACTCATGCCTCCAAACCAAATCATTTTGGGAGTTGAGTTCTTTGAGATTGAGTATCTTCCATTAATTCAACATATTTTTCCTTTAATATTATCGTGTCGGAACGTGACACTCCGATCCAAGAATATCGTGTCGGAACGTGACACTCCGATCCAAGAATACCGTGTCGGAATGTGACACTCCGATCCAAGAATACCGTGTCCGAACGTGACACTCCGATCCAATAATATCATTAGTTTATCATTTAGTATCACCAGTTCTCCATTCGTTAATAATATTTCATCGAGCTTTCTTTATTCAAGGCATCACTTTGATAGAGATGGTTTAAGATTATACATTCCACGGTCTCAGGATTTCAGATCAATTACATAACACACGACCAAGCCACACAATCACACAATCAAGTACATAGAAAACTTTACAATATCATTCAATGCATATCATTCACTATTAAGAGTTTACTATCAAATAGCATAAACCATAACCTACCTCCACCGAAAAACCAAAGTGACACCAGTTACGTCTCCAATACTTTTTGTTTCCTCAACGTCTCCGAACCTTTTCAATCTATCAAGTATATAATATATGTAAGTTAACGAGTCCATTGACATCCATTTTACTATAATGTCTAGCCTAGAATCAACAACTCTCCAAATCGATAGTCAAATTCCTAAGCTTTAACACCAACTAATTTATCAAATATCATAAGTCTCAAATTTCAAACCTAGTGTTAAATCTCAATTCCTACATTACATACCTAATGCCTTAAAATTTAATTATCTATCTTAAGATATCAAAATTTGAATCATTATATGATATTTTACGATCAAACTTCAATTCAATATACGTGTCGTACCATAACATCTCATATTGCTTACGATGAATAATTGAAGGTGATTGTATTCCTTAGTAATTCTGATCAAAAGAGGAATTGGGAACTTCTAATGGAAACAACAAGGAAGAACAAATTAGAAATTATATGCATAACTTTTCCAGTTATCAATTCATCCCTTCTATTTCTTCTCAACTCATTATTCTAACCAATACCATCATTAATTCCTTGTACAAAGATTCCCTTAGTTACAATTTCAATCTAGTACCTTTGTCCAAAATATATCCACTACCATTACGTAATCAATTGGTTACTTTCCATTAAAATATAATATACACACATATCAATCAATGTACATACAAATATTAAAACTTCTTGAATTTTTACCTGAAGAAGAAGCCGCCTCCATGTCCTTCCGTAACCATGCTTCTATTTTATTTTATTTCCTTCTCCCAATTATTTATTACCCTAATTAGTATATACAAGCAATTATGAAAGTAGTCTACTATTAATTTTAATGTTATCTTCTTTAATCATCAACTTAATTTATTATTAAAACTATCCCATTAATTTTATCATTATAATTACAAATAGTCAAAAATACCCATTTAGAATCTATCGAAAGTTATTTTATGAAATAAAATGCTCTATTGCTCAAATTGAACAAATGGGTCGTTACATTAGATACCAATTTACCCATCGTTCGTCCTCGTACGATCAAAAGAAGGCGAGGGTAAAACGGATAGTTGTCTCAACTATTTCTTTACAATATTAGTACCCAAGATCTCACCTCAAAAGTACCGAACCAACCAATTGGATATCTACACCTCCTCCGATACAATGCCTCAAATGGAGCCATCTTAATACGCCAATGAAATCGTTGTGTATTAACTCAACTAACAACAAAACTATTCCCCAGTGGAGTACTCTTCAACTGATCGATTCTTCCACTAGACCTTGACACAACCATCATGATAAATATTTTTTTTTAAACATAATCATGATGCAATCCTAAATCAATATTGGCTAAAACCAGGAGTATTCCTAAACCATCCACCACAACTCATAATGCACAAACCATCATAGATCTTATCAAGAATACATTCTCACAACAAAAACATTTCCTTGAGCTTAAGCTATAAAAATATGATCTTTAGATATTAAGTAATCATCTAGGAAAATCGAACTCATTTGATCCAAATATGGAAAGATCAAGTAACCACCATTGAGTGATACACCCAAGCATACAAAACTTCTAACAATACTATCGAAATGCAAGATTAGTAGCTATCATAGACAAACCTTAGGAATGACAAAACTAGACCCAATGGTCCTCACATTCAATCACACATATCCAAAATATGATACCGATGATGAGATAAATCTTATGTCTATCAAACAATTGGTCGCTCTCATATAAATTCTCATATTCAAAGTTGTTTTGTTAAGTCACTAGTATACTTTAACTTTCTCAAACAACAACAAATCTTTCGTAACAAGAATGAAAATGTCTAACCAAGTTTTTCGCACTACCAAAAGGACAATAAAATAATCGATACATAAAGCAGGTCGAATAACTCTAGATACTCCTTCCATATTGTCCATATCAAACAATTTTATTCATCCGAATCTATCTCTTTGATTTTTCAGCTACCTACAATCTCTAATTTAGTCCCTATTATAAGTGCACAAATACTTGGTTTATCAAATCCCACATCCACAGAATTCAACACTTTTAATACTCACAAAACATCATAACCACATCAATCATCCCAACCCATCATCAGTATCAAAGTATTCTTATAAAATACATGTTCAAACTATGTCTATCTCTCTTTCTATTTAAGCATTTCATGAAAAATATGTGGCTCAACAAGGTAATAGCACCAATTTCAAACTTGATAGTACTTTTTCAACGAGATAAAGCTATTAAATCACACTCAAAGTCAACTCCACACCACATCCACATATCATGCTTTAGATACTATTTTAAGTCATTGCATACCTCATGCCAACACTTAGGGAAATTTTTGATCACTCAAAATATTGTGTATACTATAAGCTCATAACCTCTATTCACCATCAAATATCTATGTATCACATCATAACTTTCCATGAGTCCCATCAATAGAGTAGTATTAATTCAACTCTAAATTTCTAATAACCATGTAGAATTATATCTCACCTCGTTCATCATTCTTAACTCATCTATCTCAATTTAAACAACCTAATCCCACGTAAAATTCTAAATTTTTCATACCTCATTGTTTGTCACCCAAATCAAAATTCAATCTTCATAAAAGTCGATGACAAATTCCTAGTAATCCTCTACTAAACTAGTTCACACCTCACAGTCATATCAAAACTCATAGAAAATAAAAATAAAAATATAATTAGTACAACCTTCAACTTCACCCCGAGGGTTTATACGAGAGGTCTTATTCCTTTTACTTTTCTCTAATCTTCTCATGGTGCATAATTTTAAATATCTCGGCCCTTCAATATATCAGACTTTTTTTTCTCTAACTCACTTACCGATCTCATTCTTTTACCAACAAATCATGACGTTTACTTCACATTCTAAATCAAAACTCAGAAGGAAACTCCTCTTAGATCCTTTAACAATCAAAAGTAATAAACTTTATGATCCAAAACATGCATTAGTTCTTTCACATTCTTAATACCGATGCAATCAATCATTTATTACCTTACAAATTTATACCTTGAAAAAAAAACATATCACCAAGAATGCAGACTTATAATGAAAAGTTTGAATTTTAAGTCCAATTGTGTAACCAATGCCCTTATGTATCTACATTTGCTTATACTTTGAAGACTTTTATAATTACTTTATCTTAGCTTATCATTGATTGCCTCTCCATCAACCATACCATATGCATCACTAAAAATCCAACCAACCTCATTTCTAAATTCAACAGTACAACAGAACTTATCATCTCACTCAAGCTGAACGTCTGTACACTCCTCTCTTAAATTCTATTCAATAGCTTTTAACCAAGATGATTAACCGGTTATTCTATTACCTTAACCAAAACAAAATAGATAAAATCACGCATTTCTGAACCCAATTCCCAACCCCTTCAAAGATACATTTTTAGTTCTTACAATCAGAGAAAATATTCCTGCTCTCACTTATTTTCTTAAGGCTACACATCCCATAAGTTTTATCTTATTTTAGTTATGATCCCAGCTCCTTTAAATTCTATTCGAGCGTTGACCCAACATCTCTTAAAACTTGTCATACACCCACATTACTCACAAAATAGTAGAAAATCACAACCTTAGATACTCGCATGTCTTTATTACATACAAAATTTATTTAACCAACAAATCCTAATCATATAATTTCATCCCAATTACAATTTCTGACGATTTTTTTCCCATCATGCTCAGTTAACCCTTTTATCACCATGAAGTGAACCTTTTCCTCGATCTGACACCTTAAACTTAGGTATACCAATCAAATTCAAGGGACTAACCCAATTTATATGCACTTTCTTGCTAAATCTTCAATTTACTTCACCCAAATACACCCACTAGGACTTTCTTTCCCTGTAAGTTTGTCATTGTAGTATCAATCTACCTTTTGAAGCTTAAGATAAAATCGTCAGTACTCATTCACAACCCTCAAGATACATTTCACAACCTAAATGTATTAATATTGTACCAAAGATCCATCACCAAAATTTTCCTTTAAAATAATGCTCAATCTAAGTTCCTGTAGTAATAAACTAGTTGGTTTGTCAAATGTGAATGAAACACTGAATCTCATTATCTGAACATGTCATACAACTAATAACTTCTTTAGGAGTTAGTATTCTTACTTGACAATCGACGTATCCTTTCCACATAACATTAGTACTGCCACACTGTGAAAGTCCGTTAGATACCTCACTAGAACACATCACACCTATCGATAAGATCGTACCCAAATAGCCCACATATTTCTATCCATTGAATTATTGCAAAACATTATCAAATTTGTTCTCTCTCTAGGCCAAACAATTCTCTTTACTTCTAAGACCAATTCAATAAATAAAAAAATTAAAAAAAAAAAACGCACTTCCTAACTCTAACCAAGTAAGTATCGATGACCCTTTTAAGATATCCTCACTCTATGAAGTCATAGTAGTGTTTTTACTAATTGACACTCAACATGAGACTACCACCATATTTTGCAATCCAGAAAATATACCTATTTCGAAGGACAAAATTTTTTTCTCTCGCTATTTCAACTCCTAATACTCTAGTACTAACCATATTTGAAATAGAGTGAAGACGTTCAGATACCAATTTGTATCAACTAGATACCAATTGGGTTCAAGTAGTAGCACGAAAGAAATAAATAAATGAGTTTTCCTAAAGTCCTATAGCCTCTCGAAGAAAAGTAAAAGCGTCCCCATACCGTTACGCAAGACTCTACTAGACCTGTCCTTGTGTGATGAGATCAACGAACCTAACGCTCTGATACCAAGTTTGTCACGACCCAAAATGATTAGTGAGTGGCACCCACACTTAACTCCTCAGGTGGGCGAACCAACACATCTAAACCCCAACATATACCAATAGTTCAACTATAAATACTATAAATAATGCGGAAGCTCCAAAAGATACTAAGCATCCAATTTAAATAAGTTTCTAAAATTTAATACTTATAATCCCAAAATCTGATAGTCATCACATCAAGGACATCTAATCTCCAATACTAAGTCTAAGAATATCAAATACACTAAAATAAAAGAATAAAATGGTATGTGTCCTAATGTATAGGACATCATGTCATGACCAAGAGAATCCAACACAAGCTTGAACGGATAGATCACCATGGAACTTGATATGTGGAAGGCTGGCTAGAACTGAGGGAAATAAGAAGTCATAGGTACACTCACTGCATTTCATAAAAGGAAAACAAAGAAGAAAACAAGTAGGGCTCAGTACGAGGCAACATGTACTGAGTAAGTATCATCGGTCAACCCAAAATAGTAACTAATATACAAAGAATAATAGTATGAACTCAACTATAGCACTTAACATGTGATAAGCAACAACCAACATGAACAAGTGTCAATAACAATAAAGTAAGCACGTATTAAGTCAACGGTATCAAGATCACACATGAGGACTCATGCCTCCAAACCAAATCATTTTGGGAGTTGAGTTCTTTGAGATTGAGTATCTTCCATTAATTCAACATATTTTTCCTTTAATATTATCGTGTCGGAACGTGACACTCCGATCCAAGAATACCGTGTCGGAACGTGACACTCCGATCCAAGAATACCGTGTCGGAATGTGACACTCCGATCCAAGAATACCGTGTCTGAACGTGACACTCCGATCCAATAATATCATTAGTTTATCATTTAGTATCACCAGTTCTCCATTCGTTAATAATATTTCATCGAGCTTTCTTTATTCAAGGCATCACTTTGATAGAGATGGTTTAAGATTATACATTCCACGGTCTCAGGATTTCAGACCAATTACATAACACACGACCAAGCCACACAATCACACAATCAAGTACATAGAAAACTTCACAATATCATTCAATGCATATCATTCACTATTAAGAGTTTACTATCAAATAACATAAACCATAACCTACCTCCACCGAAGAACCAAAGTGACACCAGTTACGTCTCCAATACTTTTTGTTTCCTCAACGTCTGCGAACCTTTTCAATCTATCAAGTATATAATATATGTAAGTTAACGAGTCCATTGACATCCATATTACTATAATGTCTAGCCTAGAATCAACAACTCTCCAAATCGATAGTCAAATTCCTAAGCTTTAACACCAACTAATTTATCAAATATCATAAGTCTCAAATTTCAAACCTATTGTTAAATCTCAATTCCTACATTACATACCTAATGCCTTAAAATTTAATTATCTATCTTAAGATATCAAAATTTGAATCATTATATGATATTTTACGATCAAACTTCAATCCAATATACATGTCGTACCATAACATCTCATATTGCTTACGATGAATAATTGAAGTTGATTGTATTCCTTAGTAATTCTGATCAAAAGAGGAATTGGGAACTTCTAATGGAAACAACAAGGAAGAACAAATAAGAAATTATATGCATAACTTTTTCAGTTATTGTAACGACCTGTTTAGTCGTTATGAGCAGTAGAGTTTATTCTGGTAAAAACTGTCTTGGTCGACGGATCCCATGACAGACCGTCATGGGCACGACGGACCGTGAGGGGGTCTCGTTCCAAAACACATAGAATTCTGAAATTTGGGTACTGAGATCGACTCTCTGAACTTCGTGACGGAATGGCAGGACGCACCGTCGCAGGCACGACGGACCGTCACAAATCATTCCATATAATTAACTCTCTGAACTTTGTGACGGACTTTCAGGACGGACCGTCACAGTCATGACGGACCGTCACAGGCTGCGTAACCCTGACTGGGTCGGATTTCTGTTAAAAGTTTTAAGGGGCGTTTTGGACTATTCATGCTTATAATTATAAAGTTAGTGGATTAATGTTAATAATTCAATTACTTGGGGGTTAAAGGAGATAACCTTGAAATAAAAAGTGGGTTATTTTATTATCTTTTATACTTAATTATATGACACTTAGGGTAAAAGAAAAAGGGTTTGAATAAGAAAAACAGAAAGAACAGAGAGAGAAGGGAGAAACGAACGAGAGAAAGAGAAGAACGCAGAGGAAAACAATGGTTTTGGAAGATAGCTTGTTTGATCTATTCTTCGGTGGAGGTAGGTTATGGTTTATGCTATTCGTAGTAAACTCTTAATAGCGAATGATATGTATAGGGTAGTATTGTAAAGTCTTCTATATGCTTAATTGTGTGCTTGCATGATGTGATGATAAAATTGTAATGGGCTGGGAAGATGAGGCTGTGAATCTTAAATCTTAAATTTACTTTGTTAATGATGATGCCTTGGTATAAAAGGAGGCTTGATGAACTAAAGTAATGAGATTAGAGAATCGGGTGTCACGTTCCGACACCAGGATAGAATTAGAGGATCGGGTGTCACGTTCCGACACCAGGATAGTATATGGATCGGAGTGTCACGTTCCGACACCAGGATATTATATGGATCGAAGTGTCACGTTCTGACACCAGGATAGTATATGGATCGGAGTGTCACGTTCCGACACCAGGATAGTATATGGATTGGAGTGTCATGTTCCGACACCAGGATAGTATATGGATCGGAGTGTCACGTTCCGACACCAGGATAGTATATGGATCGGAGTGTCACGTTCCGAAACCAGGATAGTAAAGAGAATGAATCTTGAAATATGTTAATATACTCAATAAAAGAACCTGTTTCCCAAATGAGTATGGTGTGGAGGCTTGAGTCCTCATAGATGTGCTTGGCGTTGTGAGCAAGGGTTATGGTAATTGTTGTTATCGCCTGTTAAGAATATTAGTTGATTTTATGTTATTATCTGAGATATATTGCTTTCTATTTTGAGTTGGCCGATGATACCTACTCAGTACTTGTGCCTTGTACTGACCCCTACTTGTATTTGTTTTTCTTTGTTAATTGTGGAGTGCAGCAAATGTGCCATCATCTTTAACTCAACCGCAACTCTAGCCAGTCTTCATCACGCCAGATTTCAGGGTGAGCTATTGCTTCTAGCTTGGACTGGATCTTCCTCTTCATGTCTTGATGCCTTGAAATTCCGGCATGGACTAGCTGTTTATTTATTTTAGCTTCTTAGACATTCTTAGATTTAGTAGTATGAGGATAGATGTTCTTGTGGTGATGACTTCCAGATTTTGGGAATAATAAGTATTTAATTTTAGAAGTTATTTAATCGATTTTCATTAATGAGTTTTAAGTCTTCTGCATTATATTCGGTTTATTATGGTTGAAATGTTGGGGTTTAGATTGGTTGGTTCGCTCACATAGTAGGATAAGTGTGGGTGCCACTCGCGGCTCATTTTGGGTTGTGACAAACTTAGTATCAGAGCATTAGGTTTGTTGGTCTCATCACACAAGAACGAGTCTAGTAGAGTCTTAAGGAACGGTAGGGGGACGCCTTTACTTTTCTTTGAGAGGCTATAAGACTTTAGGAAAATTCCATTCTTCCTTTCTTTCTTTCGTGCTATTACTTGGATCCAATTGGTATCTAGGTGAGACAAATTGGTATCTGACCATCTTCACTCTATTTTGCAGATGGTTAGAACTAGAGCAACAACGACGCCAACACCAACACCAGCAAGACAAGATGCAACTGAGCCAGCCATTGGGGCTGTAGCTCGAGGAGGATTAGTGGCAAGAGGCCGTGGTAGAGGTCGCGGGAGGACGCCCTCTACAGGAAGAGGACAAGCACCTGGCCCATCTAGTACTAGGGCGGTGACTCCTCCACCGACTGAGGAAGTAGTAAGAGAGGGTGAGGAAGGGGAAAGTGAGCAAGTGCAGAATGAGGAATTACCACCCCAACCTACCCCAGAGATGATTAATCAGGTTCTTGCTTATCTTAGCGGGTTATCTGATCAAGGCCAGACACCTCCAGTGTTTTCTGCACCAGCACCTCAGGTTCCGGAAGTACGACAGGCCGCTGCTGAGGCTCCCCGCATGGATGCCTCATTGGAAATAGGCACGTTTCCTCATTTGACTACAGGGCCCATAATGATAAGTGATCAGCATGAACTTTTCAGTAAGTTCTTGAAATTGAAACCTCCAATCTTCAAGGGTGCTGAATCTGAGGATGCCTACGATTTTCTGGTTGATTGTCATGAGTTACTACATAAAATGAGCATAGTGGAACGATTTGGCGTTGAGTTTGTAACCTATCAGTTTCAGGGAAATGCTAAAATGTGGTGGCGGTCACATGTTGAGTGGCAACCCGCACAGGCACCACCTATGACTTGGGCGTCATTCTCTAGCTTATTTATGGAGAAGTATATCCCCCGGACCTTGAGGGATAGGAGGAGAGATGAGTTCTTGAGCCTAGAACAAGGCAGGATGTCGGTTACTGCGTATGAGGCTAAGTTTCGTGCATTATCCAGGTATACCACCCAGCTTTGTTTTAGTCCACAAGAGCAGATTCGCCATTTTGTGAAGGGATTAAGGTCAGATTTGCGGATTTCAGCCTTGCAGATAGCGGCTATAGCAAAATCCTTTCAGGAAGTGGTAGACTTCGTGATAGAGGTGGAGGGAGTGAAGCCAGATGACTTCACCATGGCATCGACATCTAAAAGGTTTCGTAAGGGAGGTGAATTTAATGGTTCTTACTCTAGAGGGCAGGGTTCAGGAGGTTATCCAGCCCGACCTATTCACTCTTCACTGCAGACTGTAGTTGGGGGTCCACCGTAGACCGGTCAACACTTCTCCGAGTTTGGAGGTTATCCCCAGACTTCGTCATTCTCACAGAGACCTATGCTTGAATCCAGAGAGTGTTATAGATGTGGGGAGACTGGACACATTAAGAGTTATTGTCCAAAACAGAGTTACAGACCTCAAATAGTCAGAGGTAGAGGTGGTCATGGAAGAGGCCGTCATTCTGGAGGACGTGGTGGCCGAGGTAATGGTGGTCACCAAAATGGCCGGGGTGACGGGAAAACTGGAGCCACTAAAGCACAACATGGTAGGGGCAACGGGCAGACAGGTGATAGGGCCCATTGTTACGCTTTCCCCGGGCGGTCTGAAGCGGAGACATCTGATGCTGTTATCACAGGTAATATTTTGGTCTGTGATTGCATGGCTTCTGTATTATTTGATCCTGGCTCCACATTTTCATATGTATCTTCCTCATTTGCTACTGGTCTTTATTTACATTGTGAATTGCTTGACATGCCTATTCGTGTTTCTACTCCAGTGGGTGAGTCTGTGATAGTTGAAAAGGTATATAAGTCTTGTCTGGTGACTTTTGTGGGGAGCAATACTCATGTAGACTTGGTTATTTTAGAAATGGTTGATTTCGATGTAATTCTGGGTATGACTTGGCTTTCTCCAAATTTTACAATCTTAGATTGTAATGCTAAAACTGTAACGTTAGCCAAGCCTGGGACAAATCCGTTAGTGTGGGAGGGTGACTACACTTCCACTCCAGTTCGTATCATCTCCTTTCTTCGTGCTAAGAGAATGGTTAGTAAAGGGTGTTTAGCGTTCTTGGCACACCTCAGGGATGATACTACCCAAGTACCTTCAATTGAGTCGGTTTCGATAGTCCGTGAGTTTCTGGATGTGTTCCCTGCAGACCTTCCTGGTATGCCACCGGATAGGGATATCGACTTTTGCATTGATCTGGAGCCGGGTACTCGCCCCATTTCCATACCTCCTTATAGAATGGCTCCAGCAGAGTTAAGGGAGTTAAAGGCCCAACTTCAAGAGTTGTTAAGTAAAGGCTTCATTAGACCAAGTGCATCCCCTTGGGGTGCTCCGGTGTTATTTGTGAAGAAGAAGGATGGGAGTTTTCGGATGTGCATAGACTACCGGCAGTTGAACAAGGTAACTATTAAGAACAAGTACCCCATACCTCGCATTGATGACTTGTTCGATCAGTTACAAGGTGCTTGTGTCTTCTCTAAGATTGACTTGAGATCCAATTATCATCAATTGAAAATACGGGCAACGGATGTGCCAAAGACTGCTTTTCGAACCAGGTATGGGCATTACAAATTCGTAGTAATGTCTTTTGGTCTTACGAATGCCCCTGCTGCTTTCATGAGCTTGATGAACGGGATTTTTAAGCCATATCTGGATCTCTTTGTCATCGTATTTATTGATGATATACTGATATACTCCAAGAGTAAGAAGGAACATGAGGAGCATTTGAGAATTGTGTTGGAAGTATTAAGGGAGAAAAGGCTTTATGCCAAATTCTCCAAGTGTGAGTTTTGGCTAGATTCAGTGTCCTTCTTGGGGCACGTGGTTTCTAAGGATGGAGTGATGGTGGATCCTTCTAAGATTGAAACAGTGAAGAATTGGGTAAGACCTACTAATGTGTCAGAAGTAAGGAGCTTTGTTGGTTTAGCCAGCTACTACCGTCGATTTGTCAAGGGATTCTCTTCTATTGCTTCCCAATTGACAAACTTGACTAAGCAGAATGTTCCATTTGTATGGTCGGATGAATGTGAGGAAAGCTTTCAGAAACTCAAGACCTTGCTGACTACGGCACCTATCCTTACCTTGCCAGTAGAGGGTAAGAATTTTATTGTTTATTGTGATGCATCCTATTCGGGTTTGGGTGCGGTGCTAATGCAAAAGAGTAATGTAATCGCTTATGCTTCAAGGCAACTAAAGGTGCACGAATGTAACTATCCGACCCATGATTTGGAATTGGCTGCAGTTGTGTTTGCATTAAAGCAATGGAGACATTATCTATATGGGGTTAAGTGTGAAGTCTACACAGATCATCATAGTCTACAGTATGTCTTTACCCAGAAAGACTTAAATTTGAGGCAGAGGAGGTGGATGGAACTGTTGAAGGACTATGATATCACTATTCTGTATCACCCAGGAAAAGCAAATGTGGTGGCTGATGCTTTAAGTAGAAAAGCAGGGAGCATGGGTAGTTTAGCCCACTTACAAGTTTCTAGATGCCCATTGGCTAGAGAAATCCAAAATTTGGCTAACGACCTTATTAGACTGGAAATACTAGAGGAAGGAGGATTTTTGGCCTGTGTGGAGGCAAGATCTTCTTTTCTTGACAAGATCAAGGGAAAACAGTTTGATGATGAGAAACTAAGCCGAATTAGGGATATGGTGTTGCGAGGAGAGGCTAAAGAGGCAATAATTGATGAGAAAGGTATTTTGAGGATTAAGGGAAGGGTATGTGTGCCCCGTGTTGATGATTTTATCCACACCATCCTCACAGAGGCTCATAGTTTTGGATATTCTATACATCCTGGTGCAACCAAGATGTACCGTGACCTAAACAACACTTTTGGTGGAGTAGAATGAAGCGTGACATTGTTGATTTTGTTTCCAAATGTCCAAATTGTCAGCAAGTAAAGTATGAACACCAGAGGCCCGGAGGAACACTTCAGAGAATGCCCATTCCTGAATGGAAGTGGGAGAGAATTGCAATGGACTTCGTGGTTGGTCTTCCAAAGACATTGGGTAAGTTTGATTCTATTTGGGTAATTGTGGACAGATTAACTAAGTCTGCTCACTTCATTCCGGTCAAGGTGACTTACAATGCGGAGAAGTTAGCCAAACTCTATATCTCAGAAATTGTTCGATTGCATGGAGTTCCACTTTCCATCATATCAGATAGAGGTACGCAGTTTACTTCTAAGTTTTGGAGAACATTGCATGCGGAATTAGGTACTAGGTTGGACCTTAGTACTGCATTCCACCCTCACACCGATGGTCAGTCTGAGCGAACGATTCAGGTATTGGAGGATATGCTTCGTGCATGTGTGATAGAATTTGGTGGTCATTGGGATAACTTCTTACCCTTAGCGGAGTTTTCATACAATAATAGCTATCACTCAAGTATTGATATGGCTCCATTTGAAGCATTGTATGGGAGGAGATGTAGGTCCCCCATTGGTTGGTTTGATGCATTTGAGGCTAGACCTTGGGGTACTGATCTTTTGAGGGATTCATTAGAGAAAGTGAAATCTATTCAAGAAAAGCTTTTAGCGGCGCAAAGTAGGCAAAAGGAATATGCAGATCGAAAGGTTAGAGACTTAGAGTTCATTAAGGGTGAACAAGTCTTGCTGAAGGTTTCACCCATGAAAGGGGTGATGCGGTTTGGTAAAAGAGGTAAGCTAAGCCCAAGGTATATTGTACCATTTGAAGTACTTAAGCGAGTAGGGGAGGTGGCTTATGAATTAGCCTTGCCTCCAGGACTGTCAGGAGTGCATCCGGTATTTCATGTGTCTATGTTGAAAAGATACCATGCGGATGGAAACTACATTATTCGTTGGGATTCGGTTCTGCTTGATGAGAATTTGTTTTATGAGGAGGAGCCTGTTACCATTCTAGATAGAGAAATTCGCAAGTTGAGATCAAGGGAGATTGCATCCATCAAAGTTCAATGGAAGAATCGACCAGTTGAAGAGTCCACTTGGGAGAAGGAGGCTGATATGCAAGAAAGATACCCACACCTGTTTACAGATTCATGTACTCCTTTTCGCCCTTGTTTTTCTTCTTGTGATCGTTCGAGGACGAACGATGGGTAAATTGGTATCTATTGTAACGACCTGTTTAGTCGTTATGAGCAGTAGAGTTTATTCTAGTAAAAACTGTCTTGGTCGACGGATCCCACGATGGACCGTCATGGGCACGACGGACCGTCGAGGGGGTCTCGTTCCAAAACACTTAGAATTCAAAAATTTAGGTACTGAGATCGACTCTCTGAACTTCGTACGGAATGGCAGGACGGACCGTCGCAGGCACGACGGACCGTCACAAATCTTTCCATATAATTAACTCTCTGAACTCTGTGACGGACCTGCAGGACGGACCGTCACAGTCATGACGGACCGTCACAGGCTGCGTAACCCTGACTGGGTCGGATTTCTGTTAAAAGTTTTAAGGGGCGTTTTGGACTATTCATGCTTATAATTATAAAGTTAGTGGATTAATGTTAATAATTCAATTACTTGGGGGTTAAAGGAGATAACCTTGAAATAAAAAGTGAGTAATTTTATCATCTTTTATACTTAATTATATGACACTTAGGGTAAAAGAAAAAGGGTTTGAATAAGAAAAACAGAAAGAACAGAGAGAGAAGGGAGAAACGAACGAGAGAAAGAGAAGTACGCAGAGGAAAACAAAGGTTTTGGAAGATAGCTTGTTTAGCGATTCTTCGGTGGAGGTAGGTTATGGTTTATGCTATTCGTAGTAAAATCTTAATAGCGAATGATATGTATTGGGTAGTATTGTAAAGTCTTCTATATGCTTAATTGTGTGCTTGCATGATGTGATGATGAAATTGTAATGGGTTGGGAAGATGAGGCTGTGAATCTTAAATCTTAAATTTACTTTATTAATGATGATGCCTTGGTATAAAAGGAGGCTTGATGAACTAAAGTAATGAGATTAGAGGATCGGGTGTCACGTTCCGACACCAGGATAGAATTAGAGGATCGGGTGTCACGTTCCGACACCAGGATAGAATTAGAGGATGGGGTGTCACGTTCCGACACCAGGATAGTATATGGATCGGAGTGTCACATTCCGACACCAGGATAGTATATGGATCGGAGTGTCACGTTCCGACACCAGGATAGTATATGGATCGGAGTGTCACGTTCTGACACCAGGATAGTATATGGATCGGAGTGTCACGTTCCAACACCAGGATAGTATATGGATCAGAGTGTCACGTTCCGACACCAGGATAGTATATGGATCGGAGTGTCACGTTCTGACACCAGGATAGTAAAGAGAATGAATCTTGAAATATGTTAATATACTCAATCTAAAGAACCTGTTTCCCAAATGAGTATGGTGTGGAGGCTTGAGTCCTCATAGATGTGCTTGGCGTTGTGACCAAGGGTTATGGTAATTGTTGTTGTCGACTGTTAAGAATATTAGTTGATTTTATGTTATTATCTGACATATATTGCTTTCTATTTTGAGTTGGCCGATAATACCTACTCAGTACTTGTGCCTTGTACTGACCCCTACTTGTATTGGTTTTTCTTTGTTAATTGTGGAGTGCAGCAAACGTGCCATCGTCTTCAACTCAACCGCAACTCTAGCCAGTCTTCATCACGCCAGATTTCAGGGTGAGCTATTGCTTCTAGCTTGGACTGGATCTTCCTCTTCATGTCTTGATGCCTTGAAATTCCGGCATGGACTAGCTGTTTATTTATTTTAGCTTCTTAGACATTCTTAGATTTAGTAGTATGAGGATAGATGTTCTTGTGGTGATGACTTCCAGATTTTGGGAATAATAAGTATTGAGTTTTAGAAGTTATTTAATCGATTTTCATTAATGAGTTTTAAGTCTTCCGCATTATATTCGGTTTATTATGGTTGAAATGTTGGGGTTTAGATTGGTTGGTTCGCTCACATAGTAGGATAAGTGTGGGTGCCACTCGCGGCTCGTTTTGGGTCGTGACAGTTATCAATTTATCCCTTCTATTCCTTCTCAACTCATTATTCTAACCAATACCATCATTAATTCCTTGTACAAAGATTCCCTTAGTTACAATTTCAATCCAGTACCTTTGTCCAAAATATATCGACTATCATTACGTAATCAATTGGTTACTTTCCATTAAAATATAATATACACACATATCAATCAATGTACATACAAATATTAAAACTTCTTGAATTTTTACCTGAAGAAGAAGTCGCCTCCATGTCCTTCCGTAACCATGCTTCTATTTTATTTTATTTCCTTCTCCCAATTATTTATTACCCTAATTAGTATATACAAGCAATTATGAAAGTAGTCCACTATTAATTTTAATGTTATCTTCTTTAACCATCAACTTAATTTATTATTAAAACTATCCCATTAATTTTATCATTATAATTACAAATAGTCAAAAATACCCATTTAGAATCTATCGAAAGTTATTTTATGAAATAAAATGCTCTATTGCTCAAATTGAACAAATGGGTCGTTACAATATATCAAATATAACACATCCACTATGTTGTTAATAGTCATCATATTAGAAGAAGGAGAAGTTGTTAGAATAATGTTTAGAGTCTTTTTATGAACATATCCTTATTATACATAAATTATGATAATATTTTGTTAGCATTATTTATGTATGAAAAATTAAAACATTATATATAATTATACATGCACTTTTGTTACTCAATAATATTTCATATTTAGTAATTCATAAATTTAAAAATTATTATATTTTAAAATATTCAAGCAACGTGCGGATACGTATACTAGTTTGTGCGGATACGTATACTAGTTGATGAATAATACCAAAAGAATTTCCAAAAAATTTATGTTCACATGGTAAAAAAATTAATTGTGTTTCTAAAAAGATAAAATTTGACTCTATTTCACAAAGTACGGAAGAAAATTAATTAAAAAATATATCAACTTAAGCTTTAATGTTATCTAATGAATTATAAAAAAAAATTCCAATTAAAAACAAACACATGTTCATACTAATATATTTTAACAGTTTCTTTTTCGTCTCTTATATGTCTCACAGAAAGTAAACATACTCTTTATGCCACATATACATCGAAGGATGTGTTTATTGTACTTTAGGAAAAAATACATAAATTCACTTCAGAAGTTGTATCGAAAAGTTAGTTACACGTTTAAACTATTGAGTCGATCTATTACACACTTATACTATCCAAAAGTAAATTTAATACCACCCTGGAAGCTGACATGAAAATAAAATTAAATAAAAATTAAAAAAAGAGCATTTGAGTAAAAAAAAAAAAGGGCCATTTTTTTCCCACCCCTACCCTCCTCCTTCAATTTTTCTACCTTTCTTCTTCCTCCATTTTTTTTATCAGAAACACTATTTTCATATCAAAAATTTCTAGCCAAGAACGGATTATTCAATTTATTTTTGAGTTTTTTTGTTGATTGTGAGCATTTGAAAAAAAAAAAAACAGATCTTGCTTTTTTTGAAATTCAATTTTTTAATGTATGTTCATAGATTCTTCTTCTCTCTTAGAAAAATCTTCTCTAGATTCTTCTCAAAATCAGTAATAGTAAATCGAGCACTAATTTTTCAATTGTCCGACTAAAATCTTTATAATTATAAAATTGCATGTTTTTACAATTCTCTTCTTTGAGCTTGAATGAAATTTGTATATTATGATAATTTTTTGTGGTGGGTTTGTGATGGGTGAAAAACTTGTGGTGGTATGACTTTTAATTTCGATAATGACAATGAAATTTATAATTTTGATGGGGATGGTGAATTTATGATTATGATTGTTATGAGTTTCAATGATAGTGATATGGTTCTGATGGTTAATTAGTTAAATTTATGATGTTTGTTATCAATTTTCTTGATGAAAATGGTTGTGGAAAGATTCCGATCGTGAATTTGATTACGGGTGGTGAAATCTATGGTGGTTGAGAAGTGAATTTGATGATAATGGCAAATGGTAGTAATTTAATAGTGGGTTAGATGGTGTATAGGGAAGAAGAAATTGGGTGACTTGGATATTTTTTTTTAAAAATCTGACGTAATTATTGATGTGGCAGTGACATGGCGATGACGTGGTGCGAGTGTGAAACACTTTCTCATCATCTGGCTGGTCTATGCGCGTCAAAGTTAAAATAAATTCACTTTTAAGTAATTTAGGAGTGTAATAGGTCGTCGCAATATTATAATCGTGTAACTGACTTTTCGTGATAAATTTAAGAGAGAATTTATGTCTTTTTCCCTATACTTTAAAATAATTGTTGGGGGGGGGGGGGGGGGGGGGGGGGGGAGGGAAGGATAATAAGACATACTACTACTACGTTACCAAGATGTGTGACTTTCATATATGACCTTGTCCTTGTTTGCTCTTTCTAAATCAGTTTTCAAGATTCATTTTCCTAGATTTTCTTTTTTCAAGCTTTAATATCCTGTGAGAAGTATAAGAAAAAAATATTATTGAATTGTTATGTATTTTTCATGCTGCCAATCAATTGTTGACACTCAATTTTGACCTAAATTTTTCAAAATTCGCAACTTTTAAGTTTTATTGATTTAATAGTATAAAATGATTTTTTAACATTTAAAATAAGTTTGTCAATAACTATCTTTATTTATAAAAATTTAGAATTTTTTATCAGTTGATTTTAAAATTGCATTTTTACATGTCATTAGTTACACTTATTATATTTTTTAATATTCATTTTATTTGTTACAATTGTTAATATTTATGTTGATATTTAGCATAATCTAAAAATTTATTCGAATACGATTAAAATTTGCACACACAATTGATCAATAATTGTGGGCCACAATCCCAAACACACAAAATTCAAGCTCATTACATAATCATTTTTTCTATTTAAGTTCTACTAGGTCAAGAAATAAGGATGTTGGTGGATAAATTTAGGGGTAAATTTTCAGATTTTTAGGGTTCAAAAAGTTTTTTTTATTGTTCATTATTTTCCTGCAAGTCACTGTAGTTTTGTCGGAATTCAGCGAGTCCACCATCCAAAATACTCTAGTTGTTGGTGGAGGATAATAGGACCTACTTCTACTACGTTACCTAGATGTGTGACTATCCTGGATGACCTTGTCCTTATTTGCTCTTTCTAGATCGATTTTCAAGATTCATTTTTCTAGATTTTTTTAACAAACTGTGTTACCATGTGAGAAATATAAGAAGCGAATATTATTGAATTGTTGTTTTGTGTTTTTCATGTTGCAAATCAATTGTTGACACCCAATTTTGACCTAACATTTTCAAAGTTCACAACTTTAAAGTTTTTTATTTAATAGTTCAAAATAACTTTTTTTATAATTTTAAATAAGTTTATCGATAACTATATTTATTTATTAAAAAAATAGGAATTTTCATCAGTTAATTTTAAAATTGCATTTTACATGTCATTAATTACATTCATTATATTTTTTATATTTATTTCATTTGTTACATTTGTTGATATTTAGCATAATTTAGAAATTTATTCAAATACGATAAAAATTTACATACACAATTAATCGATAATTCGGGGCCACAATGTTAAACCCACAAAATTTAAGTTTATCACATAATTATTTTTTGCTATTTAAGTTTTACTAGATTAAGAAATAAGGGGATCGTAGATAAATTAGGGGTAAATATTTAGAATTTTAGGGTTCGAAAAGTTATTTATCATTGTTCATTATTTTCGAGCAAGTCACCGGACTTGTGGCGAAATTCGGCGAGCCCACTACCCAATAGACCCCAGTTGCTGGGGAGGATAATAGGACCTACTAATACTACGTTACTTGTATGTACGACTATCATGAATGACTTTGTCCTTATTTGTTCTTTCCAGATTAGTTTTCAAGATTCATTTTCCAAGATTTTTCTTTTTTCAGGTTCTGATAGCAAGTGAGAAGTATAAGAAAAGAATATTATTAAATGAAAAACTAACAGAAAATGGCAAACTACATTTTTATTAAAATAATATGGCTATACTATATTAAATTTATATTTTATGGTTATATTTACTTAATAAATAACAAATACATCTTAAACACTCCAAAAATATTTTTTCCTCTATTTTCAAGTTTTTCTCTTTCTGTCATATTCAATTAGCACGCCTAAAATTTCTTTTCCCTATTTCACGTTTATATATATTTCCAAGACCCACTTTTCCAATTTTCAATTAACTATCCAAATCTTCCCAAGATCACATTCATCCTAAATTCCTTAATCATCTTCATTTCTATCAAGTTTTACAAATTTAGCTTAGTAATTTTCGATCATCATATCCGCAAACTTGCTTGATTTTCGGAGAACTGTGTTGTCTTGATCATACAGGTTTCTTCAATTCTTATTTTTTCTCTATTTTTCTATCAAAGTCTTTAATATTTCAATGCTTATGATTTATTTATAGGATTAAGTTGTTGAATGCAATGTCGAAACCAAATATCCCAAGGAGAATCACAAGAGGTACAAACTATACCGATAATTGCATGGTTGAAATACCGTCTTTTGAACTCTGTATAACTCAAATTCAGTCACAGATTTCAGGCGTTAGCGTTGTGATGGAAATAGAGAAGAAGTCAAAATTGTCCAATAGTCTTTCAAAATTACAGTTGAATGAGGAACTAGTAATGTCTGGTTATTCTAAAAGGAAAGAAGGACCAACGGTGAAAGCGATTGAAACAAAAATTTATAAGAGGAGGAAAGTAAAAAATGTGATGATCGGTATAAGAATAAAAAAGCAAAAGTGGCGATTGATATGAATTTGGGCATTTATCGGATATCAAACAAGAATTGGTTCTACTCTCTGTCTTAGGATAGACAACTTCTGAATGATGAGGTAAACATATGAATATATACGTAAATAGTATTGTTCCTATTTATAAGATATGCACATTTCTACATTTATTAATTATTTTTTGTAACTTTTGACATCATATTAATGTGATTCTATATTATTTGTGTAAAAAAAGTAAATACAACATTGCTAGTCGCTACAGATACACTACTGCTGACTGTCTGTTCAAGTCAAAAATTGCTGAAATTTATGCTGCATATGCTGAAGTTGGAAGCAAGATATGTATTGCAAATGTTAAAAGTGACATACGTGATTACACATAGGCTGATGGTTGCCATTCCATGGAATACAATTGATAATGTGTTCAACCAGTGAACATGGAACATAAAAATCACTGAGTGTTGGCTGTTTTGTCATGAATTGACAAGCAAATTTATGTATATGACTCATACAGAGCAGCAGGTCATAACTGTTACATTAGAGATGAAATTCAAAAGTTTGCTCAGATTCTGTCAATGTATGTTTCAATGGAGCTTGCAAATAATTCAGATGATACAAAAGATAAGCACATCGCATACGACATGATGTATGTGAAGGATATACCTCAACAAGGATCAGATTACTTGTATGTATAAAACAAGTCTCTTAATTCACTTTTTAAATAAAAAAGATCCTATTTAACAAGTAATTTATCTTTCAGGGATTGCAGAATATATTTGCTAGCATTTGTTGAGTACCTAAGTGAGGGTGAAGGTATTTCAGTTCAATACCTCCATTCTAAGTTACATTGTATCAGGTATGGTGCACTCTTGTGGGAATATGTAATGAAAAATATAATAGAAGGGGATGATAGCGAGAATGAGGCACCACCCAGAATAATGAAGCCTCCCGCAAGAATCGATAATAGTCAACTTGTTCTGATTGATTAGTATCTTATACTAGTTGTCTTTCTGAACTTCTATTTTTATGCTTATGATTAAAATTCATATTTTGTTTTTTTTTGTCAAACATTATCAAGGCTTCTTTCGATTCATATATGATCACATTATTTGTCTTTTTTTTTTGTTTCAGTTATTGCATTCAATGTAATAGTAGAAAGAGATCGATGTATGTTTGTACAAATGTCTAGTCTCTTTGAACACATACACTTGAATATCTAACTTTGTTCAGTTGTGTGTTATTTTATCAACATACTCAATAGTATAAACGTATCTATTTTGATTTCAGTTCTTACTTAAGGACATTTGGATACTTACTTTCAGTAATTTGTAAGCGTATACTGAGAAAATTGTTAGTTTTATATTTGTTTCATAGGTCGTGTGTTGTGTTTAATTAGTATAACTATTTATATGTGTATTCACAACATTTACTCTAGTATAACTATATTAATGTACTACAGGTAGTTTGTGTGTCTCAATAATTTTTAGTAGTATCAACTTGATATTTGGGTATTATTGATTGCAAAATTTGTATCATGTTTAATATTGAGATAATATTCAAGTATTATAATGTAAAACAAATATTTCAAAAGGCAAATAATTCATTATTCCTTTATTCAACATAACAAAAGTTAACTAAAAGAACACTTCAATAGTGACATGTATCAGTTCCCATGCATTCCGTATTGCAGTTCGACATGAACGCCTATTATGACCTCGTTGCTCACATGTACTACAAGAATTGGTACCGTTCTTTTTGCTCAATTCGCTAAATGAATTCTCCCGTTGCTTTTTTGGCCTTTCTAGAGGTCGCTTGTATTTTAGTGGCAACACAACTTCGGTAACAATGTGTTCAGGTATGTTCCATTCACTTTTGTCAAGGAGAGGATACACAGGGACTTTATATGTTTTCAATATTGTTCATGACTTATAAAAATCTGAACAATATTCATCTGGAAGTATGTGATTTTAGTTCAACACACTTCACGCATGTGAGCACTGTATGTCGTCAACTTGAAACATGTTGCAATTACAAGTCTTCTTTTCCAAGCATACGATATAACTCTTCCCTTCATCACTTACTGAATAAACGTAATCAGTTGACGGGACAACCTATAATCAATACAGAAATTGAATTATACACTTCAATATCAAAGCAAATATGTTTTAATTACTAAAATAAATGAATACATAATCAATTGAATAAGACAATTTTTAATTATTTAACTTTTCTTCAACATACATACCATCATACGCCCAGATTTGATTCATTAAGCACAAGCATCTCCTGAAGCTTCTTTCCAAGTAGTGTGAATGTGCATGATGCATTTTTTCGATTTATGCAATTCCACCTAGCAAACATCAAGTACACTTGTTCAAAAAAGTCAAATATCGGTAATTCTCTTGCTTTACTAATGTCAAATTGATGCATTCTGCAATATTCGATGTCATCACCCAATCACGAGGAACTGGTGCATACAACCTTGCCCACTTCTCATATCTTACCAACTCTAAGTAATTTTTAACCCTTACATCAAACTGCTCAATTCTTTTCATTAGCTTATCAAAATCACTTTAAGTATATGCCTTTGCAATAGTGTAGAATACTTCATTCATTCATCATTTGTTTTTCAAAAATTCTTGCATACATTATCCCACAAGTGTCATATGTAGGCGTAATGTTGATACGATCTTAATTATGCTATTATGTCTGTCAGATACCACACACATATTCTCTCTTTCCTCATATGCTTCTTTGAATTGTTTAAGGAACCATGTCCAAGAAGCATCGTTTTTTGAATGAATAATTCTGTACGTCAAAGGTAATATATTCGCTATCATAATATACAGAAAAAGATGAATAAAAAAAATTATAAAATTATAATGTATGCATTTATCCAAAATACGTGCTCAATCCAAAGTGCTGGCTGATACGAATGCACCAATATATGTTGATTTGAGGTGACTGACGTCTACAACGAAATTGGCATGCGATGATCAGAACCCTTTGTAAAAGTATCCAACCTATGAACACATACACAAATTCGTTATCAGGTGTTTTCTCCATTCGTATATGTGAACCAGAATACGTCTTATCCAAGGTATACAAGTATCCTGGTAGCTTCCCATAAGACGCAGCTGGTTGCCCCATGATAGATTCCAATGCCTTCTCCTTTGATCGTCATGCCAACATGTAATTAATATAAATACCCAAGTCCAATCTAATGTCATCCCTAATATCATTTGGAGTGTACTTTCTCTTGTGATTCCTCAATTTAGGTGCAAATATTCCTCCAATCAATCCACTCGTTGCAAGACAAACTAAATGCATCCCATCATTTAAAGGACATATATGTTCAGAGTTAGAAATTCTAATTCTGAACTTCTTTGACTTGTTAATACTTGACGTTTTCATACCATGTACATTCTTTAGATTGACATACAAGAGTATAGCTGCGAATACAATTTATATTTTGTTGTTAGTTTTGATTTTCCTCTGCAAACATATATCAATAAACGTAAAATGAATAAATTTAACAACAATTTACCTACTAGAGTTTGACCTCTCCACCAAGAATTTAAACCTTTTTTCGATTGAATATTTTTCCATCACATCTTTCATTATCGACTTATCCATGTATATCTCATCCATCATTATCTCCTTTTACGATCTGTTCATAATTATTAAATTATTTTTACAATCAAATACATCTACTGTTTGATTGGCAAATGTTGGGACAATTGCTAATGTATCATTCACACCATTTAATTCTTGATTGTACTCAAGTTGCAATACATTCTCCAGAATCAGAATATACAATATCAATATCGTAATACTAACACACAATGGGATATACTCCAATTTGAGTATTCATTTTTTTCAACTAAACGTATAGGCGCACATCAATGTCGTTACGTATTTACATAGGCGTGTCGTCACCTTCAATAGTGTATTTAATCTTCATACACTTTTTTGTAAGGTCGATATCAATTGTACCAAAATCACATTAACTAATTTAAAATATGAAGCATACTCCTTCAAAATAATCCCGTCAATGTTGTATTCTACGTAAATCTTATCGCTTCATTTTCCAGAATGACGGATCAAACTACATATACTAGCCGTGATTTTTTTTGTTTTAGTCGTGAAATGAAGAATAAAAGATCGCACATTTTTTATATTTCAAACTGATCAAAATCCTATAAGGAATTGGTCAGTTACAATTTTAAAGAGCCAAATTAGTGGGTCTAAGGGTTGGAAAATAGTCTTCCAGTTACAATTCAGTTTGAATGTACTTTTATATTTAAAAAAATATATATTAGCTATTTTTAACTCAAAGTGTAGCTATTTTTTTTTAATATGATAACTAAATTCATCTCAATCTAATATCCCTCAAACTATAGTCATTTATGTAAATTTTACATTATTAAATTGTTGTTTTGTATTTATCATGTTACCAATCAATTGATTACACACAATTTTCGCCTAAAATTTTTAAAATAGGCAACTTTTTTAAATTTGATTTATTTAATAATTCAAAATTATTTTTTTTCTAATTTTAAATAAGTTTATCGATAACTATTTTTATTTATCAAAATTTGAGATTCTTTATAAGTTAATTATAAAATTGTTTTTTTGCATGTCCATTAGTTACGTTCATTATATTTTTTAATATTTATTTTATTTGTTACATTGGTTAATATTATGTTGATTTTTAGCACAATCTAGAAATTTATTCACGTACAATTAAAATTTCTATGCACAATTGATCAATAATTTTGGGCACAATCCCAGTCCAACAAATTTCAAGCCCATTACATAATTATTTTTTCTGTTTTAATTTTACTAGGTTAAGAAATAAGGGGTTGGTGGATAAATTTAGGGGTAAACTTTAAGATATTTATGGTTCGAAAAGTTCTTTTTCATTGTTCATTATTTTCCAGCAAGTCATTGAAATTCTGCTGAAATCCGACGAGTTCACCACCCAAAAGACCTCAGTTGTTTGGGGGAATAATAAGACCTGCTAATACTACATTAACAGGATGTGTGACTATCACGAATGTCCTTGTTTTTATTTGCTCTTTCTAGATTAGTTCTCAGGATTAATTTTTCTAGATATTTCTAATTTCAAGCTCTGATACTATCTAAGAAATATAATAAAAGAATATTATTGAACTGTTGTTTTGTATTTTTTTTATGTTGCCAATCAGTGTTGCTCCCCAATTTTTGCCTAAAACTTTCAAAATCTGAAACTTTTAAATTTTATTTATTTAATAGTTCAAAATGAATTCTTTTAATTTTAAATAAATTTATCGATAACTATCTTTATTTATCAAAATTTAGGATTTTTTATCTGTTAATTTTAAAATTATTTTTATACATTTCATTAATTACCTTCATTACTTTTTTTAATATTTATTTTATTTGTTACATTTGTCAATATTTATGTTGATATTTAGCACAATCTACAAATTTATTCATATACGATTAAGATTTATATACACAATTGATCGATAATTGTGGGCCACAATCCCAAGCCCACAAAATTCAAGCTCATTACATAATTATTTTTTATATTTAAGTTTACTGGGTCAGGAAATAAGGTTGTGATAGATAAATTTTGAGGTAAATTTTCAGTTTTTTAGGGTTCAAAAAATTATTTTTCATTGTTTATTATTTTACAGCAAGTCAACGGAATTCTGCAAAATTTCGGCGAGTCCATAATTCAAAAGACCTCAGTTGATGAAGGAGGATAACATCACTTACTTCTGCTACGTTATCAGGATGTGTTACTATCATGGATGACCTTGTCCTTTTTCGTTCTTTCAAGAGTAGTTTTCAAGATTAATTTTCCAGACTTTTCTTATTTCAATCTCTGATACCGTGCTAGAAGTATAAGAAAAAAATATTATTGAATTGTTGTTTGTATTTTTCATGTTGCCAAAAAATTGTTGACTCTCAATTTTGGCCTAACATTTTCAAAATTCGCAACTTTTAAGTTTTATTTATTTAATAGTTCGAAATATTTTTTTTTAATTGTATATAAGTTTATCGATAACTATCTTTATTTATTAAAATTTAGGATTTATCAAAATTCAATACCATTACATATTTATTTTTAAAGTGTAACTAATTATTTTGTTTTTTGGTTCAGTGTCTCCATTATTATTTTCTACCTTTTCCTTTTCCCTATAAAATATTTTCCTTCTATTCTTCGTCTCATGACTCTTCCCCTTTACTAATTGTAATAGCCCAGAATTTTTTCGAACTAAGACTTGAGTAGTTAATCGTAGCGAGTGATATTTCACCAAAGAATTAAAAATTTCTTAAGCCTTAAGGTCAATTCTATAGATTTAGCACCAAGATTTCCAAAAAGAATTCAATTGAGAATAACAAAAATCTGAAATTTTCCGAGTTAAGCTAAGTATTAGTTTTTATCAACTTCAAACGACCATAACTCCGAGTACAGGATAAGTAGGTGTTCTACAGAATAACATTGGAAACATGTTTGAATTATCTTTCCAAATCCATCGAGTTTGTTAAATTTCGAGTTTGGATGAGTGAGATATGACATTTTGAAGTTAGGATGTCCACTTAAGGAAAGTTAGCCGAAAATAGTGAGGGATATTTTAAGTGTCTAATCCTCTTAGGTTCAATTTTATAATCCTAATAAACACCTAGGGTTTTAGTTAAGAGTTCAAGAAGAGGCAAGAAAAGAAAAAAGTAGAAAAGAGGCATTGATAGTTGATTTTTTTTAATTTGACACTTAAAAGCATTTTTAAAAAAAGATTAGTCAAACATAATCTGCTTATCAAAAGTAAGTTTTCAAATCAATTATCCAAATACAAATTGTGTTTTTTTTCAAAAGCACTTTTCCAAAAAGCTATTTTATATTAAAAAAGGTGTTTCTAGAAGTAAACAGATTTTAGCAGCAATATCAAACAAACTTTTAAAATGAACCTACTACAACTTTAAACTTAGAAATACAAGAATATGCAACTTAGATGGGACTAACTACACCTATTGAGATACTGGCCCGATTCGATTAAAAATAATTCAACCAGGCTAATTCGAGGTTTGGGTTGGTTATCAAGTTGTCGGACTAGTTCCAACTAATCCAAGTTTAGAAGGGTTTTGACTAGCCTGCGTGGGGCTAGGCTATATTGTGTGAGTCTGGGTTGATTATTATAAAAGATATATTTAAAAATAAACGAAAAATTACATAATATCTTAAATAAAAATGTAACTTACATTAACATTGCACTGTGTAATTATGGGTACCCTATTAAATCATTAACGTGACATAATCGATGCTAGGCCATTAGTTGAGAAATTTGAACCATGTAGAATAGGTATGAAAAAACCCCCAACCCAAGTCGAACGGTAGAAATTTTTTCGAACTAAGACTTGAGTCGTTAATTGTATTGAGTGATATTTTACCAAAGAATTAATTTTTGTAAAGTATTAAGGTCAGTTCACTAGATTTAGCACCAAGAGTTCCAAAAAGAATAAAACTGGAAATAGCAAAATCTGAAATTTTATTAGTTAAGCTAAATATGAGTTTTGGGTCAACTTCAAACGACCATAACTCCTAGCACATGATGATTCAGGTGCAATACAAGTTACCACTGGATAGATACTTGAATTATCTTTCCAAAGCCACCAAGTTTGCTAAATTTTTAGTTTAGATGAGTGAGATGTGACCTTTGGAAGTTAGGTTGTCCATTTAAGAAAAGTTAGTCGAAAATAGTGAGGGATATTTTGATCCTTTCCTTACCCAATCAGATTTAACTCGTTTTTAGTCATATTTTAGGGGTATGATCCATTTAGGTTCATTTATATAATCCTAATAAACACCTAGGATTTTTGTTAAGAGTTCGTTGAATTTCTTGAGTCTAGTTGCGGATATTCTCCATGGTTCTAATTCCTAAGAGTTATGTAAGCTTCCATGGTTTTGGATTAGATCACCCACACGCCAATCATGTATTTTTTTCAGGCGAAATTTAATGCTTAAAGTTTAAAGATTAGAGTTCTTAAAAGGTTTTTGAAATTCATTCTAAATCTTGTTGTGTTGGAGTTTTGATGATTTCTTGAGATCAAATTGAGTAATTTTATTGTTGTTTCTAGTACATTAGGGTGTAATTAAGTTAATAATTTAATCCAAGTGATTGGGAAAGAAACCGTTTGAATTAGCCAATTTAGGGTGAAAAAACGAGCAAAAGTGCTCGACAGAAATTCTGGGTTGGGGCCTGGCGCGGTGCACCTGCCATAGTACCCTAAACCCATCTCTGTCCATCAAGGGTTGGGGCTCCACGCCAGCCATAGCCCCTGGGTTGTCTGCGTAGTCCAGGTTGCCTCTAGTAGCTTCGTTTGAGTTCGTTTAAAGTGAACCTTCACTCCTTTTTGATTCTAACTAATCTAAGCTACTTCTAACCACCTAAAATCAGTCCTAACATGATCATAACCTTGAATTCATAATTCAAATTGAAGGTATAGTTGAGAGTTAAGTTTTGAGAATTCTTTCCAACGTTCTAAGAAAGTCCTTTTGAGGAGTCTTCCACAACTTCTAGTAACTTATTTCAAGACTTAATCAAGTGAATATAAGAGTGAGGAGAATGTATTCATAAGTCTACAATATTACCTAGATCCTATATATCAATAACAATAACTTTTGAATTCATAATTCACATTCAAGAGCGAGTTTAGAGTACAGTTCAAGAAAGTCTTTAAGTTCAAATTGTGAATTCTTTGAGATCCATTATTGATTTGAACTATAGTTGTGAGGAAGTAAATAAGTGAATGAGAGAGTTATAAACATGAGTTCAATCTAGTTACTTAGACCTTCAAGTTGAATTGTTCATGTCCATAATTCTGCATGAACCCTATAAGTCGAACAATCTTGAGTTAAGAAGTATCTTTCAGTTCTCGAGTTGAGTAGTTCATTCTCATAATTTCGCATGAACCCTCCAAGTTGAAAATCATGAAATCATCCACATAAGATCATGAACCTTGAATCCATACTTCAATTCAAGGAAAGTTAAGACTCAAGTCTAGAAGTTAAGAAACAAGTCAAAGTAAAGTTATAAAGTTTTCTAAAGTCTTTCACAAATGTTTTCACTTTGTTTTAAAGACTTAAAGTTCAAGTCAAGAAAGAGTAAAGAGTTGAGTTAAATTCTCAAAAGTTATAAGAGAACTAAGTATTCCCTAAGGTTAAGTTTGAAGTTAAGTAAAGATAAAGAGTTTAGTTCATTTCTCAAAATCTATATGGAAACTAAGTATTCCCTAAAAGTTTATAAAATGTTTCACATTTAAGTTAAAAGGAAACTAAGAGTTCCAAAAGAGTTTTGAACTAAAAGGAGAATATTGTTTTCAAAAAGGATCTTTTCGAAATCTAAAGGGTTCAGTAAATTATCTCAACCCAAAGGAAGAAAGTTTTATTAAAAGTATGAGCTAAAGTACATTTTGGGAGTAGTATTGAGCACCGATGTGGGGATGAGAGTTCATATTAACTCAAGTCTCCATGTAAATCATGTAGCCAACATGGGAATTGACAGGTCATACTTTTTAGATAATCACGTAAGGAGAGCTAGTGTATTCACTAAGTTAAGTAATTATTTATACCCGTGGCAAGGTATAGGATGGTCCTTGGACAACGTGAGGTAATACGTTGTATCATCACTTAGTCTCAAAGTGATGGTTGTCGGTTAGAGAAACTCCCACAGTATAAATTACATGGTTCCTCAAGGGGTTGTGCTTAGTATGTATGGGTGTATGAGACTTCATTCATGCATTGAACAAATAGACTTTGAGATGGAGCATGATTTGTTTTTATGATATTATTATCTTGAATTAACATCATGTTTTTAAACAACTTTTCTTTATATTGCATTTGTTCTAAACTGCTTTATATTGAAATGAGTTCAGTTGTCTATAGTTGAGTATATTGAGTTGAGTATCCATAGTCAAGTATCATATCTTTGAGTTAATTCTTATTCTTGATTTGTTGAGTTGAATAGAGGTAAGTATATTTTCTTTTTATTCAAGTATCAAAATTATTTTATATTTTAGAATTCCCTCTACCTACTCGTACATTCTATGTACTTAGCCATTTGGCATGCATCTTTTGATGATGCAGATACATGTATTCATGATCATCAATGGGAGCTTCATTGATATATTCCATATTTTGAGTTATTCAGGGTGAGCCTCCTCTTTTCCGGAGGATTTATTTACTTTCACTTTGTCGAGGGTCTTGTCCCGGCATTCATCAATATCAGTTAGAGGCTTCATAGATAGTCAGTTTAGTTAAGGAGTCTGTATTTTGGATTTACTTTGTCAAATGTTTGAAAGGCTAAAGTTTCCTATTTTACTGCTAGTTGAATATATTATTTTATTCAAATTTGTTCATTTGAGTTAAAGCTTCTAAAGTTGAGTTTATAAATTTTATTTAACTTTTAAAGCTTTGTATACTTAAGTGACTCTTCTTCTTATAGTCATCAAGGATGAGGGTTCTCTTGGGGATCAACAATGGTCTTTGAGTACCAGCCACATCCAGGGAGTAGGCTCGGGTCGTGACACTAATCCTTTCATATCCCTTCTCTCTCTTCCCTTCTTATACCTCTCTTCCTCGTCTTCTCTCCTTATTCTCACTATTCCTAAAACTCGTTCTATGACGTCTCTAAAAAATTCTGATCGTCTCTCTGCAAACTCCCCAGATTTTCCTCCTCTGTCCTCAGGTTTGAATACGCTGATGTTGATCGCTCTCAGTCTTCAAAGCGAAAATCCCCTACTCAAAAGAAAAAGAATATTAAGAATTCCAAAAACACTTCCTTCTGGAATTCTCTCTCCCATGGACTTGCATCGCTTTTGGGGCATGAAGCAAAAACTCAGGTATGACAGGTTCCATTCTCGACCCATTGTTCCTGGAAGGGTGATAATCTCAATCAGTTGCGCGATTCTCATTTTCTAGTAAGTTCGATCCTTAAGTATCAAAAGCTCTCCTTTCTCTTTAGTTTGTGTGGATTCGAACTTTTTGAAAAAGTTGTTCATTTATTTTATGCAAATCTTTGCATGTCAAGTGATAGTAGTGAGTTGGAAACTCTTGTGTTGTGTACTCGTATTATTGTTAATGATCTGTTGTTTGAAGATGTCTTTTGTACTATGTTTTTGGCTTAATTCCGTACATGAACGATTCTCGCCGAATAATTTTGAAGTGACCCTTGAAGGTGCTAGGTCAGTCGTGACTGATCTGGCGCAAACTTCTTTGATTTTGGTCCTCTCTCTCTTTATTTTGAGCATCGCATCTTAGCATATAACTGCTACTACTCTCTTCCCCAGGAAAGGTTCTCTGAGCAACATCTCTAACAATATGTGTTGTGCTTTATTGTCTACTTAAGAAATATCAAATAAATTGGGCTGCCTAGATCAATGAATACATGTGGGAAATTACATCCATCTGCCAGCTTACCATATGGGCTACTCATCTCGGAAATTCTGGTGGACAGATTGGTGGACTCTCCATGTTGAAACCCATTAAAATAAATGCAACCTATGATTCTCGAACCTTATCTAGTATGGGGTATGTGGAGGTAGGTGAAAAATGAAAAAAAAGTTGACACTCCCAAACCAACTAAGATCTCTACAGAGTCAGCTGCTCTCCTACTTCAAGACTCTTATGAACTTAAACCTCACATCACTGCTGTGGAACGTGGTCTAGAAACTCTTCATGATGTTGTTGAGAAGGTATTCATTCTTCAAAAAGACACCAGTACAGATATCACTAATCTTCGAATCGCCATGACTGGAATTAAGCAAGAAAGTATCTCAATTGTTAACAAGCTGATCAAGCAACTCGACTCTCTCAAAACTTAAGTCAATTCCTCCAACAACAAGCTTGCCATCTATGTTCAAAACTCCTACTCGAGCTTATCTACAAATGTGGAGCGTTCCTACAACTCCTTCAGTGAAAGGGTCATCAACACCATGAAGTACTTTTAGGTTAAAAATCGTTAGTTACGTGTTTTTCTTTTTGAGTAGATTTTCAACAAGTATATGTCCCTGTCTCTTTTGGACTGTACTATGAAAGCTTGTCGCCTTCCTACATTACTGTTTCTTTAGCTTTATGCATATTCTAGTTTTTGTTTTGTCTTTTGATCTCTCCTTTTTATTATGCCAAATGGGGAGAGAACATAAACTAAAGGAGAACATAGAAGATTTTCAACAAGTATATGTCCCTATCTCTTTTGGACTGTACTATGAAAGCTTGTCGCCTTCCTACATTATTCTTTAGCTTTATGCATATTCTAGTTTGTGTTTTGTCTTTTGATCTTTCCTTTTTATTATGCCAAAGGGGGAGAGAACATAAACTAAAGGAGAACATAGAAGAAGCGTGATATAAACAGGGAAGTTTCTTTGTCTCTTATTAAGTCAGTTGTCATTATAAAAAAGGGGGAGATTGTTAGCTCCTTTGATATCGAAGCAGTTTCAATAATATTTAACTAGCTTACTACTGCAGGTAAAGAAAGAGGAGAACCATAAGAAAGAAAAGGAAATATACTTGCATAATCAATCAAGACAAACCTGCATATATCAAGGGATATATACAGGAAACAAGATCAACAAATAATGAAGGATTCAAGACAATCAACCTATGAGTATATTACACTTAAATCAAGGACAAGAACAAGGGAACACAATCAGCCACAAATCAAGAAAAAAATCAATATATAAGGAAGGATTCAGGATTAACCATAAGTCAAGAAAAATATCATTCCTGATTGGCTCAGCAAATCAATTAGAATTGAATCAAGGATAGCACAAATGATCCTTGATTCATATACCCTTGGGTTTTGAAAAAAGAGCAAAGCTATATAAACCTCTCTCAGTCACTCTTGTACTTACGCACTTCACTTAAACTTATACAATTGTCTTCTATTATCTTTCATAAAAGCATAGTATTCTTGAGAGTATACAATTGAAAAATAAAAGAAAAAGAAAGATTTGAATGTAGGTTATACAGGTAAAGGTTGCGTAAATTAGAATATCTGATTTGCACATTTGACAAGGAACTTTTTTTTAATCTTCTGTAATCTCAAAACTTCCAGCTGCTCTTAAGGAAACCCTTGAAACCCAAGGGGACTGGACGTAGGTGCCATACCGTGTTCCGAACTAGTATAAAATTCTCGTGTCCTTCTTACTTTCCATTCCTTACTCTTTTATATCTTGTGTAATTAACCTGCAGTGAATCGATCGGACCAACAAGGAAGTCGATTGGAGAATTATTTTTAATTTATCCCCCTCTTACTTTCAGACCAAACTCTCACAAAACATTAAATAGCTTTTAACATAATGTCTACACACTATCTTCTTTGAATCTAACTAGTGAGAATTTATCAAATATGTTATACATAATTTTTAAACTTTTAAAAATAATCCATGTCCAGAAAACTATCTCACAAACTTTTTGGCTTCAATAAATTCCCTAAAGGCACAACACCTTCATTCACCCACAAATAAATTAGTCTATGTGTTTTCATAGATTGGTCCATATTAAATTTAAACATGCAATTTTTGGTGGGCCTACCTTATCCGCTCTTATCAAATTCCTCGATCGAATCAAACAATCATATCAAATCAACCTTTTTTCTGCCTATGAATTAGCTTTTCTAATATTACTTCACATTTTCACTATTACAGAGAAACTTTCTTCTTCTTCTTCTTCTTCTTCTTCTTCTTCTTCTTCTTCTTCTTTGTTTTTGAAGGTGAGAGCGATGAGAAATTTTCTATTAGGGTTAATTTTTTGATTTATTTCACTTTCACAAGGAAATGACGATGACTCAGAATATGCATTTGACAGTTTCGAGTGCAGTGGCAAAGAGATAAACAATGGGGTTGAATTCATCTGGGTTGAAGAATAATCAGATGGGAAAATTGAATGATGGGGCGGCCAAGAAACGATCCGCACTTTCTAATATCTCGAATCATACAACTGAATCTGCTCATAACTCGATTCTCATTCCTCTAAAACTTGTGAGTGTTTCTCTGTTTTTGGTCTCTGATTATTACTGTAGGACAATAATTGGAGTACTGGGTTTTCTCTTTTTTTTGTGTGTAATTTTTATTATTACTGGTTCAATGATTCACGTTTTTTAATGTTTGTTATGGGGTTCTTGCATAAATTTATGTATGCAAGGAAAATGTTGTTGGGTTTGGTGATTTCTTTTTTTGGATCATTAAATAAGTAGAATGGTTAATGCATGTTATTAGTTAACAATTCAGTGATTTGAGGGTTTTTTATATGAGCAGATTTGCCGGAATTCTTTTTTTGGTCGATATTGTGGTATTTGGAAGTTGAATTCTTTGTTTATTGAATTCCCTTGTATAAACAAGTTTACTAACAGGAAATGCTTTAGTTATCAAGGTATTTGCTTAATCTTTTTAAAAGTTATGTTTGAGTTAAACATTCTTTTAATGATTAAAACGTATTATGAATGGAAAATTTGGAACGTCTTCCTCGTTTCTTCTTGTATTGATTGTTCTTTTTGTTTATAACTTGAGCTATAATGACTTATAATTCCTGGATATTATCTTGTATACTTAAATCAAGTTAAACTTTCTCAGCATCTCTCCCAAAGAAGCAGTGAACGAGAACACAACTTTCTAGCCTTCTAGCTCTCATGCTTCAAGTGCCTGATAGTTGCACGCACTCAATATTCTCTCAAATCTTCCAGTCATTCCCTCTTTTATCTTCAAACTGTATTCCTAAACAATAATCTCTCAGTAAATATGACTAAATAGGAAATGGAGCTGCTATAATTTACACAATGAATGCGTTGCTTTATCAAGGATATAGTTTTAGGTAAACATCACGAATAGCATATTCGAGCACTAAATAGTAATTATGATTTTTGCATATTCCTACTAGATGAACGATTGTTGGGTTTTCATTAACATCCAAGTGTTGCTTGGCTAGTATAGTGATATTTTGCTGCAAAAATGTGATCAAAGGCTAATCTTCTATAATAAAAACTAAACAACAAACATCATCGAGTACTGATCGACTCACTCACAGAAGAATCCGATTTCAAGTGTGACTAAACTATGTATTATCCATTTCTTGGCAATGGCAACACATTTCTTTTGGCCTTTACCTTGAGCAATTTTTCAATATGCTAACTAGCTTTGTTACTTGAACTGGTGAAATTGAACACTCGTAAATGTGCATTCTTCTTCTTCTTTCCTCCACTTCATGTGCTCTTTTCTGCCATATCCGAAGCCCATTAACACCCTTTCACTATATCATCAATGTAGGTAAAATTCCTTGATATACTTTTGTTATTATAACCTTGAAATACTGAAATGGGGCTTCTTTTTAGTATGTTCTTTGTGAAGAAAAAAAAAACGTCATATCCGGCCGGCCCCAAGGTCCATAAATAGTGAAGAACCTTAATCCTGTAATGGGAAAACCATAGATGTGATTGTAGTATGCACAATTTCTTTGTTTGTGGCAGCGTGGACCAGTGGTCTAATTTCTGCTTTTATGTCTCCTTAAATGATTTTATTTACTATTCTTAATTTGTAAGGGGCAAACTCAAAACTTTTGATAATTTGAGTTTTCATATTTGGGATTGACATTTTATTTATTAAGCTATTTTGCAATGTGAATAAATTGAATAAAGATTGTTTTTTGTTCTCATTCTACATCTTAGAACATCTATTAGTCATTTTAACTATAACATCTATTTATACAATTTATCTATTTTTGATTCCTGCAGCACACAAGAGAGATGTAATTGTGAACTTAGAATAAGGGGATAAAATTGTCAACATTGATAATAAATCTTGTTGATAGTAATGTGCTATAATGGCCAGTGACATTAAACACTTGAGAGACTCAGAGGTGTAACTTTTTTACCTTCTTATCTCTTTCCAAATCATTTGCTCTTTTAGATGTTGTTGCTAACTTTAACTGAATTGTAGGGGAGGCCTCAAGGCACAACGCCTCAAGGTCGGGGGGTGGACGGAGTGGTAGGGCCTTAGGGAAAGACGCCTCGAGGCTGGGGGTGGAGGAGGCCTCCGAGCAGGGTTCTTCGATGTTGGTGGGGTGGGGTGGGGGCCTCGGGAAGGGATCTTGAAGTCGGAGGGGAAGGGGGGTAAGGCCTCGGGGAAGGACGCCTAAGGGAGGGACCCAAGGTAGGGCGCCTCGAGGTCGGGGTTGGTGGTGGGGTGGGTCCTTGGGGCAGGGCGCATTGAGGCTGAGGGGAGGGGAAGTGGGGCCTCGGGAAAGGGTGCCTCGAGGCCGGTTGAGGGGGTGGGGTCTCGGGTAGGGAGCCTCGAGGTCGAGGATGGGGGGTTCTCGAGGAAGGGTGCCTCAAGGCCGAGGGGAGGGGGTGAGGCCTCGAGAAGGGTGCCTAGAGGATGGGGAGAGGGGGCTTGGGGCAGGGTGCCTTGAAGTCGGGGAGGGGGGGCTTGGGGCAGGGTGTCTCGAGGCCGAGAGGTGGGGCCGTCTGGGTAGGGTGTCTCAAGGCCGAGGGGTGGAACCTCGGGGCAGGGCGTCTCAAGGCCGAAGGGAGGGGGTGGGGCTTCGGGATAGGGCGCCTCGAGGTGGGGGAGGGGGCCTCGAGATAGGGTGCCTCGAGGACGGTGGAGGTGGGGGTGGGGCCTCGAGGCGGGTGGGTGGGTGGGGTGGGTGGAGAAATCAGGACAGGACACACTGAGGCCGGGTAGAGGGAATGGCGTCGGGGCATGTGTCTCGATGTCGGGGGAGGGAATTTAACCTTATATTTAGCATATTCTTTGAGTTCCTCACAATGTGTGATTTAATTATTACCTTTCTAAGAAAATATTATGTATATATCCTTCATATTAGCTTATCGATGTGTGATATGAATTATTCTTTCAATATTTACTTCATAGCGAGAGTTGTCATTATATATTCAAATATTATTTTTTGAGCATTTCTGATTTTGGAATTGTGAATAAGTATGCCCCTGATCTAGACAAAGCGCTTGTACTTTCTTTATATCAATAAAAGCAGAAATAGCAAGTACAGTCTTTACTACAAAAGGGACAACCTCAAGATGAGGCCTTACGATCCCTACATGTATACTAGCCCCACCGAGTCTGTTCTTTGTGTCTGACTCTTTCCAGAGTTTGTACACAAATGCTTTGTCTACTTCGAGCAATTCATTCGCAACAACTCAATTAGGAAATTCATCTCCAAAATACTCAAACCAAATCATGAACTTTCAGAGTTCATTATCAAGGAATGTGAAAACCAAAATTGGGATGGGATTATTACTAGAATTCGGCCATATACAAAGTACTTGGATGTGGTTGTGACAGGTATGTAAATAAATTTGCTTAGCAAGATTTAGTTACTTTATGTAGGTGATAACGAGTGTTACTTTGGACTAAATTTGAACCCAATATGTATGCCATCTAAAGTATGTTACACTATAATGCCCAATATGTGCTACTTTGAATTTCTCCCTCAGGACTCACCACCCCGTCTCGTGGACCTAGCCAACATGGAAGTGGGAAAGAATATGCTTGATTATGTCGTTACAAAGTCGGTGGGGTTTCAAACTCTGCCCCCTCAATTTAAATTCATAAGAATGAAAAATGTGCTATTGAGCATTGATCCGGAAAAAACTGATGAGGCCGAGTTGCAAACTCAGTTGATAGAGCTGCTGCAAATTTGCACATATACAATATTAGCGTGGTCGAGTACACAAGTTATCTCGACACTAAGACCATTTTGGGACCCAACCACGCTAACCCACGAAGTTTTGAACCAATGTTGTTTGGCTATGGAAGAATTTTTTAATTTAGTTGATCGACAATGCCTAGGTGAGGACATATAGTGGAAGTTTACACCTATAGTGCAATTATTATGGAAAGTGTTTCAGTTTCATGTGTTTGTTGTCTTGATTGGTTTGAAATTGCAATGAATATGGCTTTGTGTAATATAATCTGAACAGTATATGGCTTCTTCATCCGTTTTGTTCTCAGCCGTTTTCTTGACTTTCGGATTTGACCCTATTGAAGTTCTATTAAGGGTGTGCAAAAGTCGAGCCGATAAATAAATCGAATTGGAAAAAAATATTTGGTTGGTTTATAAAGTTATGGAATATTTATGTGTTGTGGATGATTATAATTTCATTCTTTATAATCTGATCGACCATGTTATCATTTTAGATCTTTGATTCGCTATCATATTGTTAGAGTTTTGCCTTGATTTACTTACCATAATTTAAGAGTTATTTTTCCTTAAAGAAAGACAAAACTTTACCATAAATATTTTTACTTTTCTTGAAAGGAAAATATAATATTCTTTCATATTTGGTTTATTCTTTTCTTTTAAAAATAGTTTTGGAGTAGGAAAAAGTTTTGAACTAGCTAGTTCTTTACTAGTAGGAAAAAGTTTTAGAACTCTATAAATATAGACTTGTTTCTTCTAACACAACATAACAATAACATCTACAACGTAGTCGTTCAGAGACTTTTGTTTATGGGGAGATTTATTCTCTCTACAGTTTCAATGTTATTCTTTATATTATTTTTGATATAATAATATTTTGATTTTTAGTATAAGTTTTTGTCGTCTGATTTATCAACCATAGTATTTGCAAATTGTAATTTTCCCCCATTCATATCCCCAACACATATATCTGAAAAGGGAACTCTAAATTAAGAACAGACTTTGAGCAGGAAAAGTTTCGACCTTTTGGAGGATAAAGTTTTAGACTGTTGAATAGCTTAATCCAATTCTGAAGGCAGGCTTGCATCAATTGGTGTCCAATGGGGTGATTCTTATACGGTAGAATAATATGTTAAGGATATGCTATTGATTAGATTTGACTTAACTTGCTAAAAATGAAATACACAATTCCTGATCTCTATGTGCAGATTGCTACAAGTAAAACAGTGTTTATAATCTCAAGAAGAGAACTAATGTTGTATACAGAATTTTCTGTGTTTTTTTCAGCTTCAGTCAACCAGATATCGATCTAGATTTTAGGTAGATGGCTGAGAATGATGTTGACACTGCTGATACCCAAATGATTACCGGAGTTATAGCGAATATCTCTGTAGCAAATGAGACGAGGATACAATATATGGCCTTGAGATAGTTTCCAACCGATAACAGGAAGTATTGCTATACACTTGATGTGATTCCCCAAACAGGTACCTTATAAGAGCAACTTTTCTATATGGAAACTTTGATAACAACAATGTTTACCCAAAGTTTGATATCTGATGCTAATACAAGACGTAATATATCTAGCCAAGGGACCTTCAGTAGGTGTTTGTTTATCCAATGCAACCACTGGGTTTCCCTTCATTTCTTCACTTGAACTCTGACAATTTAATGGTTCAATATATATTACTGAATTTGAGAATTATCTTTTCATAAGGGTATCTGCAGAGGATAAATTTTGTTCAATGTTGTAGAGCCCCAATTGAAGTCATAATTGGCTAGACCAATGGCAAACATGGATGAGAACAACAATGCAAGTAAGGGAAATGCTTGTGCATTATAAGCAAAAGCCATTAGTATATATATTATCAGCTCAATTTTATAAATATGCTCTTTAACTTGGCTTTGAATCACATTTATGCCCTTCAACTTTGGGTGTGCACTAGTAGATACTTAAACTTGCTTAAACTTTAACAAATAAACACACATGTCCTACATATCATCCTACATGTCATTTTTTGTCCTACGTGTTGCCCTACGTATATTTTGCCATTTAGGACTCATGTGTTTATTTATTTAAAAATTAGATAGTTAAAGTGCCTATTTGTGCATTATGAAAGTTGGAGGTCAAAGTTAAAATTTAAAGTTAAATTTAAGGTCTAACATATTTATTATGCCTTTATAAAAATAGCAAGTTTGATTTGCTAATGAAGAAGAGAATTAAGTTGAATTGATGAGTGAATATATGGACTATATATACAGAAAAAAATCTGGTCATTTTCCTTAAACTAAAGTTGGCTGTATATTAAAAACATTATATTATAGACTGAGGTCTTATTTTACATGTATTGAGCATTTGGAAATCTTAAAGTTGGAAACCGACCTAATTATCGTCTCGTTTTTTACTTTTTACAAAAGCCAGATTAAAATAAAATATTTTCATATTTGGTTGATCAAAAGTTTTGTAAAATATTTTTCTTTAGACAAATAAGTTATTTTTTTTAGAAAAAACAAATTCTACAAGTGTCATATATTACTATCAATCTTCCAGATTTGTAAATCGTTCATCCTGTTATATTGTTGTTCCATCAACAAAACTAAATTTCTTCTTTTCCCCAAAAGATAGTCCTCGTAAGTCTAGATCAATCAATAGTATCTCAACCTTCAATTTGACTTGTATTATCACAATTTTAGGGTTACCATTTGATGTGATGTTATGAAGAGATCGATCTTAATATATTTCTTTATTTATCATATATATATATATATATATATATATATATGTCAACTTTAATTTTAAAACTTTGAAGTGATAGTTATTTTCGGAACAATTTTTTAGAGCTAAAGGGACATTAATAAGATAATTGTCGTGAAAATATCTATTTCTGACGGAAATGATCTATTGGTAACATTTAGGGGTCATTTGGTAGGGAGTATTAGGAGAAATCGTCCAAATATATGTGTGGTATTATTTAGTACTATATTTGGTAGGAATTTTAGGTCTATATATAATAAATCCATGGATTAATTTTATACCCTAGTACCCTACATGGTATTATATTGTGTATAACTAATATCTTCCATTTGGTGGTATTAGTAATACATGAGATCTAATACCATGGGATTAATATAGGTAAAGATAAAAACCCCTCAAATCTTTTTGTTTATTTTCTTGATTTTATGTTTTATATTTATACTAATAAATCATTCAAATAAATTAGCTTACAAATTTTATTATTTATATAGAATTTTTGTTTCCAAATTATGAGTTATTTAATCTATTTATCATTAAAATATTATGATCCGACTAATATGCTAATGTTGATGTATGAATTTAAGAACAATTCATAAGTCAAATATTGCCTCTTAACGGAAGTCCATTGAAACATTACACAAGCAATTTTAAAACAAGACCATGTATGGATAAATATATTATTTTATGATAAAGAGTGTTTTTTCTTTAAATTTATCTATACAAAATAAAATTCAATAAATTGTCTCTACAAATTTTTATAGTTATGTAACATTTTGAGATATTAACCCTAATTTATTAAGATGACAATTATTTACCCTCAAATAATTTAAATGAGAAAACAGTGAACATGACGATAAAATTTTTATTCCCCTAGCTAGTTAAAATGCTATAAAAAAAGTAATATCACCCGTCAATTGTCTACCTTTATCCAATTACATGAAATAGAAAATCTCATAACAACTCAAGGGTATAATTGGAATTTTTTTGTAGAGTTACAAATCACACACAAAACTAGATAAGTAGCAATGAACAAAACACTTGCTAAAAATAATCCTTGCATTACCAATTTTGCATTACTAATTTCTACATTATTAATTTCTGCATTATTGATCATTGTACTAAACGATCCCTATATTAGCAAAATTAATGCATGCATTAGCAGCTCTATGTATAGTAATATCTTGTTTGGTGCACTTTTTCGTATAACTAGACATTCTATTGTAGAGCACATTGAAAAGTGTATTAGTAATATCATGAATTTTTAGGTATTAGTAATGCGAAAGAACTTAATGTATGCATGGAACTTAATGACATGTTTATCCCTCAAAACCTTTTTTACTTTTTTTAATCATAATTGTGAATAATATTTTTGTACATTTGTAATAATACATCAAATCAAATGATGCATAAAGAATAATTTATGTATCACACTAATACAAATATTATTAATACACATGATCTAACTATCATTATTTACATACACTCTATTGAACTGCCCTTCTACATCGATGTCATTATTACATCAATCCACCGTAAGATTAAATAGTCATAATACATCCTTTTTCTCAGCTTCCAACTTCCAAAACAATGTTTTCCCTTATTATCACATAAAATGATGGATTTAACCCCCTTTTGACCAACACCGCAATAACCATAGAAAAAAAAAGAAAAGAAATTACATTAATTTGACTTTTCAAAAGTCTTGCAAGTTGCAACTTTGTCACGACCCAAAATGAGCCGCGAGTGACACCCACACTTATCCTACTATGTGAGCGAACCAACCAATCTAAACCCCAACATTTCAACCATCATAAACAGAATATAATGCGGAAGACTTAAAACTCATTAACGAAATCAATTAAATAACTTCTAAAATTTATAACTCATTATCCCCAAAATCTGGAAGTCATCAGCACAAGAACATCTATCCTCAAATTACTAAATCTAAGAGTGTCTAAGAAGCTAAAATAAATAAACAGCTAGTCCATGCCGAAACTTCAAGGCATCAAGACATGAAGAGGAAGGCCCAGTCCAAGCTAGAAGCAATAGCTCACCCTGAAATCTGGCTTGATGAAGACTGACTAGAGTTGCGGTTGAGTTGAAGACGATGGCACGTTTGCTGCACTCCACATTTAACAAAGAAAAACAAATACAAGTAGGGGTCAGTACAAGGCACAAGTACTGAGTAGGTATCATCGGCCAACTCAAAATAGAAAACAGTATATATTAGAAAATAACATAAAATCAACTAATATTCTTAACAAGCGACATTAACAATTACCATAACCCTTGGTCACAACACCAAGCACATCAATGAGGACTCAAGACTCCCCATCATACTCATTTGGGAATTAGTTCTTTACAATTTAGTATATTAACATATTTCAAGATTCATTATCTTTATTCCTCTTGTGTCGGTACGTGACACTCCGCTCCACTACTACTATCCTGGTGTCGGAACGTGACACTCCGATCCATATACTATCCTGGTGTCGGAACGTGACACTCCGATCCATATACTATCCTGGTGCCGAAACGTGACACCCGATCCATATACTATCCTGGTGTCGGAACGTGACACTCCGATCCATATACTATCCTGGTGCCGGAACGTGACACCCGATCCATATACTATCCTGGTGTCGGAACGTGACACTCCGATCCATATACTATCCTGGTGCCGGAACGTGACACCCGATCCATATATTATCCTGGTGTCAGAACGTGACACTCCGATCCATATACTATCCTGGTGCCAGAACGTGACACCCGATCCTCTATTACTTTAGTTCATCAAGCCTTCTTTTATACCAAGGCATCATCAATCTCATTACTTTAGTTCATCAAGCCTTCTTTTATACCAAGGCATCATCATTAACAAAGTAAATTTAGGATTCAAGATTCGATAGCCTCATCATGCTAATTCATCACAATTATATAATCACATCATGTAAGCACACAATTAAGCATATAGAAGACTTTATTATACTACCCAACACATATCATTCGCTATTAAGAGTTTACTATGATTAGCATAAACCATAACCTACCTCCACCGAAGAATTGTGATCAAGCAATCTACTTCCCAAAGCTGCGTTCTTCTTCGTTTTCTCTCTCTCTTGATCGTTCGTTTCTCCCTCTCTTTGTTCTTTTTATTTTTCTTATTCAAACCCTTTTTCTTTTACCCTAATTAGTATATAATTAAGTATAAAGATGATAAAAATATCCACTAATTATTCCAAGGTTATCTCCTTTAACCCCCAAGAAATTGAATTATTAACATTAATCCACTAACTTTATAATTATAAGCATGAATAGTCCAAAACGCCCCTTAAAACTTTTAAATAGAAATCCGACCCAGTCAGGGTTACGCAGCCTGTCCGTCATGGCTGCGACGGTCCGTCCTGCAGGTCCGTCACAAAGTTCAGAGAGTTAGTTCTGTGGAAAGATTTGTGACGGTCCGTCGTGGCTGTGACGGTCCGTCCTGCCATTCCGTCACGAAGTTCAGAGAGTCGATTTCAGTACCCAAATTTCAGAATTCTAAGTGTTTTGGAACGAGACCCCCTCGATGGTCCGTCGTGCCCATGATGGTCCATCGTGGGATCCGTCGACCAAGACAGTTTTTCCAGAATAAAATCTGCTGCTTAAAACGACTAAACAGGTCGTTACAAACTTATAATGCTTACTTGCATATATAGTTCTTATAAGTTACAACCAGCAACATTCCATCTTAATTAGAGGATTAGCGTATAAATTCTTAATTTTAGAATAAAGTTACCCCTCCTTCCATCTTTTAATCTATAAATACTCTTAACCCCAATTTAATTAAATTGAATTATTTACTAATTAGTTAAAAAAAATTATTTATTGTAGAAATATACTTTTTATTTATTCAAATTCTTAGTATTAGTTCATTTCAAAATATTTAAGTGTATAAATAAAATAAAAAAATTAATTGTGTAAATTAAAAATAAAATTCTTGAAATTCTTATTCTTATTATTAGAGTATCACAATAAAATTCTCGAAATTCTTATTCTTATTATTAGAGTATCACAATAAAATTCATAAATTATTATCCTTCATTTTTACACAAATAGTCTTTATTTTATTTTCCGTTTTATTCACTATTATTCTATAATTTAACTATGAAATTATTTTTAATTTATTCTGATAGATTTTTTTAAATTATATGTTAAAATTGTTGTAAAATCAAGATTATAAGAAGAAGACAAGAGAAATAGATGTAGGAGAAGACTTTCTTCTTATTCAAGTATATATAAGTTTCATCTGTATGTATATATTACAATAGTGAATGAACAACCCTATTTATAGAGTGAGAAATCATTCCAAAGGTCACCATATTAAGTATCATAATAAATAGATACATACTTATCCAAAAAGGTTCATGTAACCTAGTGAATATGAATGGTTGTTCATGTATTAACTTTATGGACTATCCACTCATTTAATGGATTTATAACACTCCCCCTTGGATGTCCATAGATATTGTGCCTCGTTAAAACCTTACTAGAAAAAAACCCTGTGGGAAAAAATTCTAGTGAAGGAAAAAGAGTACACATATCTTTTGATACGCATTATTTGCTGCCTCATTAAAAACCTTTCTAGGAAAACCCAATGGGACAAAACCTAGATTAAGGAAAAAAGAGTACAGTGCGTATTTTACTCCCCCTGATAAAAACCACGATTCAGATGGTTAAGTTTCCGCATTCCAATTTTGTGAGCCATCTTCTCAAGAGTTGAGGCCGGTAAAGATTTAGTAAATAAATCTGCTGGATTATCACTTGAACGAATTTGTCGCACATCAATATCACCATTCTTTTGGAGATCATGTGTGAAGAATAATTGTGGTGAAATGTGTTTCGTTCTATCTCCTTTTATAAAGCCTCCTTTTAATTGAGCTATGCATGCAGCATTGTCTTCAAAGAGTATTGTGTGTATCTTGACGTCACACTTCAAACCACATCTTTCTTTGATAGAATGTATTACTGATCTTAACCATACACATTCTCTACTTGCTTCATGAATGGCTATTATCTCAGCATGATTTGAAGAAGTAGCGACAATAGACTGCTTCGTAGATCGCCATGATATAGCAGTACCTCCATATGTGAACAGATAGCCTGTTTGTGATCGAGCTTTATGTGAGTCAGATAAATAACCTGCATCTGCATGACCAACAAGATCTGCACTATCTTTGTTAGTATAAAACAGACCCATATCACTAGTTCCCCTTAGATATCGCAATATATGTTTAACTCCTTTCCAATGTCTTCGTGTAGGGGAAGAACGGTATCTTGCTAACAAATTAACAGGAAATGCTATGTCAGGTCTCGTAGCATTAGCAAGATACATAAGTGCCCCAATTGCACTAAGATAAGGTACTTCTGGACCAAGAGGTTCTTCATTCTCTTCTTGAGGTCGGAATGGATCCTTACTCACTTCAAGTGATCGGACAACCATTGGAGTACTTAATGGATGTGCTTTGTCCATGTAAAATCGTTTCAAGATTTTCTCAGTATAGGCAGATTGATGGATGAAGACCCCGTCTACTAAATATTCTATTTGTAGTCCAAGACAAATTTTTGTCTTTCCAAGGTCTTTCATCTCAAATTCTTCCTTTAGATATTCAATTGCCTTTTGAACCTCTTCTGGAGTTCTAATGAGATTAATGTCATCAACATAAACAGCAAGAATAACAAACCCCAATGTTGTTTTCTTAATAAATATACAAGGACAAATGACATCGTTTATATAACCTTGTTTTATCAAGTACTCACTGAGGCGATTATACCACATGCGCCCTGATTGTTTTAAGCCATATAATGACTTTTGTAATCTGATTGAATATATTTCTCGAGATTTTGAACTACATGCTTCAGGCATTTTAAGTCCTTCTGTACTTTCATATAAATTTCATTATCAAGTGAACAGTAAAGGTAAGCTGTAACCACATCCATTAGATGAATTTCAAGATTTTCATGTACAGTTAAATCGATGAGATATCAAAAAGTTATTGCATCCATAACAGGTGAATATGTTTCTTCATAGTCGACACCAGGTCGTTGAGAGAATCCTTGTGCAACAAGGCGTGTCTTGTATCTTACAATCTCATTTCTCTCATTTCTTTTTCGTACAAAGTCTCATTTATAGCCAATTGGTTTAACATCACTAGGCGTTTGGACTACTGGTCCAAAAACCTCACGCTTAGCAAGTGAATTCAATTCTGATTGAATTGCTTCTTGCCATTTTGGCCAATCATGTCTTTGTCGACATTCTTCGACGGATAGAGGTTCAAGATCCTCATTTCCTTGCATAATGTTAAGTGCAACATCATATGCGAAAATATTATCCACTATGATTTTTGATCGATCTAAACTTATCCCATCACTTGTAGAAGAACTTATTGAGAGTCCTTCATTTACTTGAGTCTCGGGTTCACTGATTTCTTCAGGAATATCAGGATTAATCAGATCTTGAATTTCTTTCTGAAATTCTTTTGTAGTGTCATTTTTTGTACTTTTTTTTCTAGGATTCTTATCTTTTGAACCCAATGGTCTACCACGCTTCAGGCGTATTTGTGATTCAGAAGCTATGACACTTGTAGATGGTCTTTTTGGGACGTCGATTCGGATAGGCACATTTACTGCAGGAATATGTGACTTTGTTATCTTTTTTGAATCAGTAAATGCGTCTGGCATTTGATTTGCTATGTTTTGCAAATGGATGATCTTCTGGACCTCTTGTTCACACACAGGGGAGCGTGGATCAAAATGAGATAATGATGAAACTTTCCATGCAATTTCACTTTTAAGTTTATTTTTCTCTCCCCTTAATTGCGAAAAATTTGTTTCATCAAATCGACAATCTGCAAATCTTGCAGTGAATAAATCTCCCGTCAATGGCTCAAGGTAGCGAATTATTGAGGGTGAATCAAACCCAACATATATGCCTAACCTTCTTTGAGGGCCCATCTTGGTGCACTGAGGTGGTGCTACAGGCACATATACAGCACATCCAGAAATTCGAAGATGAGCAATATTTGGTTCATGACCAAATACCAATTGTAATGGGGAGTATTTATTATAATGAGTCGGTCTGAGACGAACAAGTGATGCTGCATATAAGATAGCATGACCCCAAACAGTAGTAGGCAACTCACTTTTCATAAGTAGAGGTCTTGCTATCAATTGTAAGCGCTTAATAAATGAATCAGCAAGGCCATTTTGAGTATGAACATGAGCTACAGGATGTTCAACTTTTATCCCTACCGATAAGCAATAAGCATCAAAATCTTGGGATATGAATTCGCCAGCATTATCAAGACGAATTGTCTTAATGTGATAATCTGGAAATTGCGCTCTTAATCGTATCATTTGTGCCAATAATTTTGCAAACGCCAGGTTGCGAGATGATAAGAGGCACACATGAGACCATCTTGAAGATGCGTCTATTAGGACCATAAAATATCTAAACGACCCACTAGATGGGTGAATAGGTCCACAAATATCCCCATGTATTCGTTCCAAAAATTGAGGGGATTCAATGTTAACCTTCATTGGTGATGGCCTAGTAATCAATTTGCCTTGGCAGCAAGCAGCACACGAAAACTCATCATTTGTAAGAATCTTCAGGTTCTTTAATGGATGACCATTTGAGTTTTGAATGATTCGTCTCATCATTATTGATCCAGGATGACCTATTCGATCATGCCAAAGCACAAAAGTCTTTAAGTCAGTAAACTTCTGGTTTACGATAGAGTGTGCTTCAATCGTACTTATTTTTGCATAATACAGGCCAGAAGATAAAGTTGATAATTTCTCTAATACATATTTCTGGTTTGAGACAATCTTGGTAGTACCAAGGTATTCAACATTCATTTCATTTATTGTCTCAACATGATATCCATTTCGGCGAATATCTTTAAAACTTAACAGGTTTCTTGGGGATTTAGAAGAGAACAAAGCATCTCCTATGACAAGTTTTGTCCCCTTAGGCAGAAATATAGTAGCTCTTCCGGAGCCTTCTATTAAGTTTGAGTTACCAGAAATTGTAGTAACATTTGCTTTTCTTCGAAGCAAGTAGGAGAAGTATTCCTCATCTTTGAATATGGCGTGCGTTGTTCCACTATCAATTATACAAATATCTTCATGATTGTTCATTGAGGTATCCATATATTCTTCAAGATAAAAGATATAAAAGAAATAAACATTATAATATTATTAGTAAACAAAAACAATACACAACCTTTTAGTTATTTACAATTCTAGGAAAACATATTCATACTAGTTCATATAAACGACGAAAATGAAACATATTTATATTATTACAGACCCATCACCTATCAGGTGATCTATCTTTCCTTCGGGGTTCTCAAAGAAATCCGCTACATCTAGATACATGGGTTCAACAATATCTTCCGTGATAAAGTTGGCTTCTGCGTTATTTTTCACCTCCTTCAGGGAAGCTTGATATAACTCAACCAGGTGCCTTGGCGTACGACAGGTACGTGACCAATGTCCTTTTCCTCTACATCGATAACATTTGTTATCTGAATTTTTCTTCTGCACTAAGTCATGTTTTTCATTCTTCTTTTTACACTGCTGGTGTTGAATGTTATTATTTAGTGCAAGACGATCACCATGATTAAAATTTCTTCCTCGACCACGACCACGGCCACGATTGGGGCCACGACCTTTTTCACGCTTAGATTGGTGAAAAATTGCCGTATTTACTTCAGGAAATGGCATAGAACCAGTAGGTGGACTTTCATGATTTTTCATCAGTAAATCATTATGTTGTTCAGCAACAAGGAGATGTGAGATTAATTCGGAATACTTTTTAAATCTCATTTCTCGGTATTGCTGCTGCAGAAGCATACTCGAGGCAGGGAAAGTGGAAAACGTTTTTTCCAGCATATCATGGTCAGTGATATTTCTCCACATAATTTTAATTGTGAGATAATTTTAAACATAGAAGAGTTATACTCACTGATAGATTTAAAATCTTGAAGTCTCAAGTGGATCCAATCATAACGTGCCTGTGGAAGGACAACCAACTTCAGGTGGTCATATCTATCTTTTAAATTGTTCCACAACACCAGAGGATCCCTAACAGTGAGATATTCCATTTTCAAACCCTCATCAAGGTGATGACGGAGAAAAATCATCGCCTTAGCACGGTTTTGATTCGATGCTTGATTATTTTCTTGGATGGTGTCTGCTAGACCCATCGCATCAAGATGAATTTCTGCATCGAGTGCCCATGATAGATAGCTTTTTTCCGATATGTCAAGAGCAAGAAATTCAGGTTTAGAAAGATTAGACATTATTTAAAAATAAAGGAAATTCTTAGCTCCGAGGCTTTGAAAGTCTTTACTTGAACTGTAGAGACTCGTGCTGATAACGTGTTGTAAAATCAAGATTATAAGAAGAAGACAAGAGAAATAGATGTAGGAGAAGACTTTCTTCTTATTCAAGTATATATAAGTTTCATCTGTATATATATTACAATAGTGAATGAACAACCCTATTTATAGAGTGAGAAATCATTCCAAAGGTCACCATATTAAGTATCATAATAAATAGATACATACTTATCCAAAAAGGTTCATGTAACCTAGTGAATATGAATGGTTGTTCATGTACTAACTTTATGGACTATCAGTTATTTAATGGATTTATAACAAAAATTTAATATTATTTAATATTTTTTTGTTTAATTTTTTAATAAATAACATATAATAATAGTTTGGCCAAGTTGCAGATCACCCATGACGGTGTCCTTACAGTATTGCGTCATCTACTGATGCTCCTGCCGTTCAACGTCTATTGATATATAATATAATATAATTTTATATTATAAATTATTTTTAAGAAGTAATATCTTATTATATATTATTTATTAAAAATTAAGTTAAAGAAAATACCAAATATTTGTATAATCAAATTTTAACATTATAAATTGAATACAATTTTAAAAAATCAATCCAAATAAATTTAGAGATCATTTCATAAATGAAAATATAAATAATACTGTATAAACATAACGTAAAATACTAATAAAAAAATTATTGTGTTAAAATGAAGAATAAGAATTTCAATAATTTTATAGTATTATTTTAATAATGAATAATTATAATTTGAGATTTTTATTTTTATTTTTATATGTAAACAATAAATTCTTTATTTTCTTCTATAGACATATTTATTTTGGAATGAGCTAATATTAAAAATTTAAATAAATAAAAAAAGTATGTTTAACAACAAATAAAAGAATTAACCAATTAGTAAAGAATTCAATATAATAAAATTGAGGTTAAGAGTATTGGTAGACTAAAAGATGGAGGGAGGGATATCTTTGAATTAAAATTAAAGTGAGGGTATTTTTAAATCAAAAGGTTGTTTGGGGGGGGGGGGGGGAGGTATTTTTGAGTCATTTGAAATAGGTTAGGGGAATTGTTGACCCTTTACCCTAGTTTTAGTGATAAGCATTGTAGTTACAAATTTGTTTCTCTCTTATTTTTTTCTCTCTCTTAAGATTTCATCATGATTCAAGGGTCATTAGAAACTTATTTCTCGAATTAAGATGACATGGAGTTAATATCTTTATGAACGTTTCATGAATTTGTGAATATTCGAGATATTTCTTCAAAGGGAATATAATACCCTTTATATAAGCGTGAACTAAGGTTTAGGGTTGATAGTAGCCTTCAAGAACCTTAATTGAAAGTGAATTCGTCTTGTATAGTCCAATTAGAATTGAACACATCTTGTAAAATTCCATAAAATTTCAATGTCTACAAATGCCCTCTGCTTCAAAGCTTGTCGGATCCTAATTGAAATTAAACACGTCTTGTAGAGTTCAATTAGAGTTGAACACATCTTATAAAATCCCATAAAATTTTAATGTTTACAGTATCAAACAGATAAGTTAGGCTGAATCTGAATATAGCGGATCAAAATAAGTTGACTTAACAAGAAATTTTCATAAACACTTTACTATTATTGTCGATTACTCAATGTAATGATTGTTTCAACAAGGGGAAATGCATAAATACCAATTCACCTTCTGCTCGAAATCTCAGAGACACATTTATATTATACTAAGGTCCTATTACCCTCCTGAACTTTTTTTATAAATAATTTTCTACTCCTTTTCGGCTTACGTGGCACTACCTTGAAAAAAATGTTAGCACGCGCTAGACCCACAAGATAATGCCACGTAGGCCGAAAAGGGGTAAAAAAGTATTTATGATATAATGTCAGCAAGGTAATAGGACCTTAATATAATATAAATATGTCTCTGAGATTTCAAGCATAGATTAGGATGATACTTGTGCATTTTCTCTTTCAACAATTGTGTAAGTTGTCTCGGATTACTTCTGAATACATGTATCTTAAGCGTCGTGCCGCTCTCTCCTTCTCTGTGTTTGTGTTTTACAATGTATGTACTTCATAATTTAATGTTTTTGTATATCCAACATCAAATTTACGAGTGTATCTGATAAAATATGACAGCATGTATATATGTGTATGTAAGACTGTGTCATTTACTACGATTGTACCTCTGTATACAGTATCAATTTTGAAAGCATGGATATAACAATATATGTATAGACTTATATCAATTTTATCCAGTTTATCCAATATCAAATTTATTCAATGTATCCAATATTAAATTTATTCAGTGTATCCAATATCAAATTCATCTAGTGCATATATATGATACCAATAGCATCTTATGTATATAATATCAAATATTTAGTGTATTTAATATTGGAAAAATTATACGGTTAAACAAACTTATACTACTTAATTATTCATCATAACTATAGTTTGCTATAATTATCACTCACGACTAACATTATACATTAATTATGTGGGCCGACTTCAAGTTTGTATAATTAACTACATTTGTATATGTATAATTTGCCAGAATATACAAATACATATGTATAATATATAATTATTTAATCAATATACCTACACAATTCACCTCTCTCGCTCGCCTCTCTCCTCTCTCTCCCAATGTCACTTCCTTTTTATGCAAATGCATATGTATAATTTACTATTATCTAACCAATATACATATACAATTCACCTCCCTCCCACACTCTGCCCTCTTTTGCTCGCCTCTCTCCTCCCTCCTAATCTCGCTCGCCTCTCTCCTCCCTCTCCCGATCTGGCTCGCTTCTCTCCTCTCTCGCCCGATCTCGCTTGCCATATATACAAATAAATATGTATGATATACAATTATTTTACCAATTTACATATACAATTCACCTCTCTCCCACTTTTTTCCCTCTCTCTCGCCTCTCTCCCACTCTTGCTTACCTCTCTCTTCCCTATAACATGTAGTTACGAATTGTAATTATCAAACTATAACTATGGAGAGTAATTAGGCTATTTTTAGTGGCTATATGTGAAAATTCCCCTTTAATATTGTATTCACTATGTATGGTATATGTGTGTCCAGTATATATATGCATAACACATACTTAGAACAAGAGGATAAACATGCAGTGATACACATGTATCTCCTCAAATATGTAATTGCATCATCAACAACACAACCTTAAAGAAAGTGACCCTCACTTTAGTTTCTCTAAAATATTCCACTTGCCCATAACTCAACCTCAAATACACATGGTAAGTTCTCCATTCTCTCCACTTTTTTTCGGAAGTAGATCGATGAAAGAGGGAGAAGGGGGGGGAGATGGAGGGAGAAAGAGAGAGATCCTTTTTTTCAAAAGAAGATCAGTGAGAGAGAGAGAGAGAGAGGAGAGGGGAGAGTAAGGAGAGTAACGAGCGCGAGAGAGTGGAGAGAAGGAAGAGAGTAGCAAACTCTAGGAGGATAAAAAGTATGAATATGTTTTGTAATTTGCAAAATTATAGCTAAGTTGACTGGATATACTAGATAAGTTTGCTAAGTTATGTAGTTTTTCTAGTTAATTAAATGGACAAGTTATTGACTGAGTTAACTTAGATGTAAATGAGTTCTGGATGTGGGTCATTTATTTTTGTGAAAATTAGATATATAACATTTTTTATAGTAATATTTTCAAGCTATATCAAAAAGTTTTGACTTTCAATATATAATATTTAATATCTCAAGTTATAACATATTATTAGAAAATAAAAGTTGATTTTCAATAGTTGAAAATATTTATTTAAAAAAAGAAAAGAAAAAAAAACGTTTCTGCATTCAATTGGAAAGTAGCACATTTATGGGGTTTAAATTATTTTCAATTAATAATAGATAATTAACAAATTAGCACATATTAAGGAATTCCAAAAAAATTAAGATTATTCTGTTTTCTTAAAACGCTTAAATAAGTTGAAATCAAATTAAATTCTGATTTTATTCCTTTTTTTTCTCTATCACGTTTCTCTCTTCAATTGTTTGCAATAATCTTATTTTTTTTTGTGGTTGAAGTTAGTGAAAAAATCGTGATTTGTTGTGATGGACAACAACATATCCATATTAATTAAACATGGTGGAAGATGTGATCCGTTAGGTTGGTATTTATTATAATTTACTGATTTATTTTTGATAATTTTGTTCATAATACAGTTTATGTTGTTTTTGTTTCATAACACGTTTTGGTAGGTACCATACTTACAACAACATGGTACATTATAGACGTTTCAGTTTTATTAAAATTGAAAATTCGAGTAATATTTGTCTTCTGAAAAAATAAAATAAATGAATAATGTTGAGTTAATTTACTAGTAAAAAAAGTCAACGAAATTGATATTACAGTGTGTTTAATAACGTGCAAGAAAAAAATATTTACAATTTTGGCGAATTTTATGAAAAGTGTTGTAACATTGTATGATATTTGATTTTCTGTTTGATAATTTAGATTTTGTTATTTGTGGATATGTGTGATAGTAATAGATTTTTTGGTATGAACAAATCGAATGAAGTTGATATACATGATGGTTGTTGTATGAATTGCGTATTAGTAGGGTATGAAATATGAAATTTTATTTTGTTGTGTGAATTATAATTTGAAAAGCACTGTTTGTAATGTCATTGGAATTTGTTGTATGAAATGTGTATTAATTGGGTATGAAATGTGTAATAATTAGGTATGAAATGTCACATATTATTTTGTTTGTATGAATTCTAAATTGTTTGTATAAAATTTTGATTTGTATTAATTATTTTGTATTCTTGCTGGTCATGTAATTGCAGTTCTTAGGTAAAGAAATTACATGAAGCAGATTTCTGTTCTGCTTTTTATAGCCTGAAAAATTTCAAAGATGCATATGTCATCCCTGTTAAACCTACCCCCTGCGAGAGTACATGATATATACCAAGTTATATTTCAGAGCCTAAATTGATGCCACCGGATCCAAAGAGATCAGTGGGAAGAAGATCGCAACTTGAACGCTGGAAGGATTTTGCTGATGTAAATTCAAAAGGTCAAAAATTATTTGCAGCAGATGTCGTCAAGTTGGACACGACAGGAAGACATATTCAAATTATCTTGTGCAAAAAAAATGAGTTCTTGCTTTCTACTTTTTGTTACACAATTCTTATGTTGTTTTGTCTGTTAGACACATGTTATGTTTTATGGAGTGCATTTATTATCATTAATATTTGAGTAATTGTGATTTTTGAATATTGTCCAACTATATATAACATTGAAACACACTTTATACCAATTTTATTCAAGTTTTATTCTAATACTAACTTTATTTTATGTCAACCATTTTCATACAAGTATTAATCAAAATTCATACATAGTTCATATAAAAATCATACATAGTTCATACAAAGTTCATACATATGGATCCATTATTTTTAACATATCAATGGTACAATGAATCCCTAGTTAAAATATGTTAAAAATAGTGAATTCATATGGTATGAACTATGTATATTAAAAGTATCCTGAAAATAAAATAATCGACAATTGAAAATACATATTCATACATGTAGATTCAAAAAAGTAATTGAATGTATGATATTTTTCACACTAAAAAGATAATAAATCAAAATGTGATGTGATGTCATGTTCATACAAGTAGTAATTAGACTTCATACATATTTCATCCAAATAAGGGTACATTGACAACCCATTAATGTATGGTATCATGAAATTAAAATAATCAATAATTGAATAAATATTCATACATATTTTAATCATATTTGATACATATTTCATCCATTAAATGATGTATTTTGAAATGAAAGTGCTACTTTGAACTATTGAATGCAGATGGTATGATTTATGTATATTACTAGTATCCATAAATTATATAGACCTATCTGTAATTCATATGAAGATGAAATAACTGGAAAAAAACATATGATATAAAAAAAATAATGAAATACTTAAACATAAATAAATTGTTGAATAGTTAAAAAAATATATAGTCTAAAAAAAGGTAGAAGGTGCAATAAACTATTTTTAATTTCTTTTCCGTGGTCTTGGTGTAGGATGATTGGTTGTGTTCGGAACATGTTCTTTTGGTGTGTGAGGTCCACCATATTTGCTAGCAACCGTACTAGTAACTTCACTATCACTTCTTGCACCCTCTTCATTCTTTGATTTTCCATAATGTCACAATATTGTGACATACCTTTATCGATGGTATGTTGCATCGATATCAACAACGGACATATCAAAAACACCATTACTGATGTATTCAGCAAAAAGAGATGTGTACATACCATAATCGCCGCAAAAATTTTAAAAGAAGAATTATTTTAATAACTAAATAATGTTGTCATTCTTTATGAAATCAGTAGAGTATAGAAAATACATACTTGGAACTATCTTCTTGTTGAAGAACATCTATCATATGCTTGATATCAAGTTGTTCGGATTGAGACTTGTTTTTACATTCAGGAAGATTGTTGGCATACAGATTAAGTCTTTTACCATAAAATTATGTGCTCATCAAAATAGTGGTATCATTGTTACAAGCTTCATTCACTTTTGAGAAAGATTGAAGTGGGATGGTGTGAGGCATGAGAAGAGAGTGTAACCTGTCATTCTCCCCTTCTACAATCAATTTTTTTGGATCTGCGCATCTGAAAGGAATTATAGTTTGTATCATATAACATAAAGAAACTAGTTGTAGTATTTTTCTTTGTCAGGCATCTCATTGAGCATGGATCAGTGGTAAGTACTGAGAGAGCATGCTAATAAAATTGACGAGGCTGTTTATGAGAATAGCTTGTGATGGGGGTGGGCTGTGAATGGGGTATGAGTGATTGAGTAACGGTAAACAAGGAACATGATAAATTTAAATCCCTAAAAATATTTAAATTGAATATTAGTTTTAAAAAGGTAACTATAAAAATATATAATTAATAAACTAAAAATTTAAAGAGGTGGTTTTTGAAAAGGTAACTGTAATAATAAAATTAAAAATTTAAACATATTAATTAGTATCTAAATTAGATTATAATTGATTTTAATTAAATATAATTATAATTGATATTGTTATAAAACTATATAAATTTAGAAGAAGAAGAAAGTAGAGAGAAGAGAAAAGACTTCTTATTTCTCAGTATACTCAGGATTTATAGATTTTTCACAAATCTTATTTACAATGAAGGAAAATCATTTTATTTATAGGGAAAACCTTACTTGGTCCCTAAGTAGGATTGCTAACCATATCCTACAAGGATTCCACATAATTAGACATTCACTATAATACAAATTGTTTCTAACACTCCCCCTTGAATGTCGGTAGATTATGTGCCTCGTTAAAACCTTACTAGATAAAACCCAGTGGGAAAAAAATCTAGTGAAGGAAAAAGAGTACACATATCTAATAATATGCATTATGGATGCCTCATTAAAAACCTTACAAGGAAAACCCAGTGGGACAAAACCTTGTGAGGAAAAAAGAGTACATCGCGTATTAACTACCTCTTATGAGAACATCAATTCAGAGACTAGAATCTTCGTTTTCCAAACTTGTGCACCATCTTCTTGAAAGTTATAGTTGGTAGAGACTTGGTGAATAATTCAACAATAATATTACTTAAACAGACCTCTTGCATGTTGATATCACCATTCTTGGGAGCTTGTAAGTGTAGAAAAACCTTGACGAAGTATGCTTTCTTCTATCTGATTTTATAAATCTTCCCTTCAGGGTCAAAGATTTTTGCAAGTTCCTTACTTCAACTTTTGTAAGCAAATAATATATTGCCAAGAGTTTCAATTCTAGTCATCAACTTGCATAATATGCTCTATGCATTTTGAATCTATTTAATCATTATGAGGATGATAAACAAGTTTTCAAAAACTTGTATATGCTTTAGATTTCAAACCCATTGTATATTTTCATATCAATTTTGTAAGTAACAACATTCAATATTAGATGTATGACATCTTCTAGTGCCTAAATTGCAAGTCAAATAAGCTTTACGCTTACCAAGAGGCACCATTCCACTTTTTACTTGATAATTATTTCTACACAAGCATGCTTTCATAGATGTAAAATTCATATCCTCATAATCTTTTACAATATTGCACGCTATTGTATCAAAGATATCGTCAACGATACACCATTTTGTATCGATTCACAATACGACTAAAATTATTGAGATCTCATCACTTCATTATTTTTAGGTAGCTACCCCTCTCATGAGGTTTTCATAAAGTGTTATATCGTAGGCTCTCCAAGAGCACATTGTCTCCTTATAATTATTTTGATTCTTTGATCCTCCCCCTTTTTCAAGGATTATTTTATTTAGAATTGATTAGTCTATCATGCTTCATGTATGTCATAGACTTTATCCTTAAGGGACATTCAATAGGAGTATTTACAACTTTTGTGTTTCTTCTAATCTCCCCCTTATGTTAGACAACCTAACATATATCACAATCTTTTGCAGAATCTATCTTTGTGCATCATTGTATATTCGTTGATTATATACTACATACCAAAATAATCATATGAAAAATATTTGGTCCCTGATCATAAATCAACAGAAAGAAAATTTGATCATAATTTGTTGGTTTGATGCATACAATTACTTTTGTATGCGGTATTATATTTCAAATCAACACACATGAAGCTTTATTTTCACAGATAATGATTTCACTATCTCAGACATTTAATGTCACAACATCTTGAGTATTTATCAATATTATCAAAATAAATTGTCTTGATTACATATTTTGAAATATGCTCTTAACTCAATTATTTTTGCACAAACAATTTTGTGAATGTCAAACTAGTGGTTGACAACAAACGCACATGTGATTATCTTATAGATGCATTCTTTTATTATGTCACATGATAGGTGACGGACCCATATTCACCTTTTATACTTTTCAGAATTTCTCAACATTAGTTGATCCAATCAACTTGTCATGAGAACAAACAACAAAAGAATTCTTGAAGAATCTTCTAGTTTTTCAATGTATGTCCATTACTCAGTATGCATATCTTTGGGATGACCAAATTATTCATGCCAACTAATAAAATTAGTAGTACTCGTAAACTCCAAGTTGACTACGCCATGTGCCTTTTGCTTTAGTAAATTTCTGATTTACTATTATATGAGTAAATTTCAATTTTATTAATCCAAGAGTAATTATTTATTCTCAATTACTTCACCCTTTGGGTGAGTCGTGATTCCATAATTGAATGAACTAATATGATGAAAATGGTGCATGTAACATATTATTTGTGCCAACATTTTTTGCAAACATCAAGTTGCGAGATAATAATAAGCACACTATTGATTTTTGAATTCTCACGAAACAGAAGTAGAAGAAGAAAGAAGAAACGCAGAGACAGAGATTATAGGAAGAATCTGGAAGCAATCTGTATTACTCTTTTTCTTATGAATTTCACATTGTATATCTTTCCTTCATCATCTATATATATAGAGGATTACAATTGCTGCTGTTAGTTTGTTATCAACTAACTCTTCAACTAACTTTGATAGCATAACAAAATCATAACAGAAAAATGGAAAGCATGTGACTCTAACTAACATTTGAACTAACCAATCATAATAATGTGACTCTAACTAACATTTGAACTAACCAATCATAATACTACACCTCATCATAACTATATTTGGTCATGAGGAGATGATGTTGATTGGCCCCTAGACCTTTTGTCAAGATATCAGCAGGCTGCATGGTAGTGGACAAATGTTGAATATCAATGAACCCTGACTTCACCTTTTCTCGAATGAAATGACAGTCAATATCGATGTGTTTTGTACGCTCATGAAAAACTAGATTTTCTGCTATTTGAATGGCTGATTTGCTATCTGTGAATACTGAAATTGGAGTGTCACTTGGAAAGTGTAATTCATTAAGTAAACCTGCTAACCAGATCAGTTCAGCAACAAGGGCTGCCATACTCTGCCTCAGCTGAACTCCTACTTACTGTCTGCTGCTTCTTTGATTTCCACGAAATAAGAGAATCTCCAAGTTTTACCATGTATCCAGTTATTGATCTTCTTGTGTTTAGACATGATGCCCAATCTGAGTCACAATACCCTGTGAGTTTTGTAACACCAGTACCTCTTCTAAGCATTACTCCAAGTCCTGGAGATTTTTTAATATATCTTACTACCCTTAATGCTGCCTCCCAGTGTGAAACCTTAGGATGTTGCATGAATTGACTTAGAACTTGAACACTGAAACAAATGTCAGGTCTGGTAATTGTCAAATACAACAATTTACCAATCAATCTTTGGTATGCTGTAATATCTTCTAGTTCTGCATCATCAGATCCACCAGTGTGTTGATCAAACTCTACGCTAGTCAATTTTTGATTGAACTCTAAAGGAGTGCTTACAGTCTTTGCTACACTTAGTCCAGTCTCTGAGATTAGTTGTAAAACATACTTTCTTTGATTCAATAACAACCCTTCTTTGGACTTCAAGATTTCAATCCCCAAAAAATATCTAAGGCTTTCCAAGTCTTTCATTTTAAAATTTTTGTGTAGTGTGTCTTTGGCTTCTTGAACCATTCTGGAGCTATTTCGAGTTATCAAAAGATCATCAACATATACTAAAATCACAACCATTTCAGTTCCTTCCTTTCTAATAAAAAGAGAGTGATCATGAACACTTTGAGAGTATCTTGCTTCCAACAATGCTTCAGTGAATTTAATATTCCATTGTCTAAAAGCTTGCTTGAGACCATAAAGTGACTTCCTCAGCTTGCAGACCTTAGATTCCCCCTGTCCTTGGAAGCCTAGAGGAAGTGCCATATATATGTCTTCAATTAAATCACCTTGCAAGAAGGCATTGTTAACATCCATTTGAGATAAATCCCAACCATAAGAAGCTGCCAGGCTAAGAACAGTTCTAATGGTAACCATCTTTGCAACTGGGGAAAAAGTGTCATGATAGTCAAGTCCTTCTCTTTGAGTATAACCTTTGGCCACTAGTCGAGCTTTGTATCTATCCACATCACCATTAGACTGATACTTTATCTTGTACACCCATTTTGATCTAATTTCTTTCTCACCTGGAGGTAAGTCTACAATTTTCCAGGTGTTATTATCTTCTAAAGCCTTAATATCTTGTTTCATATAATCAATCTACTTCTTATCTTGTGATGCTTCATGAAAAGATTGAGGTTCTACAACTGCTGAAAAAGCATGCAAATAAGATTGATATCCTGAGGAGAGATTATCATAACAGACATGATTAGTAATTGAATGAGGACTGGATTTATAAGGCACAACATAATCTTTGATCCACACAGGAGGCTTGTTTTGTCTGGTAGTCTTTCTGGATCCAACATTAATTGGAGGTTCATTATGAGAACTATGAGAACTTTCCTGAAGACCATCAGTGGTATTGGAAATCTCTTCAATATGAGTATGACATGATTCTTCATGAGAGGAACATGATGGAAGAACTTGGTTCATGTTTACATCATTACTAGCATCATCTACATTATCTAGGAAAGGTGATAGCAAAGGACAAGGACCTGTATCAGCAGATTGCATGATCTTAAAGGGAAACAATGTCTCTCTGAATACAATATCCCTGCTAATGAACATAATTTTGCCTCAAGATCATATAGCTTATATCCTTTCTGTGTGAAAGAAAAACCCATTAAAACAACTTTCTTAGCTCTGGCTTTAAACTTTCCACCTCTTGGTAAAGTAGTAGCAAAACACAAACATCCAAATACTCTTATATGTTCTAGTTTTGGAGCCTTTCCAAATAACCTTTCATAAGGAGATTGTCCATTTAACACACCAGTAGGTAACCTGTTAATTAAGTAGACTGCAGTTTGTACACATTCACCCCAGAATCTACTAGGAACATGAGACTGCATTTTTAAAACTCTACTTGTGTCAAGTATATGCCTGTGTTTCCTTTCAACAATACCATTTTGTTGTGGAGTATATGCACAACTACTTTGATGTATAATACCAAAAGAGGATAACAATTCATTTACTTGACTGTTAAAGAACTCAGTTCCATTGTCAGATCTCAACACCTTTATTACACAATCAAACTGATTACAAACCATTGATATAAAACTTCTCAAAACAACTACTACATCCTTCTTAGTTTGCAGTAAAGAAACCCATGTAAATCTGCTAAAGTCATCAACTATAGTCAGAAAATATTGTTTTCTATCATAAGTTGGATCTTTATGAGGTCCCCAAACATCTATATGTACCAACTGAAATATCTTATTAGTATGAGTAACACTAGAAGGAAATTTGAGTCTACATTGTTTTGCCAAAGGACAAATCAAACAATCTTCATGTACACTCTCAACCAATTTATTTTTCAACATATGTAGATGTTGCAATACTTTCAAAGAAGGATGTCCTAATCTAAAGTGCCAAAGTTTATGTTCTTCTGAGTTCTTGCTTTTGAGTGCTGCTCCAACAGTAGGTATTACTTCTTGTCTGAGAATATACAAGCTATCATTCTCCTTACCAATCCTAATCTCCTCTCCAATAAAGAGAGCCTGCATTACACATAAATCAGGATAGAAAGACACACTACATTTTAGATCCTTGGTTAGTTTAGAAACTGACAGCAAGTTGAACCTAAAATCTGGCACATGTAAAACATTTCTTAACTTGCAGTTCCCCAAAATCACTGCATCTCCTATATGTTTCACATGAATTTTATTTCCTATTGGCACCTGCACTTTATTACAACTGGATTCTGATAATTTTCTACATTCACTCAATATACTTTCACATCATGTAATGTGATGTGTTGCCCCTGAATAAATAATATATCTCTCTGCATTTCCACTATCATTAACAATTAAAAGGATTCATACCTGCAGCATTAGCCTCAGCCCAGCAGGTTCCTGTAGGTGAAGAAGGAGATAAAATCTTAGTAACTTGCTCATATTGTTCCTTTGTGAAATAGCCTCCTAGAAAATAGAAGTTTGATGCTGATCCAGATCCAGATGACTCAGAAGTGAAGTTATTTGCATATGCTTCATTCACAGATCCAAATCCCTTTCTTTTACTCTTAAAGTCTGTTGGAAATCCTACAATTCTATAACAACTTTCTCTGGTATGACCTTTGTAACCACAATGATCACACACTAATCCCATCCTTCTACCTTGTGAATTCTGACCCTGAGTCTTCTTAGTTGGCAAGCTTGTTGTTCATCTGATTATTGAAATTATGTGGTTGAGTAATTCTTCCTTCCATCATTGTGAGAGGTTCTTTACCTCCTTCTGTTTGTCCTAGCCTTCTTTGACTTTCTTCTTGTATAGCCATTGCATAGGCTTGGTTTACACTTGGAACTGAGAAATAAGAAGTCTCATTCCAACCTATCAGAAACTGCAATAACCTTTGTTGTTTGACATGTTCAGCATGTGAGCTTGATTCAACACAATCACAAGACGGAGAAGGTACCATTACATCCATCTCATCCCATAGATCTCTCATTTTGGAATAATAAGCTATTACAAAATCAGTTCCTTGTGACAATATATTAATCTCTTTCCATAGGTGAAAGATCCTTGTCAAATTGGATTTATCAAACCTTTCCTTGAAGTCATTCCAGATCTTCTTCGAACTAGAAGCATACACTATGCTAGTCATCAACTCTGGTGCAACTGCTGCACTTATCCAGGATAAAAAAAACTGCATCACATCTTTCCCATCTAACTCCAGATCTCCCTTGTACGAGCTCTTAACACATGTGCCATCAACAAATCCATGTTTTTTTTTACTAGTAGTGCTAATCGCATAGATCTGCTCCACACACCATAATTCTCTGAAACTGTGAGCTTCATAGGAATCAAGGCAACACCAGGTACGTCTGATTCTTGAAGATGAAGTGGATGGTTGTGATTCGACTGGGGATTATCTTCTACCTCTGTACTCTGTGATTCCACCATTGTTGCAGCTTCAACAATTGCAGAAATTACAGATTCAAACCCTTAGGAATCCTTTGATCAAAGCTCTGATACCATATTGATTTTTGAATTCTCACGAAACAGAAGCAGAAGAAGAAAGAAGAAACGCAGAGACAGAGATTATAGGAAGAATCTGGAAGCAATCTATATTACTCTTTTTCTTATGAATTTCACATTGTATATCTTTCCTTCATCATCTATATATATAGATGATTACAATTGCTGCTGTTAGTTTGTTATCAACTAACTCTTCAACTAACTTTGATAGCATAATAACAGAAAAATGGAAAGCATGTGACTCTAACTAACATTTGAACTAACCAATCATAATCATGTGACTCTAACTAACATTTGAACTAACCAATCATAATACTACACCTCATCATAACTATATTTTAATACACACATGAGACCATATAGAAGAAACATTTATTAGGACCATTAAATGTCTAAACAAGCCACTAGGTGGATGACTAGGTCCACAAATATTTGTATACGTTCCTAGAACGCAGAGAATTCAATCTCAACTTTCGTTTACGATGGTCTCACAATTAGCTTGCCTTGCTAACAATCATTACAAGAAAATTCATGTCTAGCTGGTGGCTTATCACCTCATTCACTCTAAAGAATGGATCTGTATTTTTACCATTTATCAAAGGCTCTCATTCTTCATGAATGGAACACAATCATCTAAGTACATCAAATTTTGATAACTTAGTACTTCATTCCATATTCATGTGCACCATTTAATCAATTGTCTTATTTTAGACATGTATGCACTGCTACATTCACTTTGGGGAATGAATCTGCTTTAACGAGATATATTTCATGACTAATTTTTATCAAAAACTCATTATTTCCCTTAGTCATCAAAATATCATCAATATGGTGCATTGAGACTCAAACCCAACGTCTTATGCCATAAATCAATGAGGGACTTGAATCCAACATCTTTCATCACAAAGCATCAAAACTTCTGATGTCTTACCCTCTTGGTGCGATTAGACATAAATCCATCGTCTTATTCTTTTGGTGTGATAAAACTTAAATTTATCGTCTTACCCTCAATAAGGGTCAACCTCAAGCCTTCAAAATAATTGCAAATTTCATCACTTTTGATGATCATTAATATGATCAAATTATTATAATTACACACAAAATATATAATATTGATTTCTTATAATCAACACTAGCAGTTAATAGATATAGTTTAATAGATTACGTACCTCATATGAAAATTGAAAACATATCTTCACTAAATTGTGCTTATTTAATTATTAAAAAAAATTAAGAAATTCTCTTCCCAATCGGTTAAAATTAAACGTACAGAAAGTCGACAAATCTGTTTAAATACTTACTTTAGATGGTACCTCCAGATCTGTTACATAAATAATTCTAACATAAAGATAAATCCTACCTTGAAGATATAAGAACCTTATTGCATAAGGTATGCAAGATATCTTTTTGCACTTTTCCCGTCTTCTTCATAATTCTTTACGAATAGAACAATCGTGCTGATAACGTGTTATAAAACTATATAAATTTAGAAGAAGAAGAAAGTAGAGAGAATAAAAAGACTTCTTATTTCTCAGTATACTCAGGATTTATCGATCTTTCACAACTCTTATTTACAATGAAGGAAAACCCTTTTATTTATAGGGAAAACCTTACTTGGTCCCTAAGTAGGATTACTAACAATATCCTACAAGGATTCCACATAATTAGACATTCACTATAATACAAATTGTTTATAACATATATTCTATATTTTTTTAAAAAGTAGTATTTTCTCTCACTAATTTTGCTGTTTCAATTCCTCATCTTTACACTCTCGCTTCTCTATTTTCCATTCTTTTTTTTTTAGAGTTTGAAAATATATCTCTAAAAATATTAACAATAATCTTCTGGATTAGGATATGCAGCTTTATTCGATTTTTAGGTTTGTTTAATAATTTTATTTTTGTTTAAATCATTCAAAAATTTTGTTTGATCAATTTCGTTTAGAGTTTGAAAACTTCAAAGTCACTCTCTAATGACCGAATTTAAGAGAATTACAAGAGGTATCCAAATAAATCAATAATTGATTTACCGATATAAAATAGTATGCGTATTGAAATAAAATAGTTTTCAAAATTTATAAAGTATGCTTATTGATATAAAATAGTGTTATCGATGTCTATGGATAGTGTGGATTTGGTTAGTATAGATATTGTATTCCTTAAGTTTTTTATTTCTCTTTTTTTATTTTTTTTGTGAACATTCTGTTAATTTTGACCATATACCCAAATACGGACTCATAATATCTATATATAATTTTCTAGTTGTGGACAATGTAAGAGTGTTGTTTGTATCCAGTCAATTAAAGATATATATTTACTTTATATAGTTGTATTTATTTTTAAGAAATAATGATGTTATTTTAGATTGTAGTCATATTTTATTATTTGATGATTTTATACTCATTATGTTATATTTGTTGTATGTATTTTGTGTGGAGTAGGTTTATTTTGTGATAAAAACATGTTTCGGTCATTATAATATAAGAATTAAGTATTCATTAACTATTGAATCATTAATTTATTTGGAAGTTTTGACATGTAAGTTTTTAAATTATTTGAGTAGTTATATTTTTTTTGATGACGAGACAAAGTATTACTAATGCACTAGTGAATACAGATACAGATTTGAGTTCGGTGAACAAAAAATTTGAAAAAAAACATAGCTGATGAAGAAGAAGAAAGAAAGAAAGAAACCAGAGTAGGAGAAGAAGGTTGCAAAAATTGTATTCATATTATTTTTTGTTTGTCAATTGATTTTCTTTTACTCAACGTTTGTATTTTTATTAAAAGCATTATATTTTTCTTAGTTTATAGTCAATCCAACAGGTATGCCAAATGGATTTGTATATCTTAAGCATTGATGTATCCAATTTCTTTCACAGTCAGTTTGTATTTTTTTTAAAGAATATTGTATTCTTTCTTAAAAAATCATTCATATGCAATGATTAGTTTATACTAGCGTGCAATCAATAATATTTTATAATACAAATAAAAGAAAAATATGTTTGACAGTTATTTAATATTACAATTTTGATCATTAGATACACTTTTTAGTTTTCACAATTAAAGTAAAATACACACATAACTCAATCATGAATACCTTTTGTTATATGAATGTAAGTTTGTATTCATTAATGATTTTGTATTAAATTTTTATGAAATACAATATAGTTACGTGGATAACTATTTTGTCTGGAGCGATGACATCCTTAAGATCATCCTATCGAACGCTTGGTGGTAGGTTCCTCCAGAACAACAAGATAACAACAAACACAAAGTAAAAAAAAAGTAAACTGATCAAATGTCGAATACAAAAATTAGAAATGAAAAAGCTACAAGAAAAATTTGACTGGATGTTTAAGAAAACAAAAATTGGGACACCAAATAAGATTAGATCCCATCCGTAGCAAAATAGGGATGAACAAGGCACCAAACAATAAATTCAGCAGAACTGAACTTCTAGCCCAATGTCTATTTGTATGCCTATCTGTTTGTATGAATCTCCTTTTTTCGGGCAAAAACTTTAATCAATTGTCATGTCTTCTGCGGAGAAGGAGGATCACCAATGGAGAATTGAAAGTTGCTAATGAAGGATGAGGAAGATGACAGAATTTGTCACCTATTTTAGTCTCTTAATCTGTATCAATCTCTTATTTTCAGCAAAAATCTTGTCTTGCCTTTTACGAAGGAGGAAGATCATCAAGGAAAATTGAAAGTCGTTAATGGATGACGAGGAAGACGAGAGAATTTGTGTCTAGTTTATATCCTAATCTAAAGTAACTAATAATATATTTTCACCACTATTTACTTAATTTAAAAGATTCTCTGCCCTGATTTTCTCTAAGTTGTTATTTGCTTAGTTGTATTTTTATTCAGTTAGATCAAAGAGAAATGATACGTAAATCAACAATATAACAAATCAAAATATTAACATTTTTAATAAATATTAAAAATGTGGCTAAGGGTCCTATCAAATGCTTAAATATTGATATTTTTAAAATTTTCCCTTTTATTTATATGACTATATATTAATATTAATAAAAAGTCTTTCAAAATAAATTTTGATTAGAATTCTTTTGGATCAATTTGAGGTGTATATCAACCCTATTTGCTATGAATTGAAATAGTTTAAGCTAATAAATCAACGAGTTAATATGAATTAAGCGGATCAAATTTTCAAGAGCTGATTTTATGAACTCTCATGGAGTTTGAAACTCGGTTAATTAAGCAAGTAAGCATATAGAAATTGTAAAATAGTACTCCCTGCATCCAGAGTTGTTTGTTATGTTGTGTTTATAAAAAGTCAATTTGACTAATTTTCAAAGGTAAATTAGATTACATTAATTCGATATTTTAAACAAAAAAATTAGATATTCTAAAACTATATGAAAAGTACTATAAATTACAATTTTTTTGCATATTAATATGATTAAAAAATGCATCTTAAAATGTTAGTTAAAGTTTTTATAGTTTGACTCTAACAATAGAAATTATGATAAACAAAACCGGACGGAGGGAGTAATAAACGAAAAAGTGCAACATATGTGCAATAGTATTTTCTTTTCATTGGTGGACTTGGCACTTGGGAATATTTAAAGAAAACATTGGGGAAAAACCAAGAGCACTAACTTTCCTGTCTCTCCAACCAATTTCATGAAAATGACCAACTTATTTTGGTCCAAATAGTCTTCATTTTGACCACATATGAGTTTGCTATATATACTCCATATCATTTGGGTGACTCAACATCATCCTCATCAACTCAACTTCTTTTCTTCACTAGCAAACTTATCAAAATGGCTTTTGCTAATGGACAAGCATTTCTCTTACTTGCAGTATTGGCGTTTCTAAAATTGGAAGATGCATACTGATTAATTACACTTTTTATTTTTATGATTTTTTGTGTTTTATTACTTCAATAAAATTTAAGCTAAACATGAGTGGATTATAATTAGTGTATAATTTTTATTTCAATAAAAATATAGTACTTGGGAGTTTTGGAATGCATGATATTTGTTTATTAATGCTTCAGATTATTTTATGAATCTTCAAGTCTATTTAATTTGTACCATCATAGATTTAAGCAAGCAAATCATATCCATAAATTTTGGGCAAAGGACAAAAATAACAAAATAAAGTTTTAATGACAAAAATCCCTTAAAAATAAAAAATACGGATACAATAATAATTGGTCCTGATACATTAATAAGATGGAGCGGATACATTATTAATTAAAGTCTGGATATAAAAACAGAAAATCAAATATTGAATCCCTTAAATCAAGCCAATCAATTTCGCTAACGTTATTCCCAATCTTCATCTTCTTCTATGTTTCAATAAATCAAATCAAAATTGAAAGATTCAAATCGTGTTCATCTTCTTCTCTGTTTCTACAAAGAGGACTTCGACTGAGAATCAATTTTGTTGTTCTGTGTTTAATAAGATAGTTAATGAATATATCAATTTGGTTGAGGCATTCTGGAATTTGGGAGAATGAGATTAAATATGAAAGATACAAGAGTAATGAGATATTGGTTGGTAAGCATATTTCATTCATGAATCTAGTTTCAACAATTGCTGCTAAGTTGAATATTGATGAGTCGAGAATTTTTTTTGAAATAAGATATATTGTAGAAGGAAATTCCTCTCCAATAAGTATAAGGATTGATATGGGAGTAAGATTGTACATAGAGGTGAAGAAACGCGAGATTGGATTTGGAACGTATTCCCTTTGTATTGATACAATTGATAAGGATGTTGGCGACAATGAAAGTTTTGATGTATCAACTGGTTCAATCGTCTGTGTTGAAGGTGCTGAACATGATACACTCTCTCTCAACTTGGTAGAATAAAAAAATGGTGATTTGTATCACATACCAGAGTTCGAGGTGACGAATTACATATCTGATACAAAAAGTACAGACGTTAAAATGGATCAATTGTACAAAGAGAAAGCCACTCTGATATCTGTAATGGAAAAATACAAAACAAAAAATGACTTTAATTTCAGAGTTAAGAGATCTGATAACAAGAGGTATGAAACTTTGTCTAGTTTATTTGATGTGTTAATGTATCAATATATGATTGTTCTGATTACTGTATTGTTGCAATTTGTTAAAATAGTAAGGACACATTACTTGCTAAAATTACGATACAATAATTTTTTCTAGTTTATTGATGTATTAATGTGTCAATATATGATTGTTCTGATTACTGTATTGCTGCAATTTGTTGAAACAATAAAGTTACATTACTGGCTAAAATTATGATACAATAATTCTGTCTAGTTTAATTGATGTGTTAATGTATCAATATATGACCGTTCAGATTAATATATTGCTGCAATTTGTTGAAACAGTAAGGATATGTTATTGACAAAATTATTGTCGTCTAGTTTATTTGATGCTAATGTTTAGAAATATGATCGTTCTGACTAATGTATAGTTGTAATTTATGAAACAATAAGAACACATTACTGGCTAGAATTATGATACAAAAATTATATCTAGATTATTTCATGTGTTAATGTATCAACATATGATTGTTTTGATTAATGTATCAACATAAAGTAGTTGGTACATTGTACTATACTCTTGATGTTTGATATGTGTGCAATAATGATGATACATTATTGTAGTAAAACTTATACAAGTTGTATCTAGAAAAATACAACTACAAATTATTGTGCTCATCTGATGACTGTTGTTGGAGATTCAATGCAATCGTTAGGAAGAAATCAGATTTATTCAAAATGAGGTACTTCAATAGTGAACATACATGTACGATAAGGGATGGATTATTAACAATTATTCAAGCTACAGTTGGGTTTACAAGTGTTGTGACAACGCCTAAACTGCACAATCATAAAATAATTCATATAGCAAATGATGTTATTGAGGATATAAGAGCACTGTATGGGATTGATATTTCATACAAGCAAGCATGGCGTGCTAAGGAGCGTGTATTAGAGATGATAAGGGGCAAATCTGCGAATGGATATAGACAGTTGCCTAAATATCTATATATGTTTGAAATCGTATACCCAAATTGCTATACATGGATGCACTAAGTCGGAGGAAAATAAGTTTATGTATTTGTTCATATCATTAAGGCCACTAATGAGGGGCTTTGACTATTGTAGACCAGTAGTTGTTATTGATGGTGCACATCTTTATGAAGCTTACAAAGTAACTTTTGTATCAGCAAGTACGCTTGATGGTGCAGGTATGATTTCTGTATTAGACTTTATATATGGATATTTGTATATCTAAAGTAACAAATCTGTGCACTATTTCTGAGTAGGTTGCATATTGCCGTTAGCTTATGGAGTGGTGGACAGTGAAAATGATTGTTAATGGACATAGTTCTTTCAACAGTTTAAAAGTGCATTTGGAGAGAGGAAACAACGTGTATTGTATCAGATAGAAATGAAAGCATAATTAATGGCGTTAGAACCATTTTTCCAAATGTTCCTCATTTTGCATGCATTTGGCACCTTTGGAAAAATGTTTGTACAAGTTTCAAGAGAAGCAAAAACATACTAAGTGATGTGTTCTATTCAATGAACAAGTCTTATAGGAAAAAGGATTTTGTGAAATTGATGGCTGAAGCCGTTAAAATTGATAATTGGATTAAGATGTATCTTGAGGATTCCGATTATGAAAAGTGATCAAGAGTTAATGCAACAGTAAACAGGGGGAGAATGATGACTTCAAACATAGAAGAATGTATCAATGATTGCCTTGTTGAAGCGCGACAACTACCTGTAATACAATTTTTGGAAGAAATCAGAGTTCTATTCGATTCTTGGAACTCTAAAAATAGAGTGTTGACACCCAATTTTAGCTCTTCCTGACACAAATTAATTCACGAGTTTCTTAATTGTCAAACGAGTTGAAATAGTTGACTTTATAAGATTCAAATATTTTCAAGTCATTTTAAAGTAGCTTTAGTCAAATTTTTATGGTTTAAAACGATATATATTTTTATGGGTTTTTGTCCGATTAGTTTATTTTGTGAAATATTCAAAAATCATCTCAAAAAGATTTTAATTTTAGTAAGTTTTTTTTTAAAAATTAGTTTGCTTAAAATTATAGTTATATTTTGAATAGTTTATAATTAAGTTAATTATTTCATGTCGTTAAGAATTGAGAAAGTCATAGATTAGTTGTGTTACTCAGCCTATTCAAATTTTGGTTGATTAATTCTGAATTGGCTAAATTATAATTTTATTCAGCTATTAAAGGACCAAGTTGTGGGCCTTTATACAAATATTTTCAGCAGCCCAATCATATTTTAATTTTGAGCCCAGTTCAAATTGGTCCAACATCCATTTTTACTCACTAAAAATAACTCGACCCCAGCCCATTTTCTTTTACCCAACCCAGCTCCAATTCTAACCCTACCCAAATCCCTTGCCCTCATAAAAGAAAACCGAAGTTCATAAGTATTTTTCTTTCCTTTTCACGATAACCACGCACAACAAGTCCATAATTCCTAAAAGAAGCGAGAATCGTGACTTAGCAACGATGTATGCGCGTCAAACCAGCGTATGCACTGTGTTCATTTTCTCATTTTCTTATCCAACGTCCCTTTCTCCTTTCTTCGTTTTGTATGACTCCAATAGCAGGCTAGAGGGCGCGTGGAATCGTCCTCACAACTCCGAGATGAGGCCATGTCGAACAGCGGGTACGCTCGACCAATCTGAGTCGTCCGTCTCCCTTTACCTTTATAGAATGGGGTCTAAATCTCATGAAAAGGATGTTTTCCTTAATGGGGAAAATATTTTGAATTTGTGGATTCGATTTCCTATCTGATTCTTCCAACTTTCCCCCCAATTTCAAAAATCCTAATTCGCCCCCATATATTGTATCTTTCTATTCACTGTAAAGGGGAAGGGAAAAAGAAAGGAAATCTGAAAAAAAGGTTCATTTTTTTGAATGTTTCATCGGAAGATTTTTTGGGGTGTAAGAAATTTTGAGAAAAATATATCTAGGACGATTTTAAGCAAAAGTATATAGCTAAAATACTCACTATATACATTGAGGAAGTCAGGGGAGAATAGAAAACAATTAATTTCTATTCCAAGTCCCATTCTTCTGTTTTGCCATCCATGAGCTCATTCGGGTTTCCATTCTAGTTCGCTGGTTCATCGTTGGTGCTCGAGTCATTTTTTTGGGAGTCTTTCACCCCTGCTTGTCCGTTTCAGTTCACTGCTCAAAAGGAGGTAACCTCTTCATAATCTTTATGTTGTTTTACTCCTAACCATTTTGTATCTTCCGTTTTGAGTATTTTTTAATTTTGTGTTCGATTCCCATAGCTAAAACAATTTGATGATCAATGACTGCCTCAATTAGTTCACATTGTGTTCCTTTAAGACATCTTAAATAGTTGCAAAACGGTATGTATTGAAATTTACTTCCTAGTTCTAAATATGGTTGATGAAAATTCTGTGTGGGTAGCCTTTTTTCTAGTTTAGCATAATGTTTAGTCATGTTAAAAATTTTCTCTCCTCTTATGATTGTTAGAATGTGGTTAGAATCTGTCCCCTTTTCCCTTTGTTGTTATCAAGTGCCAAAAGAAGTGTCTATCTTTGTTGTTCATCTTTAATTCTCAACCGGTCAATTTAATATTGTTTTCTTTGGAGATATTTACAGTAAAGCGTTAAAACTTAATCTCAATGTCAAATGGCCTATCTCTTGTTTCCTCAAATGTGTGAATACATTGAGTATTTTGTATTCTTTTAAGTTTATTTGTCGATTAAGGATATAAATTATTCATGTGTGTATTACTTTATCATGGTCAAGTTGAAATTTTGACTACTGTAAGTTTTTACTTTCCTCTGGTTTTCTAGTAGTCTCTTAGCCTTGTATTGTTTCATTTTTCGAGTTAGGAAATAGGATGTTCATGTTGGGAGGAATATATTGCGACAATATCGACTCGTATGTATCATGTTATTCACCATTATCGTGTTAGTTTATACACTTACTGCTGGAAATTTTATTTGTCATGTTGATAAGTTTTTTTTAACCTACGTACCCTCATAATCTTTAACTCTTCACAATTGTTATTCATTAATAAAATTGGTAGTATTTTATCATCATATACATATTTTGACTCTCGTCTAAGTTTATGCCATATATATTTCGCATCTTGATCTCTCCTTCATACGGTCGACCAATCAAGTTAGGATTAGGATTTTCCCATCATTCCTTTATTCACTAAGCTTACTTACTGCCATTTCATGAGTATTGACTTGTTATGGTAAATTTTAATGGGTTGTATCCTAGTACTGAATCACTTGAATTAATATCCTTTTTGGCACTTGATGCAACAGAGCATGATTTCCCCATTTTTCTTATTATTTTTTATATTATTATATTTATTGAATGACTTGTTACTTATATATTTTTATTCCATCTTGCTGCATGTGAGCGTCATCAAAGTCTATCGGATCTAAATCTCCTACGCATTTCGAGTTGGTTAAAACCCAAAATCCCTTAGTATATGTCGGCTTTATCTTTTAAAGTCGAATCAAGCTATCACGCCCCCATTTTTTCGTACTCTTTTGGGATTTGGAGTTTAAGGAATCGCCACCTAACGAATTAAGGCGCGTTAGGGCACCTATCTAACCTAACTAAGTCTAGCTAAGGTCAACAAGACAGAGATCATGGTAAGGGTTCAAATTACCTCGACGGGAAGGTGTTAGGCATCCCTCAAGGTCCATAAATTTGGGTCCGACTGTATCTCATGCAATCTATGTGGAAGTTACAAATAGCAATTAAGGTCACTTCATTAATATGCCTGCTAGGTGATAAGAAAATTTGAATAATTAAATCTATTTATTATTTTAATTAATTAGCTAAGCATTTAATGCTATGTGATATATAATATTAAACAATTAAGATAACATCCTTATTTTAATTAATTATTTAGGCATGCGAGACTAAGTGATAAACTATTAAACAAATTGAGGAATAAATTTATTATTTTTAATTAATTATTTAAGCATGTAAAAATAAGTGATAGCAATATATAAAACATCAAATAAAAATTTAAGGATAAGAGAGAGGATAGAAAAAGGGACAAATAAATAAGCAAATAATTTTTTTAACCTACCCCAAATAAACATAATTATTAAACAAGTAAAAGGGTAAAAAGGGAAGGGAGACTCAAAAAAGACTTTGTGGATCAGCACTCGACTTTTCTTTTTATTTTTTGATAGGCTACCATATAGGGACAGACAAAACCAAAGTTTATCTTTCAAGCCTGAGTCGATGTCATCATCTCCGTAGGGCCAACTACCCCTACCCCATCACCAAATGCATTTCGTACCTAAAAGGTGCCAAACTTCCCAACTTGATTGTCCAAGAGACATTGGACCCTTAAAGGGTGGACTTAGACAAAATAGAATATAAGGCCCTCCTAGATGCCAAGTCAAACAAACAAGGCAAACTAGACGGTCATTTTAGCAATACAAGTCTTAATTTGGCCTTTAAAAATCAATTAGACATTCTTGCAAACAACACATAATTGTGAAGGTTTCATGCTAAGTGTGTAAACATACAAACAGAAAATTATAGAAACGACAATTTAATTATGAGAGGGCAAATATGATAACATGGATGTAGATTTTAATATTAACTTTAAAGTAAACAACAATTAGTGACATGATAGATTTTATTTTATTTCCAAGTAGCAAAGGATATGATCCACATACACATATATTTAAAACAATAGAGAATTTAATTATTAATGCAAAATATAACTTAGGACAAGAAATTTTATTTATTTAGGCAGAAAATTTATGTTAAGAATAACAATAGATTTAATGCAGAAAATTATTTTAGAAAGAAGCAGTAGCAAAATATTATGAGTACAGAAAATTATTTTAAACAATGTTTAACATGCAAAAATTAGTTAATTGAGAGAATTTTATAATAGCAAATTTATTTATTAATGCAGAAGTTATGTTTAAGAGATAGTAAACTTATTAGATGCAATAAATCAATAGGAATTATTTATTTTTTTTAAAAAAATTAAAAATATGCACAACATATTGACATGCCTATTGACATGATCTGTAGGCGTTTTAACATACTAAAATGACAAAGTAAAGAGACAAATCAATTATGAACATGCTAAAAATTCATTGAATATAATTTCTAAGTGATTTAATAATCAACACATTCACATCAGACCTATATGAATGTTTTCTAACTCCAAATGACATATGAATGCATAAATTCTATAGACATGTTTTATTCAATGAGTAACTAAAATGCACACAAATTATTTACTTAAGATTTTAGTGAGTTAGTCATAATTCATTATTTAACATGCCAAATTGGATAAAATTAACTTCAAACATTAATTGTGCAAAATTAACTAAATGATTGAGCGAATATAATTTGCTTTATTTTTATTTTTTATTTTTGTTAGATCCAAAATTATTTTATCACATAAAGATTTATCAAACAAATTATGAACTTATAGGCATTCTTTTTAACACAAACAAGTTTGCAATATTTTTTTTTTAAAAAAAATTAACACATAATTCCCCCTCCCTAGGCGATCCCCCAAATTGCTTCATATATAGGAGTTGCTTTAGAGTTATACACATATTGTAATAAAAATAACAAATGAAAGTATACACAACATTAAAATAAGCAAAGTTTTGTCCGAAATTTCTTCTAGGCCACTCTTCATCATCTTGAACTTTAAGTCTAAAACCTGCTAGAATAAGTAAGGTAACACATATACAATTGAAGAATGATTGTAATGTAAAATATTCATAATAACAAATTACTCTCATATATACATATATAAACAAAACACATAAGAAATAAAAAGGACAAAACATAGACATTGACATATCAACACACATAGGGGGAAAAGATAAGGAGTGCTTCCTTTTATTCCCAACACACAACAATATAATAAATGCCAAATAAAAAATTAAAAATAATATAGGGCTGACCAATAGTAAAATGCTAATTAAGAATACTAACCGGTTAATCAGAAAAGAATAGTAGCAATGAAAACAAGTTGATCCAACTTTTATTCAAACAAAAGCAAAGTAGCAAAAAAGAGCACTTGAATATTATACCGGAATCTTAATTTATTTTTTAAGACTAGCAAGAGAGCAATGAGAGAGTGAGGAGTGATGACAAAACTTGTGATTTTATAAGTGAATAAATGACTTTAGTGTGAGTTGGGAGAATGTGAGTTCTTCTCAAGATGTGAGAGTGTGTGATAAAAGAATGAAAAGGGGGTCTTTTTATATAGAACAAGAGGGGGGAACAAATAAGAAAAATAAATATTTAAAGGAATCAATTATAATACCTTTTTCTTATTTTAAAGGAGATCCAAAAATCAGAAAATTCTAAGAATATTTCGTTACCAAAAATAAACTTGTAAGAATAAAAGTTGGGAAAAACAATAATATTTTCCCTTAAATAAAGAAGAGCTAAAATTAAATTATTATTATGCTACCAAATATAAACAAATAAGAATAAATTAAGAAGACCACAATTATTTTTTTCCTTAAGTAATGAAGAGTCAAAATTGACTTTTTAAAATGATTATTATTTTATCATATAAAACAAGGAAATCAGTCAAAATTTCAAATAAGAAAAGAGGGATACTATTTTCCTAAATAAGAGAGCATGGAATCTTTTTTTTAAGTGAATAAATATTTTTTCCAAGAACAAAAAAGTAAGAAATTTGCTAATTTTACCAAATGACTGAAAACTTAACTTAAGCATATTATAACATGCATGAAAAGTAATAAAATAACATACTTACAATTAGTAACATTCATGAAAATCAATTATATCAAAACAAACATTGTTTCTTTATCGAATAATCTACACTATAATTAAGCAAGCCAAATCTACAAATTAATAATTAAGGTAAACAACATACAAGGATCGAAATTAATAGGATGATTCCAAACCAACTTAGTGAATTAGACACTAGAAAATTAACACAAATACAAAAATCAAATAATTATCAACACCAAGAATTTATGTATACGAATCAACGCACATTTCAAACATCATAAGTTATAATAAACATATTAGAATAATAGAAACATATGATTAAACTAAAAAACTAAAAAGAGTTGGATAGACGAAGTAATAGTTAATTTAAAAATACCAAAGACGAATCTGTTGAGACCCGTCACATCACCCAAGGCCCGGATATCGCCGAAGCTTATTGTTGGAGCCATTGCCGGAGTTGCTGGAAGCTGCTTTCGGCGGCTACTTGTTGGTGGTGAATCGTTGCCGGTTGTTGCTGGTCGATGCAGTTGAATGGGAGAGAGGAGAGGGTAGAAAAGAGGAAGAAGAGAGGCGGTGGCTGCGCCTGGATCTTCGCCGGTTGCTGCTGCCCACCGGTGGTCGGACTGCCAGACGGCTGCCACCAGTAGCCTTCGCCCCAAAACAGAGGGGGAAGAGATAGGGAGAGGAGAAGCGACGGGGAAGAGGAACGAAGGAGAGGGGAAGAAACGCGAGGGAGAGAGAGGGGAAGAAACGCGAGGGTGAGAGAGGGACGAAGAGGAAGGGGAGAGGAGAGAGGAGGATGGTGAGGATAGAAGGGAGGCTCACCGGGAAAAAATGGAGAGGGGGAAGGCGGCTGAAGAGGGAAGATGATGAGTGATATTTTAGTATTAAGTCTTTTAGGGTATTAGAAAACAAGATAAATAAGAGATTTAATCACAACCGTAAGATTAATTTAGATAAGAGGCTAAGATTTGATCTAGGATTTATTTTAAAGATGGATGGATGAGATTAAAAGATGAAGTCTTGAAATTAGATTGGAAAAGATATGGAATGACTAAAAATGCAATGAGATTGGCTAGAATTGAAATGAGAGGGTGGCTGTGATTGAAATAAAATTGGGATTGGAGTGACTAGAATTGAAAGAAATTAGAATAAAATGGGTTAAGATTTAAATGCTTTTGAGGAAAATTTAGGAATTACTATTAATTAAGATACTACATATTTTAAAATATTTTTATATAATTGAAAATCACTTAAATTTTAATTAATTAATGATTTTAAAATATTTTAATAATATTTACACTAATTTTATTAAATGAACATACTAGAATATATAATTTTCAAGAAAAATCGATTAAAATTCTAAAATTTAAATAGATTTTAAAATACGTATTTAATCGAATAGTAATCCTAAAAATGGTTAAAGGTCGGTCAAAATTGGTGTCAACAGCTGCCCCTTGGTTGATTGAGAATGTAGAATGAATTGTCAGGCAACCAATGTTTACTTAGTAGCTGATTTTGTCTGACCGACGACAAATGTCAGTGGGATCAATTGAAGCGATATAGAGTTGAAAAAAGGGTACGACCGAGACTTTGGTATAAAGCCGCCTACATATCTCTGGTTATACGAGAATCAGGTCGTGTGTAGTTCTAGATTCAAGAGCAAATGAATCTCTTAAAAATTGAAAGAGCGGTAAGATATTCGAAAGGACACGATATCAACTTGAATAGATAATATTGGAGTAGCAAGGAGAGAATTATAGAGAAGCGAGAATAGCACGACAGAGAAGCGAGAAGAGCATGATAAAGCGAGGTTTTCAGCCTTTGAGCAAGGTTCGGATAAAAAGAGCGATATGAGTAGAAGAAAGATATGACCTTTGTTGCGATAGATGTTAGCACGATAATTGCAACTGAGGGGACGATTGATCACACCTGCAAATTCTAGTAGGACTAGATAAAAGATTAGTTTATAAAATACAAACATTATGCCCAACATGATAAAATATGAGGTTTTAAAAAAAAATGACGAGAGGAGAGAAGAAACGTATCTGCTTGAGGGGACGATGTTTAGCCCATGCAATCAAGAAAAATAGTGCTTAACTCCCATTTGACCATGCTTAGCCGCGGGTAACAATCAACTTCCATAGATCCACACTTGGCCTTGGGTAACTTCTTGAACGGTGGAGTTTAATTAATTAACTTCCAAAGAACTACGCTTAGTCTTAGGTATCTTCTTCAATGGTAGAGTTTGGCCAATCAACTTCCAAAGATCCATGCTCAGCCTTGGGTAACTTCTTGAAAGGTGGAGCTTAACCAATCAACTTCCAAAGAACCATGCTTAGCCTCAGGTACTTCTTGAATGGCGGAGCTTGATCATTCAACTTCCAAAGAACCATGTCTAGCCTAGGGCACTTCTTGAATGGTAGAGCTTGACCATTAACTTCCAAAGATCCATGCTTAGCCTTGGGCACGTCTTGAAAAGGAAGAGCGCGTTTTTAAGAGGATAGTGATAGTCTGGAGAGACTTATACATGTAATTCCTGCACTCAAAGAAAAATTATATGTTTTGAAAGGGAAAGGCTGAGCCTTGATTCATCTCTTGCTTTTTGTCACAAATCATAGTTTTGTAGCCTTTGAACTTGAACTCCATGTGGATGTCTTTGGATCCAACTTGATGAAATTTTTGAGGATCTCTTAAAAATATTTTTTCCCCAATCTTGATTTGCGAGAAGATGCGCTTCTGAAGGAATTTTTGAGCTCTTCTAAAAAATTCTGCCCCAGTATCGAGACTTACAAAGAGAATGTTTTTCTTTTTATGGAATTTTTGAGACCTTCTCAAAAATTCTGCCCCAGTTACACGAACAAAGGGAAAATGAAAGTTTTTATTATGATAAGACCGACCCCCCATAGGAGCGCTTACGTATTCCCTCTTAAACAGGAATCAGGTCTGACGTAGTTCCAATACATAAGGAATATTATAAAAGAAATATCATCTTGGTCCAAGTACATATCATCCTTGCAAAATTACTAGAGCTTCAAGTAAATACGATGCTTGAAAATCTTGAGATGAAGAAACAACATGAAACCATCTTTATTAATGCCAATGAACTATGAGTCATGTCAATGGATCTTCCATATGTATAACTTTGGTATCAATCAACGTTTGAATTTGATCTTTCAACGCTCGACATTCATCTATGGTATGCCCTTTCATCCCTGAATGATAGACACATATTTTAGTATGATCAAGCCATTTTGTGTGTGTACTCATCACAATTTCGGGAATAGGAGTAATATACCCATCAACTCTAAGTCTCTCATACAATTTGCCTATTGGCTCAGCCAAAGGGGTGTATTTTTTTGGTGGATTTTTCTCATGTTTAGCTCGGGATTTCATAAATTGAGAGGGTCGTCGACATGTTGGAGGCCTTTTAAAGATATGTGCCTTTTGATATATAGGTGGATGATTTTGAAGATATGAAAGTACTCGGTAGCGAAGTGGAAGCGGATGTGCTTGGTAAATCAAATGGTATTTTGACTCATGTGTTGTAAATACAACATTCACTTCTTTCTCGTCTTTGTTTTCATTTATTCCATCAGATTGAGAAGTCATACTGCTACCTTGTAGTTCCTTCAAATTTGTTATTTTTCCATCTTTCAAACCTTCATCGATCGTCACACCTAGCTTGATGATGTCGGCAAAATTACCATCCTCTATAAGCATGATCTTATCATAATATTGTGGCTCTTGCGAACGCATAAAAAGTTCTTTCATATGTGATTCATCCATCGGGGGTCAGACCCTAGCAGCTTCAGACCTCCACCTTATAGCATATTCTCGAAATGATTCTATAGGTTTCCTCTTTAAATTTTGAATGTAAAACCAATAGGGTGCAGTCTCAACATTAAATTCGAACCTTTTCATAAAATCGATGGCCATATCCGTCCACTTCAACCATTTCTTTGAATCTTGATCGATATACCATGACAAAACCTTTCCAGTAAGGATCATATCTTAATGCGAATTTGTTCATTTTTGCCAACTCCCACCAGCTTTTCACAATACATTTTTAGATGTGCTTTCGGATCTCCAAATCCGTTGAACATTTCAAACTTAGGTGGTTTGTACCCTTCAGGTAATTCGACATCAGGATGTATGCACAAGTCCTCAAAACTCAGCTCTTCTATCTCTTTCTTGTCCTCAACTTGTTGTATTCGAACGTTCAACTTCTCCAACTTTTCTGTCATAGCTAGTATCAATTCATCCTTTTGAGAAAGCTCAGATTTATAATGGTGATGGATAGGAGAATCGACATAAATAGGATTCAATTTGTGTGTTTCCAAAGTAGGAATATAGGAAGCATTTGTAATGGAAGTTTGACGTATAACGCGAGCATGCAAAGTGGTATGAGAATATGAGGCATTTGGTGGAGCTAAATAGGTTTTGTTGGATGTATCATGTCGGTATGGTGGGGGATGGGTATGATGTGGATGTTGGTTGCTTTGAAAAGGCAGGTTATTTGAGGTAGTTTGATGATGTGAGATAGGATGAGATAAGGGAGGAAGATTAGTGAGCATGGCTTGAGGTCTGAAGATGGTGTTGACCTCAGAGAGTAAAACATTCGAATTGCGAGCTATAGATAATTGTTCTTGCATTTCTAAAATCTTTTGTTCCAACCTTGATATCACCTCATTGTTTTCAGGTGTATATCCTTCCCTTGAATTTTCAAAGTCTTGAGTTTCCCAAACAAAAGCAAAACCCTATCACCAAATTTAAAACACTATTCTGCCCTATCAAAAAAGGTGAGATCACATCTATTTAGAAAGGAAAGAATATCCAGACTGAACCAACCGAAAAGGAGATGATCGACATAAGGAAGCAGCGCGAGCGGTGCCTATATGATCTATTCTTTCCTCCTAAAAACCCTGAGTTAGAGAGTATTGAAGAAAATTATGAGAAAGAAATTTCCCGCAAACCTTCTCACGAAGGACGTTTGGAAAAAGGAGACTATAAAGTCACTCTTGAAGCATATCCGCAGAGTACCGAACAAGGATGGAAACCATTTCATGCGCCCTAATTTTTTAGCACTACCAATCTAGGCGTATGTTGAGGCCTGTTGACAGAGCATTTTACCAAGTGGGATCAGGGGACATTCGCATGACTTGTGAGTGTTATCCTAACCAGAAAGGGCACACGATGGAGGAGTGCATAGAGTTCAAGAATGCGGTTCGCCGTTTCCTCGATATGGACAGTACTGCGAACAGTTGGGGTGAAAGCATCATCATTGCATGTGATGAACCATAGCTCGATATACCAGTCACTAAGAGGACTATATTTTATTGTTGCTCATTCACACCTTTCAAGAAAACAATATTGGAGGTCTATTCGGAATTGGTTCAAAACTGAGTCTTCATCCCTTTTTATAAGGACGTGGATATGTTATATTCCCTTTGATTCGAAGTTGAGAAACGTTGCCCCTATCATAATGCCTCATACCATACCATTGAAAAAGTGTTTCGCATTCCGCCACGACATGAAATTTCTCATCATCATAGGAAAGATTCAAGTCGAGCTTATTCCCTGTGGCTGATGTAACAGCAAGTAGAAGAACGACTGATAGGAACCACCGTTTATTTTTTTAAAGCTTTGTTGTTATTTTTCAAATTTCCTTGTAATTGTTAAGAATGAATGAATGAAAATGAGTATTTCTTTTACCCGAACTACGTAGTGCCTGAATTCTCCTTGTGAGATACATAGGCAGCCTTCAAAGGCCTGACCCCTATCTTTCAAAATTTCTATTCTCCCCCTTCTCGTTATACAAGGAAATGTGAGGCTCATACCAACGGACGTCAAAGATATGCATCAAGAAGACCTTAGCTCAACGTGATGTAACCATTTCTCAGATAGTGTCAAACTAAAACAGGCAAAATCCTGCTTGTTTAAAAATTTGTTTTCCTTTACTCGTGGGTTAATGTCCTCAAACAAAGCAGCTTTGTGTGTTTATCTGCTCTCTATGTGATATCCTCCATTATGTATTCGAACTCAAACTAAAAAATTTTCCTTTGAGTTGTTTTCCTCCACAGGTACTTACAAATTGGTTTGTGTCGATTAACCTGGCTGATCATTCATACCTCACTAGCTCTAAAGGTCCTTCAAATTCTTTTCCCGGCCAAAGTTTAGAAAAAAGAAAAGCGGTAATGAGGCACAACAATGAAGAAATTAGTCTTACTGACGTTGTGGTGGCTCAACCCACCATAGCGTATCAAAACGAATTGATTATGTAGTTGATACAACAGATCGTTGAGATGAGAGTTGAGATGCAAAGGACACAGATCTACCTCCACCAGGTTTTAGTGCCAACGCTGCTACTGATGGAAGGCCTCCTCTATACTTTCCCTCTTCAAACATGGATCCAGCTCATATTTTGCCGTCTATACTTGCGCAAAATCCATATGTAATAAACTTGACTACACAAAACCATCAATACGCCTCCGCCTCTTACCGAACCCCACCCATTCCTCAAAACAACATTCCCAAATACCTCCTCCTCCTCAAAATGCCAAACACCAAACCACTCCACAACTATAAAACAAGAATCAAAACTAAAAAAAAAACGCATTCTACCCCTAAACTTCTCACCACCACCAAAACCAAAATTCTAATCCTCAAACCTACCCGCAAAACTATCAAACTACCCTAAATGACGAAAGTCCATCTGTAGCTCACCTCTACCTTGAAAAACCATATTTCAAATTCCCATTCTAAATGAGCATGTTGTGAATGGTTTTTAGCTCGACCATTATAAGGAGAAGGAAGGAGAGTGAAAGGCAAAATAAGAGGCCGCAAGGATATACATAATGGAAGAGATCAAAAATCAATGAAGGAACTTCAATGCATTCCTGACGTCCCCAGTTTGAACTACGAGGACTTATGCATTCATTGTAATCTGGACCTCCCAGAAGGGTTCAAGATGACAAAGTTTCATACTTTTGGAGGAACGGGGAATCCCTTAGCACATCTAAGGGCCTACTTTGACCAGCTCGTAGGAGTTGGTATGTATGAAGTTGTGCTGATGCGGCGTTTCAGCCTATGTTTGAGGAGAGAAGCTTTGGAATGGTTTATATCTAATGAGACCAGACAATGGCTCAGGAGGAATGCTTTGGTTAAGGACTTCATGGAAAGGTATGCCTACGATGTAGAGATCGTCCCTTATTGTTATTCCTTTGAAAAAGATGAAACAAAAGTCAAATGGAAGCTACAAAGAGTTGTTGTAAAGATGGAGTAGGGACACAACTACAGTACGACTTTCTATGTTCAAAAAATAGATAATTGAAGTGTTTGTGCGGGTGCAAGATCCTGAATACTATGATCGAATCAAGTTGCTCGTTGGAGAAAAATTTCCTTAGATAGTAAAGGTTGGTGAGACTATCGAGGATGGGTTGAAAACCGGGAAGATTGACCGTGTTGCTGCGTCGCCTGGATCATCGGGTTTGTTGAAGTAGAAAAGAGAAGATATTTCTGTTGTCTCTTGCGATGGGAGGAAGACCCCCAAAAGACCATCATCCTACCAAGGTCATCCTCCACCTCCCCGAAATTCTTACCAGGTTTGCTATACGCAAGTCGTTATCCAAACACTCCTTCTCCCACATATCAAAATGTCCTCCCTCCAAATTACAAAAATCCATCTCCCGTTTACCAAAATTCTCCTCCATTTTACCAAATTCCATCCCCCACTTACCCAAAATATTTCTCCTAATTATGTCAATGTGCAGTCAAACTACGGAGCACCCCCTTTATAATATCAAGTTCAAGCTCCACTCTACCAAAATACCCTTCCGAATTACTAAGCACTATCGCCAAATTATCAAACAAATCCTTATCCAAGAAACCAAACTCCCTGTCAAAATACCCAAAATTATCAATAGATGCCTCCCCCCAACAAGGCAAATATGATCCCCCTCGACCCGATCAGGGAGGTGTTATACTCCCGAAGAGTTGGGTCTTAGAGGGCCGAAGAAGGAACAAGGGAAAAGGCCGATAAGTGAAGGCGAGGCTGAAGAATTCTAGGGAAAAATCTATTCAATCGTTAAGCATCTAGAGAAAACCCAAGCTCTGATTTCTGTGTGGGCCCTGTTGATGATATCCCATCTGCATAGGTAGGACTTGATGAAGGCTCTTGATGACACGTATGTGCACGTGGGCACTAGCACCAATGATGTAGCAGCTATTATCAACCAAGTTATGCAATGGAATCAGATTAGCTTCTGCGACGAAGAGTTTCTCTTTGAAGGGAGGTCGCACAACAAGGTGTTGCATGTCACTGTCATATGCCATAAAAGGGTCATAAACTGTGTCCTGGTGGGTGATGGTTCTGGTCTCAAAATTTGCCCACTATCGACTCTAAGGCAGTTAAGTTTTGACTTGGGGAAGCTGGAACAAAACCAAGTTAATGTAAGAGACTTTGATGGGGTAACAAAAGACACATTGAGAGGAATGAATTCCGTTATCCAAACACGTCCAGTGGAGTAAAATGCACAGCTTCATGTCTTGGACATTGACACCAGTTATAACCTTCTTCTAGGAAGGCCTTTCATTCCACATGGCTGGGCATGTGCCTTCTATTCTGCACCAGATGACGAAGCTCATTTGGAAGGACCAAGAAATGGTTATTCGGTGAAGGGAGCCACTCCGACATCGAGGAATCAATTATTGATGAAGTCTCATGAGGCACCAATTTCTACATGGTGGAGCTAGTAAATGTCATCGATGAGGATTTGGCCCCACAGCCTCTTATGCCATCTGTGTACAAGATGATTTCCACTGTGATTCTGCAGAATGGGTTCGATCTATGTTTAGGATTGAGAAGGATTTCCCAAAGAAATATTAAGCCAATTCAAGTTCCCGTTAAAGGAGCTAGATATGGTTTGGGATACGTCCCCTCAGATGATTAGGTGAAAATGAAGAAGAAAGGTGATAAAGCATTGGCTAGGCCAATCCCTCACATGTACCAATCATTCCCAGTCTATGAGTATGCCGACCGTGATGACCTCGTGATGGAATTTGGGACCTATTTGAAGAGATCGATGTTGTCATAGAGGACGAGGTCGAGCTAGTTGGTATCGCGATGCTGAGCCTGGAAAGCAGTTGCAGAGCTGGACTTCTACAGCAGTCTTGGTTCCCTGATCATCTTGGTAAAAGGTTACTGTCTATGCATGTTTTGAAAACTGGTGGTAGTTCGGAAGGGGCCCGACCCACCATTTTGCTTTTTCATTAATTTTATTGAATTTTAATATCCCCCCCCCCGTGATGTTTAAAATTGAAACATGGCCCTTTGTCATGGCCAAAATTTGCATTATTTTCCAATTTGAACTAAAGCCTCTTTATTGAAAACTTGTTTATTTACTTATCTTCTATATTTTACTTTCCTAACTTTGTCTGTTTATGGTTTCAGTAATAGTAATTGTAAACCTCCAAATGTCATGTCATTGCACGAGCTGAACAACCAAAATGAAGCAGGTGATGAAGAGGGTGAAGAATACGAGGAGGAAAATGAGGTACCGGAATATGTTGCTGAGGAATTTTGGCAGTTTGAAAATCAGCATAAGCCAAATTTGGAAGAAACAAAAAATGTGAATATATGAGACCAAGAGTGTGTCAAATAGGTCAAAATTATTGTCCACTTGAATGAATATCAAAGTAAGTATTTGATTTATTTGCTTACTGAATAAATTGATGTGTTCGTTTAGGAAGTCACCGACATGCTATGGATGAGTTCCAATGTGGTGTCTCACAACTTGCCGATTACCGGGTTTCAGTCAAGTGAAAAAGAAGGCTCGGAAGTTCAAGCCTGAGTGAAGTTTAAAGATTAAAGAAGAGATCACCAAAAAAATCGAGTCTCGATTGGTGGAAGTGATGCAATAACCGACATGGTTGGCAAATGTTGTTTCGGTCGCAAAAAAAGATGGAAAGATCAGAATTTTTGTTGATTACAGGGATCTCAACAAAGCCAACCCAAAGGATAATATATTCTGATCGACAACTACGCTAAACATGAAATACAGTCATTTCTGGATTTTTACGGGGGTTATCATCAGATTCTAATGGACGAAGAAGATGTAGAAAAAACAACTTTTATTACACCTTGGGGTGTATATCAATACATGGTGAAGCCATTTGATCTCAAAAATGCGGGTGCTACTTATATGAGGACTATGAAGACCATATTTCATAACATGATTCATAAAGATATCGAAGTGTATGTAGATGACGTCATAATCAAGTCCCATGAGAGTTCGGACCACTTGGATCATTTAAGAAAGTTCTTTGACCGTCTGCGTCACTATAACTTGATGTTAAATCTTGCCAAATGTGCTTTTGGGGTGCCAGTTGGCAAGTTGTTAGGATTTATAGTCAATAGAAGGGGTAATGAGCTCGACCCTTCGAAGATTAAGGCAATTAAAGAGTTACCACCTCTAAGGACTAAGAAGGAAGTGATGAGTTTCGTAGGGAGGTTGAACTACATTAGTTGATTAATAGCTCAATCAACTGTGGTGTGTGAACCTATCTCCAAACTGTTGAAGAAAGACGCTTTGACAAAGTGGACTGAAGAATGTTAGACTACTTTTGATGCTATCAAGAATTATTTGTCCAATCCACCGGTGTTGGTTCCTCCGTGGGAAGCAATCCCACTGTTTCTATATTTGTTCGTCTCAGATAATGCATTTGGATGCGCACTTGGTCAACATGAAGAAACAGAAAAGAAAGAATGAGCAATTTATTGGATAAGCAAAATGTTCACTCCTTACGAGTGTCGTTACACTCTTCTTGAAAGAACATGTTGTGCTTTGACTTGGATTGCCCCGAAATTGAGGCAGTAGTTGTCATCTTATACTACATATCTCATTTCCAAAATGGACCTGTTGAAGTATGTTTTCCAGAAGGCGATGCCGACCGGAAAGTTCGCTAACTTGAAATTTCTTTTGAGTGAATTCGATATTGTCTACGGGACCCAGAAGGAGAGAAAATCACAGGACTTGGCTGATCATTTTGTAGAAAATACTGTCAACGAAGAGTATGAATAGCTCAAGACTTATTTTCTAGATGAAGAACTATCGTTTGTGGGTGAAGATATTTCTGAAACATATCCTAGCTGGAGGTTATTCTTTGATGGAGCGGCAAATCATCTAGGAAGAAGTATTGGAGCAATTTTAGTGTCAGAATCTGGTCAACACTATCCCATGGCAACTAAACTTCGATATAATTGCATGAACCACATGGTTGAATATGAAGCTTATTTCCTTGGTTTTAAAATGGCCATTGACATGAATGTCCACGAGTTGCTGGTCATTGGAGATTCAGATTTATTGAACCAGGTTCAAGGAGAATGGGTTGTGCAGAACCTGAAGATTACACCTAGTGCTGGCAATTTAAGCCCATTTTTCACTGACCCGCCCAAATAGCCCATCAAATATGGTTGAAAGAGTGATTTTAAATATGGGTAATATTTGGGATTATACCTATATTTTACCCATTAAAATATGGGTATATTATGGATAAACTACGGGTCAAATATGGGTAATGAAAGTTTTCTCCAAATTTAAAAAAAACCTTCTGCTACTAAGTTTTAGAAGTCATTTTTCTAAACTTTCATACATGGGTCCCTATTAATTTTTCAACTCTCGACCTCCACCCCACGCTTCCCCAAAAAAAACTAAAGTTCATTTTAAAAAAATATTTTCAACTTTAAAATTTAATTTTTTCACCATTACCCTCGGCTCCCCCCCCCCAAAAAAAAAAGTAAAAATTTAAGTTTATTTTTTAAAAATATTTTCAATTTCAAAATTTTATTTTTTCATCCCTACCATAATCCCCCCATCACCCCCACCTCTACCCAAAAAAAATTAAGTTTATTTTAAAAAAATATTTTTAACTTCAAATATTTATTTTTTCACCCTACCTTGGACCCACCCCACCCCAGCCATCGTCCCCCCCACCCCCTACCCCTAACCAACCCCCACCCTTCAAAAATATTAACTTTGTTAAGAATATATTTTTAACTTCAAATTTTTTTTCACCCTAACCTGGACCCCCTAACCCCTCCTCATTCCAACCCCAAAATTTTTTAAAGTTCTTTTTAGTACTGCTATAATAAAATAAAACTAAATGAAGCATTTTTAACAGATTTCATCTAAAGAAAAAGACTAAAATATTTTCTCCATATTGAATTCTTAAGTAAAGAACTATTTATTCACAAAATATGGGTAAAATATGGGTAACTAATATTTTACCCAACCCATTTATTACCCAACCTATTTTTACCCATATCAAATATGGATGGGTTGAATGATTACCTGTTTTATGTTTACCCATTTTCAACCCACCCACATTTGATCCAACCCGCCCATTTGCCACAAGTAATTACACTATACGTGCAGTATATGCAGAAGTTGTGCAGAAGATTTTGTAAGATTGAGTTCAGATACACTCCCAGAACACAGAATGAGTTAGCATATGGTCTTGCCACCATCGCCTAAATGATTAAGCATCCAGATACTCTGTATATAGAACTAAAAGAGCATCTGGTCCATTGTTCACATGTTGAAGCAGAACCACATGGTTTGCCATGGTATTTTGATATCAATAAATACTTATAGTCTGGGAGTTATCATGAGAATGCGATATTTAACCATAAGAAGTCGATACGTCATATGTCCCTCAACTTCTTTCTAAGTGGAGAAATCCTTTCTAGCAGGACTCCAGATTTAGGTCTTCTCAGATGTATCGATGTTGATGAAGCTGCGAAACTTATCAAAAAGATACATGCTGGAGTTTGTGGTACGCACATGAATGGACTCGCTTTATCACAAAAGATCCTTCGAACCAGTTAATTTTGGATGACCAAGGAACATGATTGTTGCAATTTTGTGCAGAAATGTGATAAATGTCAAGTGCACGATGATTTGATCCGAGTGCCGCATCATGAACTTAATGTCATGAGTTCACCTTGGACATTTGTAGCTTGGGGCATGGATGTCATCGGTCCAATAGAGCCATCCGCCTCTAACGGGCACATATTTATTTTGGTTTCCATTGGCTACTTCACCAAGTGGGTGGAAGCAGCTTCGTACAAGTTGGTAACCAAAAAAGTTATAGCTGATTTTGTTCGTAGCAATATGATATGCAAGTTCGGAGTACGAGAATCTCTCATTACTGATAATAGTGCAAATCTCAATAGTGACTTGATGAGAGATATATGTGAGCAGTTTACAATTACACACCGAAAATCGACCACTTATCGTCCTCAAATGAATGGAGCTGTAGAGGCCGACAATAAGAACATTAAGAAGATACTAAGGAAAATGATTGACAATCACCGAGGTTAGCACGAGATGTTGCAATATGCTTTGTTGGGATACCGAGCGATTGTCAGAACGTCTATTGGAGCTACTCCATATTTATAGGTGTATGAAACAGAAGCAGTCATACCTTCTGAAGTTGAAATACCGTATTCGAGAATCATTCAAGAAGCTTAAGTAAGTAATGCTTAGTGGGTTAGCAAATGGATTGATCAGTTAACATTGATTGACAAGAAGAGAATGGTTGTCGTTTCTCATGGCCAACTATATCGACAAAGAATGATTCTCTCTTTTCACAAGAGAGTAAGAGCCAAAAATTTTAAATATGCCAGTTGGTCCTTAAAAGCGCCGAATTGGCAAGGACCTTACATGGTTCGCAAGGTATTATCCGGAGGTTCTTTGGTCTTGTCGGAGATGGATGGCACAGTATGGCCGAAACCGATCAACTCAGATTGTCAAGAGATATTGCGTGTAAAGCTTCAGTTTGTATTTCCATTATTTTTTTTTTGTAATTGTTCTATTTGCTTGTATTTTCTTTGTTTAGAATCTTGTCCCTTTTGTAATGAACTACGTCTAACATGAATTCTCAAGAATGTGATACGTAGGCAGCTTATGTCGGCCTCGGTCACTCCATAATCCCCTTTACATATTTCCTTTTTCATTTGAATCACGTTCGACCTAAATTCTCAAGAATGGGATACGTAGGCAGCCTATGTCGGTCTCGGTCGGTTTCTTTGTAAAGTTTCTTATCGATGTTAATCTTTGACGGGGAACTATGTTTGACCTGATTCTTGCATCAACGGGATACGTAGGCGCCACAAGGGTTCGGTTATATCTCCCGTAAGATTTCTATTTCTCTTTAAAATATAAACTGGGACAGAATTTTTGAGAGGAACTAAAAAATTCTCAAAGAAAAAGATTTTTCCTCAATAAGTCGAGACTGGAGTTACTTCGGGATCTGCAACTGGGAGAAAATTTCTGAGGGGTATCTCAAAAATTCCATGATGTGCCCACCGACAGTCAAAGATAAGCCAAGACAGTTAACTGGGACAGAAATTTTGAGGATGACCTCAAAATTTTAACATGGTTTTATCGGCAGTCTAGAGTGACTTTGAATACTCCCGAGCAAATAATCAGATAGACCTCCAAGCATCATATTCAAAGAAACTCGCTAAGCTTGACATGACGTGATACTTGGCAGTAACCTCTTTTCAAAATACTACTTTTTGAAAATATATTTTTCTTCAAAATTTCCCTTGAAGTTTCATTTGTTTTGGCACAAAATATTTTTGTTTTATCTATCAAGAGTCAGGAGATAAGAAAATCAACCTGAAATAGCAAGACAAGGAGCAAATGACTGAAGGGATCAATATAGATCAGTTCGTTTTGAAATTAATGATTTTGCTGTGGACGCATGTTTACAGGTTCGCTTTGAAATTAGCAAATCCCTCTGATCGGTGAATATGGAGAAGTCTAAGGGCGAAGATCTCCCTAATTAACAATTTTTTGGTGGATGCAGGAAATATTTTATATTGCTTATATCAAAGACTTGGGAGTATGAACATTATTATTTCATCCAATTCCCAACAATATGAAGTCTATAATGAAGATACAACTCTGTTCAAATATAAATCAAATGAAAATCCTAGGAAAAACACGCAGTTTTCCATCAAGGACGTCATTTGCATCATATTATATGACATGATAGTATTGCTACTTGGAGGGTCCTTTCATTCATTTTATCGATGAAAATGATACGTTACGAGGAGGGTCATTTTACCATATTGTCAATTGAGATTAAATCACTATCCAGAAGGCACTCAGAAGACATTATGTCGCTCGATCGAAGCACTATCTCCATTTGGTACCAAGGATGGCATCATAGAAAATCATGCCACGAGTTAATATTCATGCATTGTGGAAAATAATGCATCGCGAGTTAATATTAATGCATCGCTGAGAATCATGCATCGTGAGTATATATTAATGCATCACGAGAAAATATTCATGCATCACAAGAAATATTCATGTATCGCGAGTAAATATGGATACATCGCGAGTTGATATTCATGTATCGCGAGTAAATTTTATTCAGTACGAGAAAATATTCATGCATCACGAGTAAATATTCATGCACCCGATAAAATAATCATGCATCGCGAGTAAAGATTCATGCATCGCGAGTTGATATTCATGCATCGCGAGTTGATATTTATCCATCGAGGAGATATTTATGCATCGTGAGAAGATATTCATGCATAGAGGAAAGTCTGCGTCGCAAGAAAAGAAGTTAGGCATTGCAAGACAAAATTCATGCATCGCGCAAAAAATCATGTATTAAGGAAAGAAAGTCATGCATTGCAAGAAAAAATTTATGCATCGCGAAAAGAGGCCAAGTATAGCAAGAGAAAGAATTAATGCATTGCGAAGGAAAGGCACGCAGAAAAATCATGCGTTCCTAGTGAATATTTGCCCATCAATTCAACCGCATCCTTATTTTGCCAAGAGTAAACACCAAAAATCATTGAAGAAAACATCAAGAGAAATATCACCACACTGCATCAGCTTTTATTTATTGTGACATCAAATGAAGAGTACATTGAAGACTATATTACAAATATAAGACATAAGCACTTATTCGCTTTACGTCAAACCGGCGAAGTTGACGTCAATGTTGAAGGGGAGCAATTAAGTGTTAACACGGTAAAAGATACTGCCTCCTATTTTGAATTGCGTTTTATGCTGACGAGTTTTATCTCAATCTTTGTCGAGAGCATCCGAAATGATGAATTGTCCAAAAGGAAACCACATGTGCGGATGACATCAAAAGGATGGAGCACAACGTGGAACTTTTTCTAAGCAGCGAACTGGGACATAGTCCAAAGAGGAGTGTCACTTGTCCAAAACCTAAAGTTATCTAGCATAATAAATTTCCTTTTCAACCGATCGAGTCGAACTACGAACAGCCTGATTCCTAAGGTTTAAGGATATGTAGGCAGGTTAAATGTTGAAAACTCGGCTGTATTCCAACACTCGCTCTAAAAGCCTGTTCTTGAGAATTCCGATCGCTTCATGATTCATATTGGGATGACTTTTAAATTCATTCAAAATTATGCGTTAAATCAAACTTATCGAACTACCAGTGGCCTGAATTCTCATATAACCTGAGATATGTAGGGAACCCATTTTCGAGGTTCGACCATAGTTCCTAAAATCCATACCAAATCCCTTTCCTAAGGATGAATGTGTGGTAGGCCAAAATTGGATTAGTCCACTTCATTTTCCTTGAATTTCTTGCATCAATCCAAGTAAAATGAGGGACAGTTGTTGACCTAGTCGACTTTATAAGATTCAAATGTTTTCAAGTCATTTCAGAGTAGCTTTAGTCAATTTTTATGGTTTTGAAGTGATATATATATATATATATATATATATATATATATATATATATATATATATATATATATAGTATGATTATTTTAATTTGTGAAATACTCAAAAATCATCTAAAAAGATTTTGATTTTGATAAGGTTTTTAAATTAGTTTGCTTAAAATTGTAGTTATATTTTGAATCATTAGTTTATAATTAACTTGTTAATTATTTCATGTCGTTAAGATTTGAGAATATCGTAAATTAGTTGTGTTAGTTAGCCTATTTGAAATTTGGTCGATTAATTCTGAATAGGCTAAGTTATAATTTTATTCAGCTATTAAAAGACCAAGTTGTGGGACTTTATATAAACATTTCCAGCAGCCCAATCCTATCTCAATTTTGAGCTATTTCAAAGTGTCCCAACATCCCTTTTTACACCCTGAAAATAACCCGACCCCAGCTCCAATTCTGACCCGACCCAAATCCCATGCCCTCACAAAAGAAAACCCAAGTTCATTTGTGTTCTTCTTCGCTTTTCACGATAACCATGTGCAGCAAGACAAGAACTCCTAAAAGATGCGAGAATCACGACCTAGTGACGATACACGCGTGTCAAACCAGCGTATGCACTGTCCATTTTATCATTTTCTTCTCCAACGTCCCTTTCTCCTTTCTGCATTTTGTACGATTCCAATAGCAGGGTAGAGGGCATGCGGAATCATCCTCAAACTCTAAGATGAGGCCATGTGGAATAGTGGGTACGCTCAACCAATCTGAGTAGTCCATCTCCCCTTCCCTTTCTGGAATGGGGTCAAAATCTCATGAAAAGAATGTTTGCCTGAATGGGGGAAAAATTTGAATTTGTGGATCCGATTTCCTATCTGATTTTGCCAACTTTCCCCTCATTTTATAAAACCCTAATTCGCCCCCTATATATTGTATCTTTCTGTTCACTATAAAGGGGAAGGAAAAAAAAGTAAGATCTAAAAAAAGGGGATCGATGAAAATTTCGTCAGAAGGTTTTTGGGGGAGTAAGGAGTTTTGAGGAAGCCAGGGGTAATAGAAAAAAAAATTAATTTCTATTCCAAGTCCCATTCTTCCGTTTTTCCATCCACGAGCTCATTTGGGTTTCCATTCTAGTTCGCTGGTTCGTCGTTGGCGTCCGAGTCATTTTTTGGGGAGTGTTTCACCTTTTCTTGTCTTTTTCAGTTCAGTTCTCAAAAGGAGGTAAACTCTTCGTAATCTGTATGTCGTTTTACTCCTATCCAGTTTGTAACTTCCGTTTTGAGAATTTTTATTTTATTTTGTATTCAGTTCCCATAGTTAAAAAACAATTTGATGATCGATGAATTCCTCTGTTAGTTAACATTTTTTTCCTTTTAGAAATCTTAAATAGTTGCGAAACGGTACCTATTGAAATTTACTCCCTGGGTCTGAATATGGTTGATTAAAATTCTGTGTAGGTAGCCTTATTTTGGACACTAGCATAATGCTTAGTCATGTTAAAAATTTTCTCTCCTCGTATGATTGTTAGAACATGGTTAAAATCTTTCCCCTTTTTACTTTGTTGTTCATCTTTAATTCTCAACCGTTGGTTTAATATTGTTTTCTTTGGAGATATTTACCGTAAAGCATTAAAACTTTTCATGTGTGTATTACCTTAACATGGTCAAGTTGAAATTTTGACTATTGTAAGTTGTTTGCTTTCCTCTGGTTTCCTAGTAGTTTCTTAGCCTTGTATTGTTTCATTTTTCGAGTCAGAGAATACCATGTTCATGTAGGGAGGAATATATTGCAAAAATATCGACTCGTCTGTATCATGTTATTCGCCATTATCGTGTTAGTTTTTCTTAACCTACGTACGCTCATCATCTTTAACTCTTCACAGTCGTTATTCATTAATAAAATTGGTAGTATTTTATAATCATACACATATTTGACTCTTATGTAAGTGTATGACATATATATTTCGCGTCTTGATCTCTCCTTCATACGGTTGACTAGTCAATTTAGGATTAGGATTTTCCCTTCATTCCTTTATTCACTAAGCTTACTTACTGCCGTTTCATTAGTATTTACTTGTTAGGGTAAATTTTAATGGGTTGTATCCTGGTATTGAATCACTTGAATTATTATCCTTTTTGTCACTTGATGAAACAGAGCATGAATTCCCCCTTTTTATTATTATTTTATATTATTATATTTATTGAATGACTTTTTACTTGTATATTTTTATTCATTGTAGCTGCATGTAAGCGTCGTCGGAGTCCATCGGATCTAAATCTCCTACGCATTTTGGGTAGTTTAAAACCCAAACTCCCTAAGTATAAGTCGTCCTTCTCTTTCAATGTCGAACCAAGCTCACCAGAAAAGGCGTACATGTCCCGAAGTTGAAAGAATTCGGACAGTCTAGAGTTGAAGATTTTGACCAAGAAATCCATTTTCATTTTTATATGTTCCTTCTTAGTATGTTGTATTTTGTTATTTTGGGCCTAAGCCCTTGTTTTTGCTATTATTAAATTATTAGAATTAGGCTATTATAAATTAAGACAGGTACAAATTAAATGGGCTTAAGGCCCGAAACGAAGCGGGTCCAAATACCGGTCCAGGCTAATCGAGACCAAATTTGGACCCAACTCTCTATCTCTCTCCTTTTACTTTTCATCTATTTGTTTGTTGATTTCTTCTGTTACTTTTAGGGTTAAAATCTCGAATTCCCAAAAGACGCCACCTCGTTTTAATCACTTATTTGAATCAATCAAGTAAATAAACTAAAAAATAAATTTTGCAAGTGAAAGTAATTCACTTAGTTAAAGTTGGTATTACAAAAAACATAAAAGTTTAAGTTAGATCATTTTATCCAAAAAAATTAGTTGTCAAAAAATCACGAGTTAGTGAATATTTTAGGTGTCTTAAAAACCTTCCTAAAATATAAATGGGAATCGTCGAACCCTCTTTAAGGTTTTCTTAAAGTTTTCCTGTTTGAACCTTTTCGAAAACTATGTTTTCTTGGCGACTCTAAAAAAGTCAAAAACTTATAAAATTAAAATATTTTTCTTTTTTCTGAATTAAAACATAGAGAAATTGCATCCTATTCAAAGGAAACATTGGGTCAGAGATTTGAAGAGTTGTTAATTATAAACGCTTCTAAATGTTTGAAAATGCAGGTATGCGCCTATATATAAACTATAACGTATCGGCAATTTTTTGTTCTTTGGTGTTATGAGTATAAAGTTGATTTAATTGATATGTGGTGAGTGTCTTACATAATGTTGACGGGTTGTGCAATCTACTAAATTTATGTATTCAATTTTTGAATGTGGGTGAAAACACATTGTTTGCCTTGAGAGGAAGATTTGTAACTTTGGGAGATTTCAGATAGAAGAGATATCTTGTGCACATGCATTTGTTGTTTTCAAGAAGAAAAACATTATAGATATACGTCTCTACTGCTTAGATTACTATAAACCATCTACATTAGACAACACATATGAAGTTCCTATACTCCCAATGCCCGATAAGGAAGATTGGTCAGCTCTAGAGGTTGTTTTGAATGAAATTGTATGGCCACCAAGATACAAAAAGCTGGCTGGAAGACCAAGGAAAAAGGGAAAGAAATGTCCAGGTGAAAAAATAAGCAAAAACATAAATCATTGTGGACGTTGTGGCCAGGAAGGTCACAACAAAATGACTTGTACTTTCTTCCCAAAACAAGACTTTCTAGAATTCTTTGTTAGAGCTGCTTTTATGTTTCAGATATATTATGTTTCATATGCATTAAATTTCCCTATACTTTTAGTTTTTTTTTTCTATTTTTGATTTAACCTTGATAAAATATTGCAATCTATTATCAAACGGTGAAATCTTGTTACAATAATTTGAAATGTTAAGATTTTCTACATTGTATATGATTTTGTAAAAGATAATGTTCCAAAATACGTGTTGAAATAATGTTTCATCACTTGTTTGCTAATAATATACAATATATTTTGATTATTAATGTATCATAAGTTAAATGAATGAGCCAATAACTAATTAGAATAAATTGGCATAAACAACCAGCATAAGAAAGGTGTTTCCTTATAAATGATTGAATGTGATATATTGAGTTATTATAGTACAAAGGAATAAGATTATAAATTTGAGCAAAAAATATCAGAGTATCAAAGTATCAGTTCCTATTAGAAGCAAAGAAAATGATTGAATTCGTTTGTTTATGATTTATTGAATATGATACATTACATTAGTATAGTGTGGAAGTATCAGTTCTTACAAGAAGTAATGAGCGTAAATGTTGTAATGTGTTTGAGGATAAATTAATCTGATACATATGTCATTTAACTTTTGTTTCAAATTATCTGACGACAAGATTGTCCATCAATGTGCTTCATATATAACATGTGAAAAATTGAAAGTTGATGTCAAAATAACAAGTTTTAAGATAAACAGTAATTCTTGGGTATAAACATCTGGAAAAAACAAAAATCACAAAAGTTCAAAGCTAAAGTTAATGTATGTCAAAAATAATAACACTATAAAAAAGTGTTCTAAGATCTAACCAAGATTGACCAATTCTTCTTGAGGTGGTTGCTTGAAATGACTTCTAGGCCTTGTGGGATCATCATTTTCCCTAATGTATCCTTTCATAGACTTTTCAGTAGCATATTGCCACAAAAGGGCTCTATATCATGTACGGAGATAGTCTGAAGGGAAACCAATTTTGGAAACAGGAATCCCATCGCTAAGGTACTCAGCAAAAGAATCTACATACATTATGCAATCCATTTAAATAATGAGAATTATTCATTATAAAGAGAAATAATATACATTGTAACTTTAATAAAAGACATGTTAATACTTACAAGCTATCGCATTGTCGTTGCATGATGTTTGTGCGAATTCAACTTTAAATATGATGTTTAGTTCCAAAAGCATTCGAGTATGAATGTCCTTGTAAGCATCCAATGATGACAAGTCGGTTCGCTCAGTTTGATCGAAAAAAACACTGTCATGAAGGAAAGATGATAGCATAATCGCCAACTTTTTTATCTCACCACGTGACTCTTTTATTCTTGTACCCATTGATGAATCGTAGACGCGAATGAGCCTCTCTTTTAAAACAACAACAACCAATACCAAATGGAACTCACCTTTTAACTTCACTGGGATGTATACCTCATCAACTAGATGCCATGGTAAACCAGCTGGGATTGAAAATCCTTTGATTATGTTCTTAATTGACCTCTCGATTCCAGACAAAATAGCACCACGTGCCATGTGCTCTTGCGTACTTAAATTATAATCAGAAGCGTCGTAGTAGTACCTATTGTATGCATCATTAATAAATGTCTTGAATAAGAAATTGACAGTGGTGAATATGTACTCATTAGGGTTCCGTAGTTTTGACTTCTTCCTTAAGTAATACAAAACTACATTGATGTACTGCAACATAAATTTAACAAATGTTAGACAATATAATAAACGTATATGATATACTGTTGTATCATATACACATCCAACATAATGTATATGATACAAAATATCAATGTATCATAGATATAATAATGTATATTTCTATTCATAGCTGATGTGTCCAGCATTTGTTTTGCTGAGATAAGACATAAAACCAATTTTTATCGCTAGGAAAGACAACTACAAATTCAATATTTTCAAATCCAAATGAAGTTGCGTTTTCTTTGTATTTATCATCCATTTGAATATTCGTCCAAATAAATCTGACGAAAGTCGGTAAGAAATAATAAATCCATCAAATGGGGAGATCGGACAAACTTCTTCATCAACTTTCTGTGTTTCCTTTGTACTAGAATCAAAATGAGTCACATATGCCGATTGAAGAATTTTTGATGGCATTCGAAATGGTTGAACAAGGGTATCTAATAGTTAATAGATCGCAATATCATACTATCAGGTTCAAATTGAAGTGTATCGGTTAGTTGATGTGACTTGACAACACTCAGTGGTTGAACACACAAAGGAGTTTGAAGGCCTGCAATTAGTACGTCTATAGCTTCTTGAGTTTCAGTAGAAATGGATGTCAATGTGGTGGAATCCTATATTTTTAAATCAATAATAAGAAATTTGTATCATTCAATAACCAATAACCAATTAAAGATAAAACTTAGAATTTACCGATGTCACACCCGAGCTACCCCCGAGACGCAGACACGGAACTTAGGATTACAAGTGATCCCAAGATAACTCTGCTGGCATAATCATGAGCATACTAAAGATAATAAATTGATGCGGAAGCTAAATCATAATCTATAATGAAAAGATGGGGAATACTCATATGCTAAAGCTGATATAATATGAAGACTGGTGAGTTTAATACAATGAAGTTACTAACTGAACAGTAAGTTGAAACTAACAATTTCTGAAAGTAGCCTCTAAACTGGACTAGAAATACTAGAATAAGCCCAGCTAAGTCTAGCAAAACGTAAACTATAAGACTAAATACAGAAAAGATACTCATGACAATTGTCCTCGGAGAATGAGGAATCACAACTGAATATGCTGAACTGAAGATTGGGAAATCGATCTATGCTTGATCTGGATGATGAGAACTTGAACCTACATTACGAGAAGATATAGTGCACGTATGCATCAATACTTGAAAGGTACTGAGCATGTAGCATATAATTAAGCTGAAATAAAACATAACTGAACAAGCACAAAAACAAGTATAATAATTTTAACGGGATATACTAAATTTTTGAGCTAACTAAATGCAATGACCAATTTATAACATGCTGAAAGTAAAAACTGAATATACTGATAAATGGTCAATGCAAGAGAGTCTGACTGAACTATGAGAGCTACTAATAACCAATAATAAAGCCACATAAGTTAAATGTGGAGTCCGATGTATACGCCCCATCGAGAGGACCCAATATACCCTGCCAAAGGGATAAAAGCATGCTGGCGTGATCACTAAATTGATGCCCACAGAGGGGACTTACAACCTACTTGGCTAGTAGTTCTGGGATTAATTGGTACTTTAAACCCTAGTCCAACTCGGTATTATGCTACTCTCATTGATTTATGTAGTTAACTGATTATGTCTCCATTTTTTTAAATATTGGATAGCTCAAAAAACATGCAAACTGAGAATGCAACATTTAAACTGATAATGATGCATTAAAATCTGAGGCACGTATAACTGAATAACTGAAATATCTGACATAGGATGTGTTATTTATGAACTAAAGAAATACAAAGCTAGGGTTCTGAAATTCATGCGATAAACTGAATAATAACTTAACAATTTGATTTGGAACATGTATGTAATAAATTTATGAGGTTCTATCGAAGTTCTAGAAACCCTAAGCTTAATCATGATAACAGAATCAAGAATCTAACTGAAAACTAGGGACCTAATGGGTGAAAGGAACCCACTAGTGAAATTCCACATACCTAGTGACGAAATTCATGGAGAAACACTTAGATTTTGGGGCTGGAACTGCTGGAAACTTGCTTCTTTCTTGAACTAGTGTTCTTGCGCTTTTTCTCCTCTCTTGCTTCTAATTTTCTATCTTTTGATATATGATTTTTACTTTGGTAAGTTCTTGTTATGTTTCTAAGCTTAAAGAGACTAAAATATGATGATTTATGGTATAAACAACGTACCTTAAGGTTTAAATGAAGTGGGAAAAGACCAAAAGACCCCTAAGTTAGTTGCTCTCAGTCCAAACAACGACCAAGACTGATGGTCTGTCGTTTCATCGACGGTCCGTCGTTTGGTCCGTAGGTTGGGCATGTTTGACAGGCCTTTACTAAAATTTTCATAACTTTTTACTCGGAGGTCTAATTTTAGCATGGTCGGTGGATATGGAAAGCTTATTCAATTATATATCTTTGATAGGTCATGGGATACCTAATTCATTTTGTGCTAAGAGTTATGACCATTTGAAGTTTACCCTACTGCATTTCCCCCTTAACTCTCTGCTAGTTTCCACCTACGGTCAGACCTACGGACCGTGCTGGTCATCTGTGGCTCTTGTCAGCGAGTGGGTGAATTGGGTGTCAATTGACGGACTCAGACGACGGACCGCAGTCTGACCTATGGACCGTAAGTCCGTCCGTCGTTCTACACTTGGTCAAATTTTCTGGATTGAGATTTTGGGTGGTTTTTGACCCAATCAACGAATGTGCAGGACGGAGTCTGGGTCAAACTATGGTCCGTCGATGGCCACCGACTGTTGCACCGGTAGATTTTCTAAAAAACTGGTTTTTGGTCTATTTTGGATATGGGGTGTTACATTATGTCCCCCTTCGAAACATTCGTCCTCGAATGAAGATTAAACTAGCGTGACTAGAGGGAAAGAGTTTCAAACCCTACTACTAAACATTGAGAGCTGAGCTTCTGATTGAATTGAGTTTTGAGAACATGCAAATACGGTGAAAATGCAAGTACAACTGAGGGAACATGATTCTAAAGGCTATGTTTACGCATGAATGATTTGAAAACTGAAGAGGAACTATTACCTCAAGCTGGACAAGAATCAGAAGGAAAGAGGTGAGGATACTTGGATTTCATGGCTGCTTCTGCTTCCCAAGTAGCTCCCTCTAAGGACTCACTCCTCCACAGAACCTTGACTGAAGTGACTTCTTTGTTCCTCAACCTTCTAACATGATGGTCAAGAATCTCAACTAGTACATCCTCATAAGAAAGATTATCTTTAACCACCATACTCTCTAATGACACTATAGAGGCTGGATCACCCACGCATTTCTTCAAGAGTAAGATGTGAAAGACCGGATGCACTACTGCTAATTCTGCTGGTAACTCATATGCCACCTTGACAACCCTTTTCAAGATCATATAAGGGCCTACATATCTATGACTGATCTTCCCTTTCTTTCCAAATCTCATCACCCCTTTCATAGGTGAGACTTTTAGAACAACCTAATCATCAACTTGGAACTCTAGTTCCCTTCTTCTTATGCATGAGATTTCTGACGACTTTTGGCTGTCTTAAGTCTATCTCTAATGAGTTGCACTTTCTCCATAGCACAAAGGACTAAATCTGGCCCTATCAAAGCTGCTTCACCTACTTATAACCAACCAATAGGAGATCTACATCTACGCCCATATAAAGCCTCATAAGGGGCCATCTGAATGATGGAATGTTAGATATTATTATAGGCGAACTCAATAAGAGGAAGGTGATCATTCCAACTACCCTTGAAATCGATCACACAAGCTCTCATTATATCCTCTAAGGTCTGAATGTTACACTCTTCCTGCCCATCCGTCTGTTGATGAAATGTTGTACTAAGGTTAACTTGCATACCAAGACCCTTCTGAAATGACTTCCATAAATGAGAGTTAAATTGAGGACCTCTATCTGATATGATAGACAAAGGAACCTCATGCAACCTCAAATTTTCATTAATGTAAAGATTGGCATAGTCCTTTGCCGAATATATAGTCTTGACCGCTAAAAAGGGAGAAGAGTTAGTCATCCTATCAACTATCACCCAAATGTAGTCACGTTGTCTGCGAGTAGCGGTAACCCTGTGATGAAATCCATATTGATCACATCCCACTTCCAAGTAGAAATGTCGATCTCTTGAGTCATACCTCCTGGTTTTTGATATTCTACCTTGTCTTGATGGCAATTGGGGCGCTTACTCACAAAGTCTGCTATATTCCTCTTCATCATATTCCACCAATAGACTTCCCGTAGATCATTGTACATCTTAGTGGCACCTGGATGAATAGAATACCTATATTTATGGGCTTCTGCAAGAATATATTGTCTCAACTCGCCCACATCAGGAACACACGATCTACCCTGGTAGCGAAGTACACCATCTCCTCCTTGGGAGAAAACCTCCACTATCTGATTATGCACTGCACCCTTAAGTTCAAACAAGATTGGATCACTGTATTGACTTTCCTTAACCTCAACTACCAAAGACGATTCTGACCCATTTTAAACTGTTAAACCGTTGTGTGATATGCTTATAAGGAAAAATCCTAAGCGAGCAAGCCTGTGAAGACCCTTCACTAGCTCCTTCCTTTTTTCCTCAACATATGCTACACTATTCATAGATAATCTACTAAGAGCATCGGCTACTATATTCGCCTTACTAGGATGATAATGCACACTTATATCATAATTCTTAAGGAACTCAAGCCATCTTCTCTGGCGAATATTCAACTCTTTCTAGGTAAACACATACTGAAGGCTCTTATGATCGATGAATACATCTACATGAACATAATACAAGTAGTGTCTCCATATCTTGAGTGCAAACACCACTGCTGAAAGCTCGAGGTTATGAGTTAAATAGTTCTTCTCATGCACCTTAAGGTGTCTAGAGGCATACGCTATAACCTTATCTCGCTGTATCAACACGCAACCTAGGCCAACTTAGGATGCATCACAATACATCACATAACCATCTGAACCCTCTAGTAGAGTCAAGATAGGAGTTTTAGTCAATCTAGTTTTCAATTCTGCAAAACTTATCTCAGAATCATCTGACAATTGGAACTTGACTATCTTTTGAGTCAAGCTAGTCAATGGTGAGGCTATGAATGAAAATCCTTCCACGAACGTTCTGTATTAACTTGCTAGACTTAAGAAACTTCTGATATCTGTAATAGAGGTAGGTCTTCGCCACTGTTTCACAGCTTCTATCTTCTGTCAATCCACTCGGATCCCTTCAATAGATACCATGTGACCAAGAAAAGTAACGGATTGCAACCAGAACTCACATTTACTACACTTAGTGAATAACTGGATATCCTTGAGAGTCTGTAGAACAACTCTCAAATAACTTGCATGTTCTGCCTCACTCTTAGAGTAAATGAGGATATCATCAATAAAGACGATAACGAGTAAGTCCAAGTATTGTTTGAACACTCTATTCATCAAATGCATGAAAGTTGTAGGAGCATTAGTTAGTCCAAATGACATAACTACAAATTTATTATGACCATATCGAGTTCTGAAGGCTATTTTTGGAATGTCACTATCTCTCACTCTAAGCTGATGATAACCCGATCTAAGGTCTATTTTTGAGAAATGGCCAGCACCCTGAGTTGGTCAAACAAGTCATCAATCCTTGGTATGGGATACTTATTATTGATTATGTCCTTGTTCAACTTTCTATAGTCAATGCACATTCTGAGAGAACCATCTTTCTTCTTAACGAACAATACTAGTGTACCCCATGATGAAATACAAGGTCTGATGAAACCCTTATGTAGAAGGTCTTTCAACTGCTCTTTAAATTCCTTAAGATCTGCTGGAGCCATTCTGTAAGGAGGAATAAAAATAGGTTGGGTGTCTGGAAGGAGATCAATTTCCAAAGTCAATTTCCCTTTTGGGAGGGACTCCGGGAAATCTTCTGGAAACACTTCTGGAAACTCACAAGCTACTAGAACTGACTCAAGAGTTGGGGTTTCAAGGCTAGAATCCTTAACCCAAACTAGATGGTAGAGATAATCCTTAGATATCATCTTTCTGGCCTTAAGGTATGAAATAAATAGACCCATAGGTGCTAACCTACTACCCTTCCATTCTAAGATGGGTTCGTCTGGAAACTGAAAACGAACAATCATAGTTCTACAATCGACTGAGGCATAACATGAGTGTAACCAATCCATGCCTCTAAGTCTACCATTTCTAGCTCTACTAGATCTACTGAGGTGACTTTCTGAGAAATTGTGACAGGCAATTTCTGTATATTCGTCTATCTTTAACTGGGTCACCGACTATAATAGAGACTAAGAAATGTTCTGAGAGACTTTCTGGACTGACATTAAATTAGACTGTTATGTAAGAAGTTACAAAGGAAAGAGTAGCCCCTGGATCTAACAATGCATAAACATCAAGGTCAAAGACACGCAATGTACCAGTGACTACATCAGGAGAACCTTCGTGATCCTGGCGAGCCTGAAGAGTATACAACCTGTTCTAGCATTGACCGTCACCTGTACCACATGAGTTGCCCTACTGAGTTGGGCTACTTGCTGGTGCTGCTGAAGTTTTAGACTAAGCTCTACATTAACCTCCTTGACCTTGTCTAGAAGGACAATCCCTCAATTTGTGACCAGACAGACCGCACCCAAAAAACCATTCATTTCCTGCAGGACACTCGCCCAGATGGTACTTACCACACTTAGGGAAAGTGGGGTAAGTCTTGGTGCCTGAAACACTTCTCTGAGACTTAGATCTTGGTGCTCTCCCCTTCTGGACATACCTATTATTGGAGGATGGAACACTAGCTGACGAAGGGGTTGGAGCTGAAAACTTTTGCTGACTCTGCGAGCGATTTCCACCACCCGATTTCTGATGAGAATAGTCATAGTTCCCTATCCTAGCATTATTATTTTCCTTACCCTATTCCCTTAGCTTATCACCCTTAACCTGCTGAGCATAATCATAAACCTAGAGATGTTCATATCTCCAAGTAACATAGCATTTCTGCACCCAGTTTTCACCAAATCCGACACTCCATACAAGAAATTGTTAATCTGAGCCCTGGAGTTAGCAACCATGTGAGGAGCATACCTGGAGAGTTGGTTAAACTTCACCCTATACTCTTGGACTGTCATGTTACCCTGCCTCAAGTTCATGAATTCTCGAGCCTTTGCCTCTCTCAACTCTTTTGGGAAAAACCTATCGAGAAAAGTCTCACTAAAGCAATCCCAAGTGATAGTGGTTGCATTTGCACCCTTATTGTCCTTCCACAGAGTGTACCAAATATGAGCAACATCCTTCAACTTGTATGATTCTAACTCAACCCGATCATTCCTAGTGACTTACATTACCTCAAAGATTTTCTTGATCTTATCCAAGAAATTCTGAGGATCTTCGTTAGACTTTGATCCTAAGAACTCAGGCCGATTCATCGTAACAAAGTCACAGACCCTTGATGGTACTGATCTGCCAGCATCTATATGGCATTTCTAAACTCAGTATTTGAGATTTCTTGATCTGGAACTAGAGGAGCTGTTTACAATCCTGGCGTTCGCATTCTTAGCCTTAGCTCTATGAGGAGGCATGATCTAAAATGTAGAACGTCAAGTTATAACAGAATAAGATCATACCTTACACACAATAAGAGTAACAAGAAAGTGAAGTTTATCCTAAAACACTTCATAGCCTCCCTCTCATTAGATGTAGTGCACTTGACACCAATGAAAAGGACTCTACTTATTGCGGATTTTTTAGACATCCTAGGACTCTTGAACCTAGTACTCAGATACAAAGTTTTTTCAAGCCCATAGCTACCCCGAGATGCGGACACAGAACCTAGGACCACAAGTGATCCCAATCTAACCCTGCTGACATAATAATGAGCATACTAAAGATAATAAACTGATGCGGAAGCTAAATCATAATTTATAATGAAAAGATGGGGAATACCCATATGCTAATACTGATATAATATGAAGATTGATGAGCTTAATACAATGAAGTTACTAACTCAACACTGAGCTGAAACTAACTATGTCTTAAAATAGCCTCCACACTGGACTAGAAATACTGGGACAAGCCCCAACTAAGTCTAGCAAAACTGAATCTAAAAGACTAAATACTGAAAAGAAACTCATGACTATTGTCCTCGGAGAATGAGAACTCACTACTGGATCTGCTAAACTGGAGATTGGGAAATCGATCTATGCGTGATCTGCATGCAAAGAACCTGAACCTACAACACGAGAAGATATAACACACATATGAGTTAGTTCTTGAAAGGTACTAAGAATGTAAAATAGAATAAAGCTGAACTAAAACATAACTGAAAAAGCACAAAAGCAAGTATAATAATCTAAACGGGATATACTAAATTTCAGATCTAACTAAATGCAATGACCAATTTATAACAGGCTGATATGAATACTGAATATACTGATAAATGGTCAATTCAAGAGATTCTGACTAAACTATGGGAGCTACTTATTACCGATAATAAAACTACATGAGCTAAATGTGGAGTCTGATGTACACCCCATCGACAGGACCCAATATACCCTTCTCAAGGTATAAAGGCATGTTGGGGTGATCACTAAACTGATGGCCACATAGGGAACTTACAACCTACTTGCCTAGTAGCTCTGGGACTAATTGGGTACGCTTAACCCTAGTCCAACTCGGTATTATGATACTCCCATTGATTTATGTAATTAACTTATTATGTCTAAATTTCTATAAATATTGGATAGCTCAAAACTGAACATGCAAACTGAGAATGCAACATTTAAACTGATAATGATACATTAAAATCGGAGGCATGTATAACTGAAATATCTGACCTAGCATGTGTAATTCAAGCACTAAAAAAATACAAAGTTAGGGTTCTGAAATTCATATGATAAACTGAATAATAACTTAACAATCTGATTTGGAACATGTATTTAATAAATTCATGAGGTTCTATTGAAGTTCTAGAAACCATATGTTTAATCATGATAAGAGAATTAAGAATCTGACTGAAAACTAGGGACCCAATGGGAAAAAGGAACCCACTAGTGAAATCCCACATACCTGGTGATGAAATTCATGAAGAAACACTTAGATTTCGTGGCTGGAACTACTGTAAACTTTCTTCGTTCTTGAACTAGAGTTCTTGAGGTTTTTCTCATCTCTTGCTACTAATTTTCTAACTTTTGATTTATGATTTTGACTTAGGTAAGTTCTTGTTATGTTTCTAAGCTTAAAGAGACTAAAATCTTATTAAAATAGGGTCAAAACAACGTATCTTAAGGTTTAAACTTAGGAAAAAAACAATAGACCCCTGAGTTAGTTGTTGTCAGGCCAAACGACGACCAGGACTGACGGTCCGTCATTCCATTGACGGTCCGTTGTTTGGTCTGTAGGTTGGGCCTGTTTGACAGGCCTTTACTAAAACGGGCATAACTTTTTACTTAGAGGTCTGATTTTAGCAAGGTCGGTGACTTTGGATAATTCAATTATCTATATGTGATAGGTCATAAGACACCTAATTAATTTTGTTCTAATAGTCATGACCATTTGAAGTTGACCCTACTGCATTTCCCCCTTAACTCTCTGCTAGTTCCCACCTACAGTCAGACCTACGGACCGTGGGTACACCTACGGACCGTGCTGGTCATCCGTGGATCTTGTCAGAGAGTGGGTGAATGCGGTGTCGATCATCGGACTCAGACTACGGACCGTAGTCTGACCTACAGACCGTAAGTCCGTTCGTCGTTCGACACTTAGTCAAATTTTCTGGATTGAGATTTTGGGTGATTTCTTACACAATCGACGGATGTGCAGGATGGACCATGAGTCATACTACGGTCCGTCGATGGGCACCGTCTGTTGCACCTGTAGATTTTCTGAAAATGTTGTTTTTGGTCTGTTTTGGATATGGGGTGTTACAACTGATGTATCAATGTTTACTGAAGCTTCATCTGGACGAGGGATGTTATTTTGCGATTTAATATAAACATCTTGAACCATAGATGATTGCTCAATTCTTTTGGTTCCAATCTCTACTCCATCATCCTGATAAGTAGTAACATATTATTTTGTTATAACTGTAAACTAAATGAACAAAGGATTTGTACATAAACGTGTACTTACAACTTTATCGGATACTTCCTCACCAACTTGTTGATCCTTTGATGTATCAGCAAACTATGAAATGAGAAAAACTAACTAATTCAAACAATAATATATCAAGATCAATAACTTATACTACATAATTAATGAATCATACATTAAATGATTAAACTATGTCATCTACATAAACTTAAACTTGCAAAAAATTTGGCTGATATAATTAATGAATCATGCATTAAATGATTAAACTATGTCATCTACATAAACTTAAACTTACAAAAAAATTGGCTGATACAGTTCCTGCAAGAGGAATGTCTACAGTAGATGGTGGTTGCAATATATCACAATATCCTCTTTTATCCTTTAATGTGTCATCATCCTATATTGATTATTATATCAATCAAATAAAAATGATTCAACAACCGAAACTAATCTTAAATTTGAAATTTCAACATATTGTAACTACTACACCTATAATATTTCACAAATTTTTTGCTGTAATTGTATGAATTATAATAATGTGTCATCTGGTGTTAGATTTATTATTGAATATTAAATACTTTAATGAATGTAATCGATTAATACCTCTAAGACCTCATGTTTTTGTATTTGTTTTTCTTGTTCAGCCTCTACATCAGGGTTATCAATGAGGACGGTGTTTACAAACTCCATATCAAATAGAAAACAAGGTTCAACAAATTAATTAGTAGTTCCGGATTGATTCACATTGTCTTTTTCAGTTACGTCTTCATCCGAGATTGGAGTGATCTGGCAGATATTTTCTTTAAGCCAAAAACCAAACAATTAGAATAATATCTTCACAAATAATAAAAAATAATAAAATAACAACTACCTTCCATTTTAACTTCTTTTTTATCTTCCTAACAGATTTCATCACAACGTTGAGATTATCTTTGATAAAGACTTTAAGATCATCAAACATATTGTCCACCTTTAAAAATATGTAAGTAATTAATATTGATTTACTGTGGATCAGTTGAGAACATAAAATAATAACTATGAGAATCACTTACATATTCCGTGAGATATTTCTTAAATCCTACAATTTCTGAAAAAATTTCTTATTTTTGGGATCAAAAGAAGGACCAGGTAAATTGGAATAGACAATGGTTCTTTTTGTATCACATGAGACTGCTCATATGAAGGACCAACTGAATTTGGCATAGACAATGGTTCTTTTAGTATCACAGTGGACTGCTCATATGAAGGACAGACTAAATCCGGAATAGACAATGGTACTTTTTGTATCATAGGCTATGATTGTTCATTGCAATATTTTTCTATTTGGTAAAAAAAACATTCTTTCTTCTTTTCGGAGAGGGGGATGTAGGTGATACCCCAGATAAACGTTGTTCCGTTTCAATTTTCTTTTAGTCAAAACATCTTTCTTTTTTCTCTTCGAAAGGGGAGGGATAGAAGATGTACCAGATACGCGTCCACTCCTCCTAACAATCTGATCTGGTGGTTTAGAGGAGAAATCCTCAAACCTAGGAATTTCATCCTCTCCAGCATCTGTTGGTTTATCATTAAGCAGTGAATTTTCAGGATGAGAGACAACCAGAACATCCGGCAACTGAAGTACAATCAATTTTTCACGAGTCGGTTGTATGTTGGTACATGAAGTCTAAAAAAAGTTTGATCAGTTTGCATACGAAAAATAATTACAACTTTAATATAAAAAAGATAGATACCTCAGTAAAATAGTAGACAGGAACGTTTCAGATTTAGGATTGACACCAACAACTCGCCAATTTAGTATCCTTGGAATGTAGTCTCCCTCCTTGACAACAATTTCCTCATTTAGAACTGATGCACGGTCATATACCCACACATTTAGAGCAAAGGGCATATGCCACTCAAAAGATACATCTGCTTTACTTTGGTTCTCTTTTGCCTCCATGAGATCATTAACCTTGAAAATGCATGCAGTCCCCAAGGAAAATGTATATAGGTACCGTCTTCGACCATCAAGAAGTCTTTAACATGGATAGGAGAATCATGTTGTTGTAACAGAACCAAAGTGTTGATGAAGTAGAGAATTCCCATGTGTAAAGCATCCTGAACATTGGCCCAATTACCTTGATTGAAATTGTTAACAAGTCGTCCTTTGCTCAGAGTGTTAGCATTAACCAAATCAGGAAAGTATCTCTCAATAAGGTTGCTCTTAGAGGTATTCGGATACTGAAAGTCCTTGGGATCTCCACTGCATTTCAATCCTGTTATTATTGCAAATTCCTTTATAGTGAAGCGCAAAATGTTCCCACTCGCATGCCGAATATGAAGCTCATTACAGTTATCCTGCTCAATCTCAAGAAACAACAAACATTTGGATATTTGACCCTGATAGTTGTAGGTATGAATGTCGACATATGGCCTAAAAATAGAATTTGTAAAAAACTCAAAAGCCTCGGCATTCATGTACTTTTTCAAATGTTGTACAAAATCATTGTTGTATGATGCACCAAACTTCAAATAGTGGGTTGGGACTTGTTTGATAACATAACTCATACACTGTAATGATACAAAAATAAAGCAGAATATTATGCAAAAATAAGAACATGTTAGTAGGTGATACAAAATATAAAATGTTGTCATGAAAGACACATTAATGACTGAAATCCAAAAAATAACAGATACACCATACAAACCATAAACAAAAAACGGAGGATACACATACAGACCCATAAACAAAACAGATTATATGTAACTGATACAACATTTAATATGAAAGATACATTATATGTAACTAATACAACATTTACTAATGAAATACCAGATACACATACAAACTCATAATCAAGACACATTATATGTAACTGATACAACAATTACTATGAAAAGATACATTAAATGTAACTGATACAACATTTACTATGAAAATAGAAAATATCATATAAACATACAGTTCCATAAACAAAATACGTAGTATACATTAATGACTGAGATCTAGGAAACGATGCGTATAAAACTTGATACAAAATACATTATAACTTGATAAAGAGAATGACAATACATTAAATATGAGATCTCAATTTGTTCATTTATGTACATCAATTGAATAACTAACAATAAAAATCACAAAATCGAAAAAAGAAGAATTAAAAACTAACCTCAAGTAGTGTAGGTCGAGAAATTGCAGAGCAACTTTTTGATCCCTTTTTTAGGGGGTTTTAGCAACCTGGGTTTTTGAAGATGAAGAACCATCATTTTTCTTCTTTCCAACTTTTACATTTGCCATTAATAATGGGTCGTGTAGCCTTTTGGATATGTTCTCCGCCCAACCAATATCTTCATAGTCATAATCCGGTTAGTGTTAGCATCATACATCTGATTCAACCGTCAGAAGAACAAACAAAGTATTTCAAATGTATAAGATGAAACAAAAGAGGATTTCAAGACAAGGAAAGAAATTACCTAGAGCATGCACAGTGAGAGAATTGAGTTTGAAGAATATTTGAGAATCAACTATTGTATCCAGTGAGATTTTTTACTTAAAAAATCTAGAGAATAAGGAAAGGAAGAATTGCTAGTATAGCGTATAGGAAGCCAATATTATATCCTACAAGATATTTGAGTCAAAAAGAAATGAGGGGTTTTGAGGTATTTTTAAAACTAATAGGGGATAAGGGTAATAAGTTATCTTAAGGGGGGGGGGGAGATTTTTCATTTTCATAGTCAATATCTAAGCCTTTTTTCGTAGCCTTTAACCACAAGTCTTGCCCTGTATGTCACCTCATCTCGATAAATACTAATCTTTCCCTTGTATATCCTTTTCATTCATATTGTTTTATGACTCTAATAAAATATTGTTTACTTTCAAGCGTAGTTCTTCTCTATTACTGTAATATTCTTCTCTATGGATTATCTCCACTTTTTTATAACGATTTCATCAAAGTTCATCCTTCTTTGGTGATTGACAGTTTTGTGGCCTTTCATCTGAGCTTTTTTGATAAAAAAGTAAATCCAACATTGGTAGGAGTAGCAGGGGGAGTTGCATCCTGCATAAGTGTCATGAACTCGTAATCCTTGTTCCTCTTTATATGCAAAGTATGAAAAAAATTATATGGTTTTTCATTCTAAGCCTCTTAATTTAATGTTGCTTCTTTACCAAATTTAACATCATAACTCACCTTAACTTTGTTGTTGCCTATTAAACTCATGTCACAATCAACAACTACATGCTTGCTACTTCAATTATCAAGCTAAGTACTCTCTTGTCGTGGTATATGAGCATATAAGATATGCATTCAAAGATTTTGCATAGTGTCGAAAATAACACTGGACTTTCTTCCTCCCAAAAGGCCTAAAATTCTTTGCACATATTTTAATTGCTTTTTTTATCTATCATGTATTGTATGGTGGCTTGAATTATGATATCTATATTAATGAAAATAAAATTTACAAAGCTAAGGGAGCTTAAGCTCGACCTACTATTCTAGATTTCAACCAATAACTTCTTCAAAAAAATGACGTTTAGGTAAAGTTTTTACAAGTTTTGCAGAAATATACAAGTCCAACATGGTATGAGAAAATAGCTATAACATTCAATTGGATAAATTCTATACGAAAAATAATTCTTCCTCTGCTTATGCCTTAGGGACTCCATTTATATGACATGAATACGCACAATGAAATCATTCACCAAGATCACAAATTACAAAATAACAAAATAATACCACTAGAATAGAACTTTAAAAGAAAAACTAACTTCTTGAATCTTTCACAAATATCGTTCAAGAATGAAGAATCCAGAATTACTCATTCTATACTGCTCTTTTTATCTTTTCCTAAATTCAGTTAATTCGCCAGGCATATTAGGGATTGCAGACTCATTCAATGAGGCATCTAATTATGATAATGATTTGTAAATGAATGAAATATCATATCACTATAAATTATAGATTATTTTACTAAGAATATGTATTTGCACTCGTCGATATAGTTTCTGAAACTACTATCACATCTGATTTAACTTCCTCATATTAGAATAATCGACACCAATCGATTAAATCAAACATTTGAAAGTTTTAATTTATCGATTAATTTAATCATTTATTTTTATAATTATATTATTTTCATGGACGGATATATAATCCACCTGCATGGTTTTCATATGACAACTTATTAGCAATCATAAAGGGGTGTTTTCTTTCTCATGACCAAAATATAGTTCTACCAACTAATTATTATTTCACGAATGTGAGTTATCATTTTCCAATCCATTAGTAAAATTTTGACTTATCATAGAGTCTCACCTTATAATATATTAAAATGATAAAATAAACTACACAGATCATAATAATTATATCAAGATTAAGCATATAAGTATATGTAACATGTCATGCCTCGAGCCTACACCCTGGAGGTGACAGAAACTTGAGAATCATTGCTAGCCCCAAGTGAACCCTTAACCTGGCTTAACTACTAGCGGAAGATTCACTCAATGATAGAAGAGTTTTTAAGAAAACAACTTTAAATCATCTGGCTAAAAATAAACTCAGAACATTATAGAAGTAAAACATTCACTAGCCAAAGTGACAACTCAAGTCTCTAACATTAATAACTGAAATGAAAAAGACTCATGAACTAATTTCTATCTATCTATGAAGCCTCTATTAAATGGAATGGACGTCGTAAAAAGACCCATGACATCTTATTGACAAAATGAAATGAGTGAAAGCAAACAAGGGATCCATCTGGAAGCGAGCAGGCTCACAAACAACTCTAAAGCCCGACTGGATCAATAAAGCGCTGGATGTTGATTCCGGTTACCTGTATCTGTACAATATAAATATGAAGGTCAAATGATGTCAATACATGGAATGTAAGAGCATATGAGGGGAAATCTAAACAAAACATAAGCTTGAACTGGAACTGAAAGAAACACTTACCTCATCTCAACTCAACTCAGGAATACGAACTCATTTCAATATAAAATAGTAGTAAAGCATGCAGTATAGAGAAAAGTTTTTACAAAAAATATATAAAAAGTTCATGTATTTAAAATTACGATGCACCCTGTTTGTATGCAAGGATACAAAATAAACTCAGCGTATATAAGAATATAATGTGGGAGTTTTTCTAATCGACAACCATCAATGTCTAACCCACGCTGCCAGAGCCATCCTATACTTTGCCGGTGTATAGAACTTACTATTAAGTAGATCCACTAGTCTATGCCAAAACCATTAAGGAATCATCTAAAAAGTATGACTCATTCTATCCACGTTGACGACACGATAATGGGGGTTGCGAGTTGTATGAACTCTCCCCGATAATAGTGCTCAAAACTACTCTAAAAATATACTTAGCTCATTATGTTTTAAAGTAAATATTTCCTCTTTCTGTGGTTTAAGACTATTACTTAAGAATCTTTCTCTAAAAAGAGATAGTACTAAAAACTGCTCATGAACCTTTTGGGAAATCAGTATTTCCTCTCTTTCTTAAATGTGAGGATATTTATTCTTGAGAATACTTAATTCCTGCATATCATTTTAAAGAAAATGAATGCAAATCTACTCTTCCTTAAACTAAGTGTTCAATTCATTTAAACAAGTTTTTAATGTTTTAATATACTTATTAAAATGGCTCGAATGAAACGCTCAAGACTTGACTCTTAACATTACCTTGAATTTGAATTTATGGATTCAAGGTTATGATTCATGTTTATAAATGATTCCTAGATTTTTAGAAGTGGTATGGAGTGGCTAGAATCAATAGGGAGTGAAGGAACACTTTAAAGGAACTCTGATGAACTAAACGACGAAGAAAGGGTGCGGACACGCGTCCCTGGCGCACTAAGTGACTTCCCAATATAGCCACTATTTCTTAAATGTGAGAACATTTACTCATGAGAATACTTAGTTCCCCTATATCATTTTTAAAAAAAACGAATGTAAATCTACTCTTCCTAAAACTCAGTGTTCAAGTCACTTCAACAAGTTTAAAATATTTTAAAAGTCTTACTAAAATGACTCGGAAGAACGCTCAAGACTTGACTTTTAACTCTACCTTAAATTTCAATTGATGGACTCAAGGTTATGACATGTTTGTGAACTACTTCTAGATGTTTAGAATCAATAGGGATTGAATGAACACTTTAAAGGAAATCTATCAAACTAATTAAATGACGAAGAAAAGGGTGCAGGAAGTCAATTTGAGCTAAGAGTAAAGAGTTGAGTAAACATCTCAAAGGCTATAAGGGAACTAAGTATTCCCTAAGAGTTAAGTTTCAAGTTAAGTAAAGAGAAAGAGTTTAGTTCATTTCTCGAAAGCTATAAGGGAACTAAGCATTCCCTAAAGGTTTACAAATGTTTCACATTGATTAAAAGAAAACTAAGAGTTCCAAAAGAGTTTTGAACTAAAAGGGGAACATTGATTCCAAAAGGAGTTTTTTAAAGATAAAGGGCTTCAACAAATTATCTCAACCCAAAGAAAAGAAAGTTTTATTAAAATTATGAGCTAAAGTATGTTTTGGGAGTAGTATTGAGCACCGATGTGGGGATAAGAGTTCATATTAACTCAAGTCTCCATGTAAACCATAAGCTATCATGGGAATTGACGGATCATACTTTTTAGATGATAACATAAGTTTTTCTAGGTGGATCCACTAGGCAAAGTAAGATCCTATATCGATGGCAAGGTATAGGACAATTCTAATAGCGTGGGCAAGACGATGTATCACCACTAGGATCATAGTGGTGGTTGTCGGTTCGAGAATCTCCTGCCAAAGTTATATTACATTCATATATAAGTAAAATTGTGTTTTTGTTATTGCATTTCATTAACGAACTGAGTTGTTTTACTTTTTATAAGCTTTATATATATATATATCTTGCATGTGTTTTAAATTGCTTTATATGTATATCCTTTGAGTTAAGCATATTTTTGATTTGAGCAGAGCCAAGGTAAGTTCACGTAATCTCCTCAAGCTTAAGTCGTCGCTCAGCATTCCAATTCTCATACTCGTACATTAAGTGTATTGATGTCAGTTGTCCTACATCATTTTATGATGCAGACGCAGGTAAGTAGGATCAGCACGCGGCGTTTCGTTGATCCAGATTGAGCTCCAGAGATAGTGGTGAGCCTTCTTGCATTGCGGAGGACATCCATTTCATTTGTTTTGGTAATTTAGTTTTTAGGATGTTGTGGGATCTTTCCCAACATCCATTACAGACATTTTAGAGGCTTTTTAAATAGTTAATAGTCTAGTTTGGAGTCTATTTAAGTTATTTGAGAGTTAAGTGTCATTTTGGCGAGATTTATTATATGAAGTATTTTCCTTTAAATATGCTTTATTCTTACTTAAGTTGAGTTTAGTCTTCTGCTGAGTTAAGTAAGTCAGGGCTAGGGTTCTCTTGAGGGCTAGCAATGGTCTTTGAGTGTCGGTCTCGCCCACGGGTTATCTTGGGGCGTGACACGAATCAAGGCTAAATCTTAAAGGAAACTGAAAATTAGCCTTACACTTTTTTCTTGGAAAAAAAGAATCTCTTGTCTTTTTTTCGAAGGAGCAAATCTCTTTGGTATTTGATGAGCCTAAGATTTTTACTTATTCAGGGCTTTTTTTTCATAGTTTATTTTTCTCAAATACCTAATTTATGCTCTATATTGACGCTAAAACGTGGATTTGCAATAAAGAGGGCAAAAGAGAAAGGCAAGGACAATACTGGTCAAAAAGGAGTGAAAAAGTTGAAGGAGTTGAAGAAATGGTGATCATCAAGACCACTCGGTGAACCTCCAAGTGACTCTTTAGATCGCCAAAAGTTCCATTGTTTGAGCATGTTTGACATTAGTCTAGGCTTAAACTAGTGATACCCGTAGTCGTGCTATATTTGGAGCCATTTGGTCACATTCTATTTCGACATTGATTTACATGGTTAAATCCTAATGCATTTGTGCAAAATATATGAGTCTAATACAAATAAACCTTAGATTAGGCGATGACTCAACTTTAATCGCCTTCTATCCACTATACCTCTTCTATGGCCCCGTGAATTGCGTTTTGGTTTTCAGGCTAGGCTTGGAGGTTGGGCACTGGAGTTGGTTCGAGCTTGGAGTATTGTGTTTATTTTCTATCGGTAGACGTTATTCCACATTGGTTCTATGATGATTACTTTATATGAGGTCCTTTGGAAGCCATTATAATAGACGATTCAAGGTCTAGTCATGCTACCCTTTTATCCTTTAAGGTGTTGATACACTCTAGCTTCGATCTTTTGCACCTTTAGAGACCAACCACGGTTTGAGGTTCATGCTTTTCACTCTTAGATTTGGGAGGCTCTTATTGGTTACTTGGAGTTCATCTACAGTTTGAGGTATGGGGTACGCCTTTTATAGATCTTTACTCATGGTGACTTGTTCTTAATAGTAGATTCAACTATTATGTACACATGTCAGACTTATGGGTGTCTGTTTGGGTTATTACTTGAACTTGCGCATGCATGTACATTTTGAGCTTATGGATGGTAAGCTATGTTTTGATGGTTGAACTTAGTTTTTTTCCTGTTATTAATACACTCCTGTGCTTTTTTTTTAATTTTTCTTTGACCTCTACTATGTCTATATCCTATCATTTCATATTGCTTTTACTTTTCATACTTACTCAGATGTTATAATGGTGCCCTCGTTTGGTCTATTCCGTCTTTTCACCGCCCGTAGACTACTTTGTCCCACCAAATGGAACAACCACAGTAGTTGGCTTGACTCCCTCTTGCTCTGGTCTACACTTCCCTTGTGACTTAGTCGACCTATGATACCTACTGAGTATATGTTGTTTTGATAGTCATGCTGCACTTTACATTTGTTCTGTGATGTAGGTATGAGCACTTGCTATCGATGTTGATCATTCAAGCCCGTTGTAGCTTTAGTTCTGAGGTGAGGATGAGTACTTGTCATCTTGTACTTATTGACATACTACCTCTATTTTGATAGCTAGTCTTGTGCTTTATGAGACAAGCTTTTATTTTGGGTCCATTTTTGGGACTTAAAACTCCTATGTTTAAACAACTTCGTAATTATGATTCCCAGGTTCTATGAGGGATCTTTTGTGTGTGTGTGTTTGGGTCAATTTTTGGGACTTAAAACTCCTATGTTTAAACAACTCTGTAATTATGATTCCCAGGTTCTATGAGGGATCTTTTGTGTGTGTGTGTGTTTGGGTCCATTTTTGGGACTTAAAACTCCTATGTTTAAACAACTCCGTAATTATGATTCCCAGGTTCTATGAGGGATCTTTTGTGTGTGTGTGTGTGTATTTATATATATATATATATATATATATATATATATATATATATATATATATATATATATATTACTTGTTTTGGGTTACGAGTTGCTTATCTATTGGAGGGTTATACTAGGAGTAATCATGACTTAAGGAATTGGGTCATGACATATATATCAATAATAATCTATCCCAATTTATTTTTTAAATGACAATTTTTATTTATCCCGGTAGCTTATTTTACTTTTTCTTTTTATTGGGGGTTTTGAATTAGAGTTTAAAAGTTGGATGATTAATGTTGTGCATCAACTATGTACCACTTAAGTTCCAATATGACATTTTGGTATTTGAAATGTAAGAAGAATTACCTAGATTCTGTAGTTGATCGTATCATGATATCTTTATGATATATAATGTATCATGATTTCTTTAATTCCGATACATTACTTCATAATAAATTCCGAAATGTGATGTATAATGATACATTTATGATTCATCGCATAATATTACCTTTCCAATGCATAATATATCACAATGCCTACATTACACAATCATACATTTCCAATGCATGATATATCATGATACCTTTCCTATATATGATGTATCATTATAACTTTTTGATACAAAATATATCATGATACAACAGATACATTAAAGAAATTGCATATGCATTTGGTACTTTATGTTTGTATGATTATCCTTCGAAACAATCGTGCCATTGGAAGAAGAAATACATTGATACACTTACCATTAATAATATTTACCTGACATGAAAATAATCACAAAAAAGTGTGAATTTATGGAAATCTCTAATTTGAACTTGAGGAGATTAAAATTAAATCGTGCTAAATTGATAGATTAAAGGTGTGGGAGAGAAACAACGATAATATATGTAATACATTTTTTAAGTCAAAATATTATTTCTAATTATGTGTGAAATAGGGAATTGGGTATAATCATATAAATTTGCTATTAAGATAATATGGTACCTCTGCTAGATAATTATTTTTAACAAGGGTTTTAAGGAGTAAATATAAGACTTAAATTTTGCTAGCTGTGTCGATTTTCCAATAGTTATTGGTTCAGGTCAACCAATAAGTTGATTAGCCCATTAGCCCATTAGTGATCCTTAACCCTGACCCTAGGTGTATAAATTCACCATTATAGGTGTAGAAAAAGTGGAGTTCTATCCTCCACATCGAACAACTAGGGTTATCTATCCAAAACACATACAAATGTTCTACACCTTCTGAAGACATTGGACTCTAGATAAAGGAAATTCATGCGATTTGTGCGGATTTTCAATGATCAACAACACAAATCCTGAAAGTTACAGATTCACTTTCATTGAAAATAATCTTATAAGTGTCCTAAAATAATATTTACCAATTCAAATACTTACAAAAACAGATTAACTTTTCTTTACTAATTAGATGTTCACCCAAGAACTAAATTTCATGAAAATAACAAAGGAATGTCGATTTATCATTGTTAAACATCATTGTGCAAATAATGATTATTCAACTTTATTTGAATGGTTTGTGTTATATAATCTAAAAATAAAAGCTAGATGTTTTCTAAATTAAATGATTTATTGGAGCAGGTAGCCAAGCATATATAGGTAGACAATGACACATAATTTTACAGTTGAATAAATTTTGATTCTAAAATGATGATAGGTATTATTTTGTTAAGAAGATAATTTTTGTATTCCTCATTTTTATAATATTTTTCGTGTCAATTAAAATAACATCAAATAAATTGAGAAGATCTTTTTTTGACATTGTTATAACTTGTAATAAGTTCATATCAAACACAAGGTGAAAAATAATCAGTCATCCTTGTTCTTTTTGAAGATAAAGAAGATTTTGATAAGTCATAAATTGCACATAACATTTATCAGATTTAGACTATGAAGATTATTGTTTTCATATTATCTGAAAGTGATAATAAATACACAATTTTTTTCTCTTTACATATGAAAGAAAAATCTTATTTAAATTTGTATAAAAAAGTTGATGTTATATTCTCTCTCATTCCTTGTTTATCTACCATAAGGAAAAAATACATCCTCTCTTAATCACATTTATTTGTTTCATTCTATATTAATATATGAACTTTTTATAAATCTTTGCTACTGTAACGATCTGATCCATCATTATTCAAAAGTCACCTTGTGTGTAGTCCTAAAAATGTTTGAAATACGGTGCAAGTTTATAAATTGGGTTATAAAAAAAATCAAGAATTTTATTTCCCTCAAGTACCTGAGGTTAATGGTAAATATCCTCCTCGAATAGAGTGGTGTTAATCATTGATGTATCGTACCTAAAAATCAGCTAAGCACTCAACAACAGTAAAGAAAACTCGAATTTATTTATCCAAAAGAAGAAGTTCTGAAGTTCTGAAAATTCAATTTGAAAAATGTGAGAAAACCCTTTATTTATATACATCAATGTGTAGTATAAACAAATGTTATTATAACTAATCGAAAATGTCACAAACCTTTGGGTCTGGCACAAATTGAAAAAGAAATAACTAATGGTATGATGAGAATAAATTTAATGTATGATAGAATCTATATGTAGCAACACTTTTTTTTAGTGAAAAAACTTACAATATAATAAAATTGCAAGATTACAATTGAAAAATAAAATGAAGAAAGTAATCTCTTCAGGCTGAGGCGCGGATATCTCGCTCTCTTTAAGGAGATTCAAGCCCACTGCAGCAAATGTTTTCACCGGTTCAGCAGTAGTCCTCTTTGACTTGTCCCCTCCAGGATACAACAGCCTTCATAAAGTATAACTCAACAACTCTGGACAAGAGTTGAGTCCAAAGCTCCACAAAAAAGAACACCTCCCTTCAACTAATAAGAACTCTCTTTTAGACTAACTCTTTCACTCTTTGTTTTCTCTTATGAATTGTGTGTTTTTAAAACCAAATGAAGACTATCACTATTTATACTACAAGAAGTCTTCCTAGCAATGAATAGGAAGATAATGGAGGTAGTAAATAGTGAAGATAATGGCCTTAGGAGTTTCATATGTTACATAAGTTACAATGGGAGTTACATATGTTACATATGTTACAAAGGGAGTTACATATGTTACATAGGTTACAAAGGGAGTAATGGAGAAATTAAGAATGAAATACATTGATGGATAACCAATGCTAATGGATGATGTAGAAGTCATCCATTCCAATGTTCATTCTTATAACTCCAAAATAAAGCAATTTAATATGTTAAATATTAATATTAAAATGCTAATAACCTAACAATCCCCCACTCATTTTAATATTTAGATAAGAGAGTATATCAGCTGAAGGAAGACTACTATGCATAATGAAGGTGTGCTCTGCATTGAACCTCCACTTAGTGAAACAGTAACTTTTACTCCAGAGTCGTAGTGGTCTTAGACTTGAACTATGACTGCTTAAGGGAAATAAAATATCACTGCTCACACATAATAATCAAGGTGTTGACATGAGCTTTAACAGCCAGCACGTTATGGCCATGTGCTATCCCGGTTTCATGAGTGCATTTGAGAATAAGCCCCATTCTCATAGGAAGCGACCTACTTCCACACATCACATAGGTGATATCTGTCGAGAGTGCTCCTGTAAGATTAACACTCCACCCATATGGGCTACAGATATTCATTAAGATTTTTATCAACTCAACCTTCACAAATTACAGGAAACAATGCACTCACATCATAGGGAGGGGAAAAAATAGTGCATTTTTCACAACAAGTCATCATATGATTAGTTTTTCCCTTTGAACTTGGTTATAGGATCTCTAGTCCCCAGGTTGGGTTTCCTCATATATGACTCAAGGATTTGTAGGCTTCAATCCCATCCCCCTCGATGTGCTCCAAACCTTTTCTCTTGTTAAGGCATTTGTAAGAGGATCTGCAAGATTATCACAAGATTTGACATAATCAACATTAATGGTACCATTTGTCAAATACGATCTTACATTATTGTGTTTCCTCCTTATAGGTCTGGATTTACCGTTGTAATAACGGTTTTGAACTCTACCAATTGCAGCGGTGCTATCACAATGAATTAAAATAGGAGGAATTGGTTTTTCAAAATATGGAATTTGAAACAATAAATCTCTTAACTAATTCGCTTCCTCACTAGCTGAAGCTAAACCAATTAGTTCAGCCTCCATGGTAGAGTTAGCAATTATAGTTTGCTTTTTTGATCTCCAACAAACAGCACCACCACCTAAAGTAAAGACATAACCAGTTGTAGAACAGGAATCACCTGACAAAGTGTTCCAATCCGCATCACAAAAGCCTTCAAGTACAGCAGAATATTTTTTATAGAACAAACCACAATTTTTCGTTCCAATTAAATATCTCATAACTCTTGTTATAGCATGCCAATGTTCATTACCTGGCTTGCTTGTAAACCTGCCAAGTACTCCTACTGCATATGCAATATCAGGCCTAGTGCAATCAGTCACATATCTCAAACTTCCGATTATACTAGCATATTCCTTTTGATTTATTACATCATTTTAACTTTCAACAGGAAATAAGTGAACACTTGAATCAAAAGGAGTAGCAACATGCTTGCAATCATGAAAGTTATATTTTTTCAAAATTTTCTCAACATAATGTGACTGGTCAAGGAAAATCCCCTCACATGTTCTTGTTATTTTTATTCCAAGAATAAAATTTGCCTCACCAAGATCTTTCATATCAAAATGGTTTCTAAGAACATTTTTAGCTTCATCAATAACATTCATGTTAGAGCCAAAGATCAACAAATCATCAACATATAGGCAAATAATCACATGAGAATTATTCCAAGACTTATGATATATGCACTTATCACACTCATTTGTTTTAAAACCATTTTCAATCATGCAGGAATCAAACTTTTCATGCCATTGCTTTGGTGCCTGCTTCAAGCCATATAGGGATTTAGTAAGTTTACATACTTTGCTTTCTTGGCCTGCTTCAACAAAACACTCGGGTTGATCCATATAAATTTCATCATTTAGGTCTCCATTTAGAAAAGCAGGTTTTACATCCATTTGATGAATTTGCAAATAAAAAATTGTAGCCATAGCAACTAAAAGTCTAATGGATGTAATTCTTGTTACCGGAGAAAAAGTATCAAAAAATTCTAGGCCTTCTAGTTGTTTAAAACCTTTTGCAACTAGCCTAGCTTTGTATTTATCAATAGATCCATCCGGTTTCAATTTTTTCCATAAGACCCATTTACAACCAGTTGTTTTACAACTCGGTGGTAAATCAACTAACTTCCAAGTTTTATTAGAAATTAGAGATTTCATTTCATCATTTACAGCCTCTTTCCAAAAAAATAGAATCACGTGAAGATAATGCTTTTTTCAAAGTTAGAGGGTTATTTTCAACATTAAACACATAAAAATCAGGACCAAAATCTTTTTCTACTCTAGCTCTTTTACTTCTTCTTAACTCAAAATCAACAACTTCTTTATTTTTCAATGTTGAAGTAGAAGAACTAGGTAGTGACAAAATATTTTGTTCAATCCTTTGACCCCCACTATTTTTAGTATCAAAAGGAAATTTATTTTCATGAAAAATAGCATCACCAGATTCTATTACAATATTATCTTAAAGATTAAAAAATCTATAGGCTGTACTATTTGAAGCATAACCAAGAAAAGCACAAGTAGTAACTTTCTTACCCAACTTTGTAATATTGGGATCCATTAGCCTCACAAAGGCTACACAACCCCAAACTCTTAGTTATCCCAAACTTGGCTTGTAACCTTTCCACAATTCAAAAGGTGTCAATTTAGACTTTTTATGAGGCACACGATTCAACACATAACAAGCAGTTAAGATAGCTTCACCCCAAAAATTTAAAGGTGCATGTGACTCAATAAGCATGGCATTAGTCAATTCAACCAAAGTTCTATTTTTCCTTTCTACTACTCCATTAGACGAAGGAGAGTAAGGAGGAATAGTTTCATGAATTATTCCCAATGATCTAACAAAAGAATTAAACTCATTTGATTCATATTCACGGCCTCTATCACTTCTAATTCTTTTTATTTTTCTTCCAAACTGATTTTCAACCTCATTGAGATAAGTTTTGAAATTTTCAAAAGCATCACTTTTATTTTTCATCAAGTAAACATATGTAAACTTAGAAAAATCATCAATGAAAGTGGTAAAATATCTATTACCTCCACGAGTTAGAATTCCACCAAGTTCACAAATATCAGTATGAACTAATTCTAACAAATCAGTTTTTCTTTCAACTTGAAAATGAGGCCTTTTAGTGATCTTGGCTTTACTACAAGCCTCACACTTTTCAAAATTCTTTTTAACCATTGGGATTAATCCTAAACTACTCATGATTCCAACATAACGATCATTAATATGACACAAACGAGCATGCCAAAAATTAGTAGAAGAAAGCATATAAACAGAAGTAGAAGTTTTATTCATTTCAACATTCAACTTAAACATCCCATCCCATGCATACCCCTTCCCCACAAAAATACCTTTCTTCACTATTACATATTGATCAGATTCAATAATCTATTTAAAGCCTTTTTTATTAAGAAGAAAACTAGACATCAAATTTTTTCTCATAGAAGGAGTATAAAGTACATCTTTCAATGTTAATATCCTTCCAGAAGTAAAACACAATTCAACATCTCCCTTTCCAAGCACTTGAGTAGTGTGAGCATCACCAAACATGATGGTTTTGGCTCAAAATGACTATATTTTTTAAACCAGTCTTTTTCATAACAGACATGACGGTTTGCACCAGAATCAGCCCACCATCCATCAACATTCTCAACCATGTTTATGTCGGTAATCACCGCCACAAAAAGGTTCTTCGGTAACGTTTGCCTGAGGGTTAGGACCACGTTTCAGGAATCTGCAAAATCGAGCAATATGCCCACTCTTGCCACAAACAAAGCATGGCCCCTTTTCTTGAACTTGGTGATTTTGTGCTTGGTGATTTTCACCATTATTTTTCTTGAATTTATTCTTCTTAGGCTTTAAAGAAGTATTTTTGTGAGTTTCAGGATTAGCATTATTCGAAGTAATTAAAGTTACCTTCGATGTGATGTTGTTCTCTTCTGTTTGTAAAAGTGCATCTTGGCCTCTTGCTTCTTCTTCCATGTGGATTTTCATTATCAAGGTTTCAAGAGAGGTTTCCTTTTGTTTGTGGCGCATAGTTTTTTGAAATTCCTTCCAAGAAGGTGGAAGTTTATCCACTATGCCACAAACAATAAGGTTATCTCCAATTTTAACCTCTTCGGAAATAAGCTCTCCAACAATCATGATGAAGTCTTAAGCTTGATCTACCACTGATTTGCTGTCCACTATTTGGAAACGAAAAAATCTACTAGCTACATATTTTTTCGCTCCAGCCTCTTCGGTATCATACTTACTCTGCAATGCCTTCCAAATTTTCTTTACACTAGAGTAAGTTCTATCATAATAATCATAAAAATTATCAGATAGACAATTAAGAAGATAATACCGACACTTATAGGAATCACCATCGTACTTTTCCACTTTCTCTAGATGAGAAATAGTTTCATCATCATTCATAGTGGTGATGTCTTCTTTATTTGGATTCTTCTCAGTTAATACATAATAAACATTGAGAAGACTTAAGTAGAAAAGTACTTTACCCTTCCATCTCTTGAAATGGTTACCATTGAACAGAAATGGCTTGTTAAGATCTCCCATCTTGACATCCGCGGTTTTTTCAATAGTAGCCATCTTAGAATCTCCTTAAAATTGTTAGTGAAAAAACTTACAATATAATAAAATTGCAAGATTACAATTGAAAAATAAAATGAAGAAAGTAATCTCTTCAGGCTGAGGCGCGGATATCTCGCTCTCTTTAAGGAGATTCAAGCCCACTGCAGTAAATGTTTTCACCGGTCCAGCAGTAGTCCTCTTTGACTTGTCCCCTCCAGGATACAACAGTCTTCACAAAGTATAACTCAACAACTCTGAACAAGAGTTGAGTCCAAAGCTCCACAAAAAAGAACACCTCCCTTCAACTAATAAGAACTCTCTTTTAGACTAACTCTTTCACTCTTTGTTTTATCTTATGAATTGTGTGTTTTTAAAACCAAAATGAAGACTATCACTATTTATACTACAAGAAGTCTTCCTAGCAATGAATAGGAAGATAATGGAGGTAGTAAATAGTGAAGATAATGGCCTTAGGAGTTTCATATGTTACATAAGTTACAATGGGAGTTACATATGTTACATATGTTACAAAGGGAGTTACATATGTTACATAGGTTACAAAGGAAGTAATGGAGGAATTAAGAATGAAATACATTGATGGATAACCAATGCTAATGGATGATGTAGAAGTCATCCATTCCAATGTTCATTCTTATAACTCCAAAATAAAGCAATTTAATATGTTAAATATTAATATTAAAATGCTAATAACCTAACACTTTTATTTATTTCTTTAGACTGAGAAGTTATTAAAATTGATATTCCCCAAAATTCTTAATTTGTTTAGAAAGAAATATGAAAGTAAGAAAAAATATTTTATCACTAAACTGAATGAATATTCAGAGATGCATGATCACAGATCGAAACACGTCATTTTTTATGGATCTAAGCTCCTTCTTTTTTCTCTTTGACTAACCATTTGTTTTTTTTTTTACTTCATGAATGCAAGTTCTAATAAAAGAGATTAATCATGTTATGTGTGACCATTAAAAGAAAATAATTGTGGCTATGGGTGAAAATTTAATATAATTTGTGATAAAGCTAAAACTTTTATCACTCATCCAATGAATTTAGTGAATTTACTGAGATGCAGGACCTTACCAATAATTGATCTTGTTACATAATGCATAAGATTGACGGAGAATGATCTTTAACTTTGACTTTTTTTGTTTTTGTATTCTAATTTCTAGCACTTTTATTAAGTATTTAAGTTGTTACTTAACACATAAATAACAATAACTAGTGTGCAAGTAGTTTTCATCATCTTCTTTTTTTTTTTCTTCAGAAACCTTCTCAATTTCTTAACAAAATATTTCGTCTTTCAAAAGATTTAACCAAGTATTTCTAATTTCTTATTTTCTAAGACACACGCATACGTACACGCACGCATACGCACACACGCATACACACGCACGCGCGAGCACACACATATAAAAAAGATAAAAGTAAAAATTTGCATTCATATAAAAAACTAGTAGGTCGTTTAATATAACTTTTGAACATATGATATTACACATTGTTATAGATTTAACGGAAGAAATGAACTTTTTCAAGTATTAGCACATAAACATTTTGTTTCATATCCAAATCAACCAGGATTAGTTAGGAACATTACTACGATATCACCTTACTAGAAAATCAAGTAATGAAAAATCTCAAACCTCTTTCCTTGTTTAGATTGATCATATATGAAGGTGTTCTGAACAATTAATACCCATATTAAAACCTTAGATTAGTAGATATTAAATTAGCATGATCATATTGATGGAAATTGAACATGTTGAGTTTTATTTGCCCTGATTTCTTACCATAAATAGGTTTTCCTTTTAGGAAAAAGTTTTGCATTGACCAATCCTTTTTTTTGGTAGGAAAAGGTTTAGGACTCTATAAATAGAGGCATGTTCCTTCTAACTTAATCAGCATTCACAATGTAGTCTTAAGGGCTTTGAGAGTTTTGGTTAGAGGGAGAATTTATGGGTCACAAGCTTGATACGTTATCACTTGTGTGAACCTCTCATGTATTCCGAGTGAATTGGTTGAGGTTGTTTCTCTCTGTATTTTGTTCTCTCATATTTATAGTGGATTGCTCATCTCCTTTGTGGACGTAGGTCGATTGACCGAACCACGTTAAATCTTTGTGTCTTTTGGTATATTTCTCGTTATCTTCTTACTCGTGGTGTTTCGAGGTTTACTTTGCTAGCTTCCGCGTTTACACCTGCTTATTTTCGGTCCTAATAAGTGGTATCAGAGCCAGATTCAATGACGGAGCCAGGTTCAGTGGTTCGATAATCGATTATTGAACCAGGTTAGAAAGAGGTGTTCATCTTGGCGGGTGTAGTTCTAGCCACAACCTTTTTGACAGTAATGAAGATTTTGTCGGAGAAATTGTTTCAGAGAGGTTCTCTGTGTTGAGACACAAATTTTGCAAAGGAGATTATGGAGAGGAGAAGCAAGTTGTTGAAGATTAAGTAAAGAAGGTGGACAAATTTATTTTGTCAGAAACTCAGGCCAAGAGGGAGATTTGTTGGGTTTTATTTGCCCTGATTTCTTACCATAAATAGGTTTTCCTTTTAGGAAAAGGTTTTGCATTGACTAATCCTTTTTTTTTTGTAGGAAAAGGTTTAGGACTCTATAAATAGAGGCATGTTCCTTTTAACTTAATCAGCATTCACAATGTAGTCTTAAGGGCTTTGAGAGTTTTGGTTAGAGGGAGAATTTATGGGTCACAAGCTTGATACGTTATCACTTGTGTGAACCTCTCATTTATTCCGAGTGAATTGGTTGAGGTTGTTTCTCTCTGTATTTTGTATTCTCACATTTATAGTGGATTGCTCATCTCCTTTGTGGACGTAGGTCGATTGACCGAACCACGTTAAATCTTTGTGTCTTTTGGTATATTTCTCGTTGTCTTCTTACTCGTGGTCTTTCGAAGTTTGCTTTGCTAGCTTCCGCGTTTACACCTGCTTATTTCCGATTCTAACAGAACAAACATTAAATTACTTTGTGTTTTATATTTTTTTTTAGTGGAATATGGATAAGCATCACAACGAAGATAGCGGATATGTAATAATGACAATTTTGATATCTTGTAGCGCACCTCAAGCTGATGTTTTAGAGGTAAGCTTTTAAACTTTCCTTCATTGTTTAGCATAGATATTTTACGGTGCTTAATTTTGTTCCTTTTTAGACATTTAGAGAAATCTTTGATGCATTTTGAAATAACTTTTTAATGTTAGTTCTCTTATGGAACAAAGATAAAGTTATCTAATTAATCTAAGGCTTTTTTTGTCTTTATAAGATTTGAGATGTCTAAGCTGAATGCATATCTAATGATACCATGTGCATCATGAAAATATTTAAATTAAAATCTCAATATTAATATTATGTATGAAGATATAAATAATAAATAGTTAAGATAATGTATTATTGAACCCATAGGTATCCTTAGACTTGGTATTATAGAACCACATAGGCTTCACCTAAGTGAACCTCTCGAAAAATTCATGCTCTTCTTCAATCTTCTCTTGCCTAAAAAGTACCTCTGTCTCGTAAACGTCATCTCTCTACGGATCCACATAAACAATATGAAGTTGGTGCTAGTGCAACAATCTCCTAAACTAGTGCCACTGCTTTATCTACTACTATATTAAGAGTATGTAGAAGTGCAGGACTCAGATCTATCTCTAAATTATTTCTCCTTGAAATTTATTGGTTGAGTGTTTTCAACATTTTTTAATTGGTTTTTGAGGATGTATTTTAGTTAACTTATTGTGTTCAAATTGTTTCCGCTTGGAAAGCATCATAAATCTTCACCCACTATATAAATTTTATATAGTAATAGGGGACAAACGTGCAATGCACGTGAATTACTAGTCGGACCAATCTGCGAACCGAGCGAGCTCCCCTTGCATGCAATGATGTTTCAGAACTATATATATATATATATATATATATATATATATATATATATATATATATATATATATATATATATATATATATATATATATATATATATATATATATATATAATCAAATTATATTACTTGTTTCATATGTTCTAGCACAATTCTACATAAACTAAAAAAGAGTAAATTTTAAGAGACTCACAATTTTTTTAATCCAGGATTACTTTTGTTAATACAAAATTGTTTATATTAACATACTATCAAATATGTTGCCAGTATAATTGAAAGCATAAGTGTTGGTTACGGTACGAATATAGTTGAACCTTTTTGTTTGTAAATGTACAAAAAGGTATGAAAGAATTGACAAAATTCTTATAATGCATTCCCATTATTCATATTTAATAACGATAGTTTCAAATAATAATTTGTTTTAACTTCTTACATTTTTTCTCTTTGAATGATGCATATGAATGGATAAAATAAGTGCATGTTTTGTCTATATATATCAATCTTGTAAACAATATTAGAAAACATAATTCACTTGAAATTATCATAAGTAGGAACAATTTAAAAATCACCTTTATGAAGAAATATACTTTAATCATAAATGACTAAGACAATTAAAATATTTCAGGAGATTCAATATGATTAACTTATTTTTAAAATAGTTAATTATAAATATAAATTGAGATTAATTTTATTACATTTATAGCCAAAAGATGACATAAATGAAGAATACAAAAGTATAATAACTAATTACAAAGTTATATTTGAAAATTAAAAAAGATGGAGATATGAAACATGAAATTCACTTACAATTTGTATTTGATGAACTTCCCTTGCCAATTCACATATTTCTAAACAAAAAGAAGATAATACATGAATAAATTATAAAAAGCACAAATATATGAATTAGTAAGGATTCTTACAATTACAAATTATTGGTAGTAATATTTTTACAAATGGTGCATATTAATCTATAGTAAGTAAGATGATCACATCACAAATTTGTATGAAATAATGGAATATATATAATATTGTTGGTGAGTGTCTTTGATAAATTCTTCGTTATCCCACTTAATGAAAATTAAAACTAAAAGTTATTTTTTTTCTTCATTGTTCACATTTGGTACATGAATTCCTCAAACATTTATTACACAAAACTAATAGGCATATTTAGTCTATTTTCTGATAACATTTGTTAAATTTAAGTTTATATTTTATTGATTAGTAAGGCAGTAATTAGAGGAGTATGATTTATCTTTATTTGATAAAAAATTATAAGAGTAGAAATGATGGGAAACTTTAATATCACAAAATATTTAAATGATCATTGTGTCTAGAACTTCCCGTATATACCTATAAAAAATAATAGCAATTAGTAGATTCAGATAATCATGTTTTCAACTCATCAAATAACTTATTATATACTAAATTATTCATAAGTGATTGTTCAAGTTCTATTTAGCAACAAAGAAAATGCGAACTTTTGTGATAGACACGTGAAGGTGAAAACACTACCAAGATATTAATACCATCAGTGCATTATTGATTAAGATCTTGCTTGATGCACTAATTTAAATAAACTTATTAAATAATATTAAATTAATTATATATTAATATTTATTTAGTTTAAGAAAAAAAATAATGGTAAAATGATAATTCAACTTTTGAATTGGGAGCTTCGCACTCATAATAATATACCAGTTCCCGAAACGTGTGTTGCACGTTTATTCCATACGATTGTTATAAAGTTGAAATATTATATAGAAAATGTTGAACTTAAAAATATTACTTTTACCAATTTATATGTTATTCATTAGATAAAATTCATAATAATCGAATATTACATTGACCATCAAGCAAGGAATATGGAAAAATAATAATATTACTATAGCATCTAATAATATGAATGTACCTATATGATTAATTTTTAATAATCTCACATTATGCTCTATGTAGTAAGTACACAAATATGTATCTACTTAAATAAATTATATTAGTAAGAAAAGGATAGAAGAAAAAAAATAATTATAACAGTACATTTAAAAATGAATATAAAAGTAATAAATTAGTAATTTCAGCAATAATAAAAATAAACTTATAAAACATTCACAATTTCATCGTCAAACTAAAGAAGTATAAATTGATAAAGAATACAAAAAAATTAAACAAATAAGAACAAATACAACATTCATTCGTTCTTAAGACTTTAATTATAATAATATATATAGTAAAAAGAAATACATAAGGAATAGAGTTCTTGATGATATCTTCTCTCGTAATAAAAAAAATAATCGAAAATGATAAAGATAAAACAATGAACAAAATATCATTCTAATTAGGATCAAACATATATTAATATTTTTGAAATAAAAAAAGAGTACATGAAAATTGCCTAATGATTCATATCAACAAGAGGCAAGTGGTAAAGAAAAATTAGTTTTTCATGATACATATATATAGCTAAAGATTTATAAGATAAGATGAAAAGATGAAGAGTTGTTTAAATTAATTTGTAAAAGTTACTGATCTTAGACATGAGGAGAGGAAAGGTTGATTGTTTTAACCAATAATTCAATACATTTAATTATACTAATTATAGAAAAAAGATAACATATTTAATCCATTTAACCACATTAATTATAGAGAAAGAATAGAAATTTTTATTTTAAAAAAAGGAATTTTTTAACAATTTTCTATGAAATAATTTCTAAGAATTTTCTATGAAATATTTTTGTCTTTCAAAGATTGACTTTACACCTTCTTACTTTTAGTATGTAGTATAATATAATATAATTATTACTTAGTATTTAAATAATTAGAATTTGAATCATTGTGTCTAGATACATGTATTTAAATATTTTAATATTAATATTTAATTTAATTTAAGAATAAAATAAGGGCAAAATGGTAATCAAGTAGTAAATAAAAGATTATATTTTTATTACTTGAATATGAATAAGCAGTACAGAGTGGATGATGATGAAGATGCATCATTAATGAAAGTTCCCATATCCTTTATCATATCCCAAGAATCAAAAGTTTATGTTATTGAGGCAATCTTTTGTAAAGTTCCTCCGATTATAAGGTGCTTTCTTGAACAACTTGTTATGTTAATTTTCCTTTTTTTTTTTTAAAAAAAAAAAGTTATGTCTTGTATTAATTCCAAAAAAATAATAGGTCTTTCAAGATAAATTTTGTCGATATGATATTATTTACTATTATTGAATTAATAATTATAATGTATGAACATAGTTTTTAATTTTAAAAATAAAATAAAAGTAAAAAAAATACTCCTAATGTTTGTTTTAAGATTATATATAAAACGTCTAAATATGAATATGCATATGAATGATAAGATGTTCATTAAAAATCTCTTAAGATGACGTATTAAAATTTGAACACTATGTTATAACAGTACTAAACATAGTGTACACTTTAATTGAAAGGGTAATAAATATAAAGTTTAGGAAAAATGAATAAATGATACTTTATTCTTTTGATATTTATTCACTGTGACACAAGGCGAAATTTGATTATGAAAGAATATAATAGTTATGAGATTAAATCAATTGAAGTGTGAATAAAGAGTTGGTATTTTAACTTTGTTGAAAATAGTTTTTTGAAAGACGGGGGCGTGAGGCAAGGTATTTTATGATGTTAGGGGCGAGCAATAAGCTCCGAGATACAGGGCGTAAGTCTCAGAGATCTACGGAGCGTATTATCATGAACTTTTAATTTTATAATTTTATTACAAAGAAATTAAGTAAAGGTAAAACTTTCAATGATTTTACAAATAAATTTTAATAAATAACCTATAATAAGTAGAAAATAATATTATGATTTTTATTTGAGAAATATATTAATAACCAATAATGAAGAAAAAAGTATTATAATTATTATTTGAGAAAAATATCATACACCAATTACTAAAAAAAATAATTTAAAGAAAAAGAAGTTGTTAAACAAATTAAAAAATTAACGCCTAGGACGTACATTTTTATGTCCAGTGCTTACGTTTTTATTCTCAAAGCTTAAGCCCTAAATTATAAGAGCCCACACATTTTTGACACCACTAGTTCGAAGAGTGAAAATGAGTGATAACGATGAAACTCCCTTGTTTTTAGTTTTAAATCAACATGCATATACAAATCAAATAACAAAGAGTTGACTTTTTATTTCTCTCACCTGATAAATGTCCAAGAAGTTCGTTAAAAATATAATTACGGTGGTCATAGAACCCCATAAATTATGAGTGTTTTACAGTGAATTCAGCCATAATGAATTTGTTATTTCAACCATTTTACCAACAAAATTATAAAACTAAAATCAATTTAATTTAATATGAATAAATATTTTTTTCAATAAATAAATAATGATTGATGGTTGTGATGGTTTGCTATGATTGTGGCGGATGTCATTTTAGGAAGGTTTATTGACTATTAATGGTGTTGTGAATAGTAGCCTTTGATAGCGGTGGTGGTAGAAGTATTGAAGGGAATTATGGAGATAGAGAAACTCAGAACATAAAAGATGAGGAATTATGATTCCAATCTCTATTTTATTGAAGAAAATAACGCTGCCTATATGTAGGCTGAAAACATAACAACGTAATCTAAACTTACGATAATCTATTCCTAAATAACTGCTAGTTTTCTCTCCTATAAGTTAGGAATTTTACCTACCCAAAGACTAGGTAACGCAAACTTGGTTAAACAGACACCAAGTATAGTAAAGTTGTTAACAAATCCTCTCTTAAACTGGTGTTTCTAACACAATTTACAGAGATTCAACTTATTCAAATGAGTAGATACCAAGTATTCTTTTGAACTAGGGAAAACTTTCCTTCTTCAAAGCCTTAGTGAAGATATCTACTACTTGGTCTTGACTCGTGCAGTAATGCAACTCAATTATACCATCATTTGTAAGGTCTCTTAAGAAATGATACCTTACATCTATGTGCTTGCTTCTCCCGTGAAACACTTGATTTTTGGACAGTTTGATGGCTGAGCTATTGTCACAATATATGAGAGTTGCATAAGATTCCTTGCAGTTAACTTCCTCAGGCAACTTCCTAAGCCAGATGGCTTGACTGAGACATGTTGTTGCAGCAGCAAACTCTGCTTCTGTGGTGGACAAAGTTACAATAGGCTGCTTCTTTGATGACAAAGAAATGACATTTGATCCCAGCATAAAGAGGAAACCGCTAGTACTCTTTCTATCATCTCGATCTCCGACATAATCACTATTTGTAAACCCCATCATCAGTGTTTAGAAAAGCTATCGCTGGAGTTTTCTATACATTAGTGACATGCTCTGATACCAAATATTGAAGGGAATTATAGAGATAGAGAAACTCAGACCATAAAAGGTGAGGAACTATGATTCCAATATGTATTTTATTGAAGGAAATACGCTGCCTATATGTAGGCTAAACACATGACGACGTGATTTAAACTTACGCTAATTTTTTCCTAAATATTTGCTAGTTATTCTCTCTTACAAGTAAGGAGTTTTAGCGACCCAAAGACTAGGTAAAATAAACTTGGTTAAACAGACTCCAAGTATAATAAAACTGTATGGTAGTATTTTTGCAGTTGTTGATAGTCGAATAATAGTGATAACAAATAGTTGAGATGATTGATGATGATGGGTTACAATAAATAGTTGTGAATTATAATGGTAGTTGTCAATATTGTTTGCTGATTTTTCGTTTAATGATGATTGATGTAAGTAATAATTAAAATAGTGGTTGGTGATGGTGTGGATTGATTTTAACTATTGATAGTGGTGGTCACTTAGAAATGTAGCTACTGATAGTTGTAGTGGTTGAAGTTGATAGTAGTAATTTGGTGGTGGTTGATAGTTGGATAATAGTGATAACTAAAAGGTGTGGTGATTGGTGATGATGGATGACAACATATAGTTGTGAATTATGATGGTGATTGTTGATATTGTTCGTTGATTTTTGTTATGAGGATGATTGGTGTAAATAATAATTGCAAATAGTGGTTGGTGGGGGTGTTGATTGATTGTAGTTATTGATAGTGGTGGCATTAAGAATAGTGGATGTGGTTGACAATAATGATCAATAATGATGAAAGTTGATAATGAAGGGGTGTGGTGATGGTGCTGAATAAATGGAATTGGTGAACTTTATATTTTAAGGAACCATGCAATAGACATGTTAATGCACTTCATAGTTCATGCGTGAATAATTGGTAAGTCCTTCCACTAGGCGCACTGCGCTTTCCCTAGCCTCGGTGTTCGCCTTTCTAAGTCAAGTAATGGTGACCCATCGAAGACTGGAACTTCATAACATGTTGAAGAAGTCCCTCGAACTTATGGTTCGGTAAGTAGAAAAGGACAACTTTTTCTCCCCAGAAAAATAATAGCCCCGCTCTCTAGTCGACTGATCCCATTTACCCTATAACTAGGAGGGAACATGTCACATTAGAGTTGAACAATCATAGCTATCCTTTAATAACCACGACAAGGCGGGTCCCTCTATTAGTAGACACAACTATGAATATTCTTTTAGAAATGAATGAGCCACCTTACTTCCATATTTACATGGACCGACGTTTCATTCCATTTGTGGGAATTTTATGATCTATAAAATGCCCCTAACGAGCGATCGACTCATGTTTGAGCATGATGAATCACTTCATACATATATGTTCTCTATCCACTTTTGACCTCATATGAGAATAAAAAACTAGAGCATCTTATTCATCCGTGGATGAAGAATTGCGAACATAATTTCTGGTTGACCATGTTTTCAGAAAAAAGATGCTACTTAACACCTTCAGTTCCCATAATTTTAAACGAATGAACTGATACATCTATAAAACAACATATGGCATAGAAAAACTATCTCAGACAAACTTCTCTTATTTTACCCTTCTTTAACAAATATATATAATATGTTTGTCTATAGAGACCATTTTTAGTAATAATAACCGGATAGCATCATTTCACATACCAATGCAATGAATAAGATGAATTTTTTTATTCCATAATGCAAGTTCTGGTAAATCTAGGTAAGAAAAGAGGAGATCGATCATGTTAAATTTTTTCAAAATTAAGAAAATTTGTTGCTATGGTGGAACATAATTTAATTTGTGATAGACCTAGAGGTTGTGTATATCCTCTAAAATTAATCTAGTGAATCTTACGTGATACGTATCCTCAACCATCATTAGTATTGGTGCTGAATACTTATGACAGATGTGTTGGGTTTTATTTTCCCTAAATTTCTTACCATAAATAGGTTTTCCTTTTAGGAAAAGGTTTTGAATTGACTAATCCTTTTCTTGTAGGAAAAGGATTAGGACTCTATAAATAGAGGAATGTTCCTTCTAACTTAATCAGCATTCACAATGTAGTCTTAAGGGCTTTGAGAGTTTTGGTTAGGGGGAGAATTTATGGGTCACAAGCTTGATACGTTATCACTCGTGTGAACCTCCCACGTATTCCGAGTGAATTGATTGAGGTTGTTTCCCTCTATATTTTTTACTCTCATATTTATAGTGGATTGCTCATCTCCTTTGTGGACGTAGGTCGATTGACCGAACCACGTTAAATCTTTGTGTGTTTTGGTATATTTCTCGTTGTCTTCTTACTCGTAGTCTTTCGAGGTTTGCTTTGCTAGCTTCCACGTTTACACCTGCTTATTTTCGGTCCTAACAAGTGGTATCAGAGCCAGATTCAATGATGGAGTCAGGTTCAGTGGTTCAATAATCGATGATTGAACCAGGTTAGAAAGAGGTGTTCATCTTGGCGGGTGTAGTTCTAGCCGCAACCTTTTTGACAGTACTGAAGATTTTGTTGGAGAAATTGTTTCAGAGAGGTTCTCTGTGTTGAGACATAAATTTTGCAAAGGAGATTATGGAGAGGAGAAGCAAGTTGTTAAAGATTAAGTGAAGAAGGTGGACAAATATATTTTGTTAGATATTCTGGCCAAATAGGAGATTTGTTAGGTTTTATTTGCCCTAAATTTCTTACCATAAATAGGTTTTCCTTTTAGGAAAAGGTTTTGAATTGACTAATCCTTTTCTTTCTAGGAAAAGGTTTAGGCCTATATAAATAGATGAATGTTCCTTCTAGCTTAATCAGCATTCACAATGTAGTCTTAAGGGATTTGAGAATTTTGGTTAGGGGGAGAATTTATGGGTCACAAGCTTGATACGTTATCACTTGTGTGAACCTCCCATGTATTCCTAGTGAATTGGTTGAGGTTGTTTCCCTCTGTATTTTGTACTCTCATATTTATAGTGGATTGCTCATCTCCTTTGTGGACGTAGGTTGATTGACCGAACCACGTTAAATCTTGGTGTCTTTTGGTATATTTCTCGTTGTCTTCTTACTCGTAGTCTTTCGAGGTTTGCTTTGCTAGCTTCCGCGTTTACACCTGCTTATTTTCGGTCCTAACAGGATGGATACTCATCTTCTTCTTTTTTTAAAAATATACTTTTTGGGTATTCTATCACTCTAAATTTTCATTTTACATATGATCTTACAAAGTATTTTCATATTTTCTACTAGAAGCTACAAAAAATTGAGGAGGATGAGGTCCAATATTTTTGCCGCACTTGATGAAGTAAAAGCCAATGTTTTGGAGGTAAGCGTTTGAAAAGGTATTCAATTTACAATTTGTTTAATTTATTTTCTTTTTAAGTCATGCACAAAAATATTTTGATGTGTTCTTGAACAAATTTTTAATGTTAATTGTGTTATGAAATAAAGAGAAATTCTATAGGTCAAAATCTGAATGCATATTTGAATAATAAGATGTGCATGAATCTTTGAATATACATTTCAATACTAACATGGCATATTAAGATCTAAATACTAAATAATAAGACTACTTATTATTGTTCATTTGATTATAAGAAAATCTCTATTAAAAAATTAATAAATATAAAGCTTAGGAAAATGGATAAAAGGACACTTTTTAACTTTTATTAGCCAAAACTCGATTATGGAAGAATATATGGCTCATGGAAAATTTTTCGAAAGATTCAATTGATTTCTTCTAGGAAAAAAACAAGTGCGAATGATAATAATAACGATCGAAAACCTTTGTTTTTCCTGTTGGTCAGCATGTGTGCAAACAAAATAAGAAATTTTGAATTTTTTTTCCCAGCTCACCCAATAAATCTCAAAAATAATTTTACAAAAATATCCAAGAGTATCATAGGACCTTAGTGTGTTCAACAAATCTAATCACAATATATGTGTCATTTAAGCCATTTTCCCTAAAAAATTAATGAAAATATACTACTTCAATAAAATATTTCAAAATAATATATATCGTGATTGTGATGGCTAGTTGTGGTTGTTATGAAAGTAAATTGAGGATTGTATATTGACATATGATTGTGTGTGGATAGTAGACATTTGTAATGGTTGTTGTAAAAGTTAATGAAAGTCGTTTGGTGGTGGTTGATAGGTCAATAATTTCCTGATTGATGTCAATATTAATAATTGTAAATAGTAGCTATTGTTATTGTTGACTTATTGTAGTGATTGATAGTGGTGATGGTTGAAGATAGTAGTTGTGAGTTGTTTACGACATTGTTTAATAATGGTGTCCAATGATAATGGTAATTGATAATCGACGGAGTAAGGTGATATCGATGAATGTATGAAATTTATGATATAGATGCTAAGAAATGATAAGTATTTTGAGAAAACATTCTCCATATAAGATTTAACACCTCCCTTACCATAGTTTCACACGAATGGACTGATTCATCAATATATAAAGTAACCTATGACACGACGAAGCTATCTCAAATGATCTTCGCTTTCATCCCTTTATAAATGTTTAGAATTTTTATTTTTGACTAAATAATTATTTTAATAATATTTGCATAGAACCATTTCACGTATTAGTGCGATGAATAACATAGAAGTTTTCTTGTTTGGAAATTAACTATAAGTACTAGTCAGATGGACCTATGTTTTTCATGGTTTTTTCCTGGCGGAGATCAATCATCTTAGGTTTGACCAAATGAAAAGAGAAATAATATCCATATGGTGGAAAAATATGTAATTTGTGATAAATCTAGAGGTTGTGATCACCGTAAAAAATTTCCTTAGAAAGAGAAGCTTTCAAAAGAGATATTTTTTTTAGAAATAAAAATCTAATTTAGGATGGGAGTTTGCATCTCACATCCAATTATATAGTGAACCTTTAGAGATGCATAACCATAACATCATTTATCTGGTTAGAAAATTTAATTAAAATTTGTGTATAAGATCTAGCCTCGCAATATAGGTATATGTAGAAGTTACTAATTTTTTCCGCATAAAATAAAAAATGAAAATGGAATAATGAAAATAGAATAAACCACAGGAACAATTACACATATTGAGAAGTAATAGATTTCATCGTATTATACTGGTCAAATCATGATCCTTTAGAATATAAAATATTGATACTATAATATCATGTGTGTACCACTTGATGTACAAATATTGATGCTCCCCACTTCATCCAAATAATTGCCTTTTGAGAATAGATTTTGGATAATTTTGGATTCCATAAATAGAACTTGTATTGCTTTCAGAATGAGGTGATACCAAAAAATATGCATTAGTTGCATAATTATATATTTGAACTGAGAGGAAAAAATTGGATCATCAAGGATACTTCTATTTCATGTGGTTCATTTATCGATTACATACCTTTTAAATAATATACATGTTTTCCTGCCAACAAAATTGATTACATAAATTAAAGATTTTCTTTAATGCGTTTGTGACAAAATAAGTATATAATAATGTTGGTAAACATGTCTACCATCATTTGCAGACAAACAAAAAGTTTCAAACTTTAATTGAGGTTTACAATTTTATTGTATATGGGGAATTTCATGAAACAAAGAAGAAATTAAGTCAAAGTGAAGAAACATTGCAGGTTAGCTCAAGAGAATTATATTAGAATAATTAATGAGATTGACTCTATGTATGCATGGTCATTAACAAAGTTTAATTGGCAGGTGATACCGAGACGTAAACCACATATTCGGGTTAACAAGTTGATCAAACATTATATAGTTGGAGCATGTATTGAATCTTGAAAGGGGGTTTACATAAAAAATCGGTGAGATGTTAACTTCTTATCTGAACGTTACATCCCTTCAAATATTGGTAAGAAAAGTGAAGGAAGTCACAATGAAACATATAGTTCCTCTATATATTCATATTATTATTGCCGTTTTCAAGTTCATTGCCCTTTCCATATTTGATTCTTATAACTTTGTAAAAATTTAATGGCCAGAAAAAAAGAGAAAAAGAGAAAGCAAGATTTATATGGATATCAGCAGTTAAACTTGGGAAATGATGCAACACATAGGGACTCAGGAGATTCTGCATTAACGAATCCAGTACAATCCTTTTTTTACCTTTGCGATTTTGAGCTCATACATATAAAAGAGTTGTACAACAAAGAAGTTTTCAATTCCAGATATTTTGATATTGGAGTGGGAGGATCCGGCTATTGACTCATTGAGTCTTCTCCCTGAAGCCGCGGGCAAGCGCCCTCATGAGGAAGATAAGAAGAGCACTATATCAAAAAAGATAAAACACATGAATAGAGACCAGGAGCACTTCCTCCAGCTCAATGCCAGCACGAGCAGAGGTAGGAATTAGTTGAGTTGATGTTGTGATGGAGTCTCAAACTCTATCTACTACACCACTAACTTATGAGCGGATTCTTGAGGTCTCATTGAGTGCACCAGCCACCACCACCATCACTATTCATATTCCAGGAGATACAAAAGCCTGTACACCATTTCCATACTCTGAAGCCTAAGGCATAACTGATATATACCGTACTCCTAGTATTATAAGTGTTGTGGAGACGTGTCCCCATAAGAATGAAAAATAATTGCAACAGTAAAGAGTAACAATGTATTTTATATTTTGTATGACATCAACATATCTTTGATTTTAATGATGGTTGAGGATATATGCATGGCATTTTATGAATATGAATGTGACAACTATGCTAAATATATATGCATAAAACTTGATACTCAGGAATTGATAGTGCAAATATGTGCCATGTGGATATGAACACTTTTTGTATCATTAATTACTTGTGTATGCATCTACAACTTGTGTTGATTCATCCTTTGCTGGTTATAAGCTAGTGATATAGAAAAGGAACATAAATTATTTTTGAATTCAGAACACTTGACGTATAAGATTGTCCAAAATAATTGAATACTTCATTGTTTCATAGTTTTGAGCCTAAATTAAAAATATGTTTGCTTGTTCTATTCATATCATGTCCCTGGATGTGACTGTCCCTTAGAGACCATTGTTAGCCCCCAAAAACCCTTGGTCTGGCTAACTATGGTTCACATGACTCTATGGTACACATGGAGCCTTAATAGATGACCTTTTTGATCATTTAAAGAAAACCCTGAAACATTATTGAAAATACTTAATATAAATAGTAAGTTTCAATAAAATATCTGAGAAAAATATTAGAAATAAACTAATTTTGTCTATCCATTAAGTCTCCAAAATACCAAGATAGGTGACGAAACAAGACTCACAACACCTCCAAATAAATCAATGCTAAAACTAAATAATCATCTAGACTCCTCTGATGGATTATGCCACGAAATATTTATCAAATAAATAATTATATCATTCCTTTTTAGATATTATAAAGAATGGTATACACATTGCAAATTAGGATATTGAAATTGTTAAATATTTCCAACAAGGCGTGAAGTGTAGAGATTAAAATCCCCCAAGTGCTATTCATGAGACCTCCAATAAATTCCTTGTTGGAAGTTTGGAGAATTCGAACTATATGGATTGAGCTCGAAACAATGCTCTTTCCTTTTTAATGACACCTTAGGTATATCACTCTCTTTTAAGTTTGTATTTTTAGAGCATTTGTGCTCTATTATTTCTTTTTACATCAATTCGAGAATATAGTTAAAGAGCTCCAACTGAATATCTTATGTTATTATAAGTAACATTGTGCATATATATATATATATATATATATATATATATATATATATATATATATATATATATATATATATATATATATATATATATATATATATATATATTCACTTTATAAATTTTATTTTATTTTATGCATTTGTTGAATTCTTCACAAGGAAAACTACAGAAATAATAGTGAATACAATAGTATCATTTATATATACGGATTTATGTTCTGGATGCTATTAGTTTGTGACACTAGTGTTCAAGTATGATCCTTCAAATGCAAATGGTGCCGGATTTGCAAAAAATGTTTACTTATTCCCAAACTATTGGAGCTTCATTAAGTGTAATACCTCAAAAAATTTTAAGTTAAGACTCGGACCATTCTTCCTTGGTGAACAAGATCATATCTGGTGACTCTTATATTGTGCTTAGGTGTTTAGGTAAATAGCATACTGTGGAAATAATTTTTGAGATGAATTAAGGTTACAAGAATTTCCTACACAAAGTTGAGTTGAAGGATTCTTAATCGATTAAGTTTTGATATAAGATTCTACCTGGGTCTGTAAAATTTCGTAACTTGAATTAACTGTGAATAAGCTAAGAAACCAAGAATAATCAATTTTGGAAATAAGTAAGAAAATCTGGAAAATTTCAAACTTTCAAAGGTGAGTTTTGGTCATTTTCAAACGAACATAAATTCTAGCTCAGGAGGAGTCTGGATGATTTTTTTATATGGTAGGAAAGAACTTGAGAAAGTCTTTCCTACACTGCCGAGTTGGCAGAAATTCGATGTCGTATGAGGGAGATATGCCTTTAGGAAGTTGGGCTGAGGAAAGTCCAATCCAGATTTTAGTAAGGGCGAAGTTGTCTTTTCACCCTAGTATTGCCTAATTCGTTTTAAGGTTATTTAGGGGTAAAGACCAAATTCCAAATCATTTTTACAATAAATTTAAAACGCTTAGGGCTTGGGAGAGAAGATAAAAGAAGAGAATGATCAAAGATTGTCGAAGAAACGCCAAAATCGTTGTGTGGATTTCATCGGAGGTGATCCCTATCGAGGTATGTGATATTATTTGGTGTTGGTCCATTCACTCACACCCCAATCTGATTTAATACAACATATTAGAGTTTATTTAAATGAAAATCTTGAAGTTCTTGATGAAAACTTTGAAGTTCTTGTTGGTTGAATCGTAGTTGATCTCTAGTAGTTCTGATTTATGTTTTTGGACTGCTTTTGGGGTCTAATCTATTAGGTAATGCGTTATTTAGGGATCCTATGTGTTTGGGTGGGATCCATGGAAGTGTAGGAGGTATATATATAAAAAACGGAGAAGAAAAGACGAAGGTCCCATTATATATATCTTGGGGCGCCGTGCCTGCCAGAGCACCTCAGGGAAGCCTCTATCTGACAGGACCTGGCACGCCCGCACCTCTCAGAGCTCCCCAGACCGGGGTCTATCCGACAGGCCCTGGCGCCCCACGCCTCTCAGAGCGCCAAGACCCCTTGGAGACCTGGTTCATTCCCTATCTTTTCATACTGGTTCCTAAGTGATGTACCATTCATTCCTAGTTTATTCCAACACTCTAAAGTACATCTAGACATCATGAAATCATCCTTAAACATGATATCATGATCCTCGAATCCATAATTCAATTGAATGTAAGCTAAGATCAAAGTCAAAGAATTTAAGAGTCAAGTTTAAAAGTTAAGAAGCAGGACAAAGTGAGTTCTTAAAGTTTTCAAAGAGCCTTAAACAATCATTTTAACTTTGATTTAAGGCTCAAGTTACAAGTTGAGCAAAGAGAAAAGAGTTGAGTAAAATTCTCAAAAGCTATAAGGGAAGTTAGTATTCCCTAAAAGTTAAAGTTCCAGGTTAAGTAAAGAAAAAGAGTTCAGTTCATTTCTCTAAAGTATAAGGGAGACTAAGTATTCCCAAAAGGTTGATAAATGTTTCACATTAAGTTAAAAGGGAACTAAGGAGTTCCAAAAGAGCTTTGAACTAAAGAGGGAATTATCGATTCCACGAGGAGCTTTGTTTAAGGCTAAAGGGTTCATTAAATTATCTGAACCCAAAGGAAGTTTTATTAAAAGTATGAGCAAAAGCAATTTTTGGGAGTAGTATTGAGCACCGATGTGGGGATGAGAGTTCAGATAACTCAAGTCCCCATGTACACCATGTAGCAATCATAGGTATGAACATGTCATACTTTTCAGAGGATCACGTGAGTTTAGACCATGGATCCATTAGGTTGAGGATGTTCTATGCGACGACAAAGTATATGAAAGTTCTGGCAGCGTAAATGAGACGTTGTATCACCACTTAGGCTCATAGTGATGGTTGTCGGTTAGAGAAACTCCCGTAAAAACCAAGGATGGGGTCGAACCGTCATTGCAGGAGACGTATCGGCCTATATTCCCACCAATGTGATCCACAATACTGATGGACAAATCTTCCAAACAAAAGAGGTTATCCTCTTGATCGATCGATTGATTGGATCGGAGTACGAAGGGGTTGATTGAAGTCTTAGATTAGCCCAAGACTAAGGCCGAGCAACTAGCTGCTGCATTTGCGAACTTTTCTTTGATTCTAGACACATGTCATGCTGGATCCCCGAAAGAAAGATAGTCTTTTTTTGATTCCACGCATTGGAACTTAAAAGGGCTATTCATAAACAGTCTTCGGACTTCTCCTTTTTGGTTAACAACCTATGTTGGGCCTAATTTATTGCTTATGCCTTCCTTCTAGAGTTCCCAAACTGAAAAAATAGTAAGCATAGACGTGGTTTTTCTTTCATTTAATCATCACTTGTTTTACAGCTTAAACTTGGCTCCACCCGAATCCCAGATCTCCATAGACGACTAATGGTAGGGGCTGTAATTTTTAGGAAAGAAAGATAGTGGCAAAAGGATGTTAATAAAAAAAATGACGTCTCATGCCGACCCCGTAGTAGGTTTTTGGCTGGGAGAGCTGGTAAAAGAATGAAACCTTCAAGAGACCATGGTTAACAAGCCATCTGAGGAAGAACAATCTCCCGCACAAACCTGCGAAACTTCCCCTTAAGCTGATCACTCTGGTTAATCAAAGAAAAAGAACTTCAGAGTGGTCACTTCCCTCTTCTTATTACTTAAGACAATGCTTCCGGAGCTAGACGGAAACATCCTTCTACCTTCAAATCTTTTCAAAAGCATTCGCTACCGATAGTCAGATTTTTTTCCCATTCACATCTTTCTAAAAAACATGATGCGTCTTGAGATCCTAATTACCGCGGTTCGGCTGCATCACAAGGAGCAATTGTGAGGAATAGCCATTCTAGAACAATCATTTGGTTTGGTTCATTCTTTGACTGCTCTGCTCTCCCCCAAAAAAAGAGAGAATGAATTTCTTCCACCTTCCCTGAAGGAATAGTGAAGAAGTATAGATTTAGTTAGTTGTTGACCAACGGGAAGCATATGCCATGGTTCCTTACTTCGACAGGGTACAAATATCTAAATTTGATATTTTTAGATAATTTTTCAGACTTATTGCCAATACTAAGTAGCAGTCAAAAATTTGTATCCTTTTTTCCTGATATTATGCATGGATCAGGTATATCATGGCGAATTCTTCAGAAAAAATTGTGTCTTCCACAATGGAATCTGATAAGTGAGATCTCGAGTAAGTGTTTACATAATCTTCTTCTGTCCGAAGAAATGATTCATTGAAATAATGAGTCACCATTGATATCGACACACACACACACACACACACATAATATATATATATATATATATATAGTGTGTATGTTGTTATTGTTTTTTATATTGAGTTGTTGTCTTATGAGTTGAGCAGAACTATGTAAGTTCATCCTTACTACATTTCAAGATTTATAGTTGTGTTTAGAATTCCAAGTCACATACTCATATATTTAATGTACTTATGCTAATTAGCCTGCATCGTTTGATGATGCAAATGCAGGTAACTAGGATAAGCATGCAGCTCTTCGTTAATCCAGATCGAGCTCCAGAGTTAGTGGTGAACCTATTTGCATTTCGTTGGATATCCTCTTCAATTACTTTACTAGTTTAGTTGTTTTAGGATGTTGTGGGGTCCGTACCAACACCCCTCTCAGTCAGTTTAGAGGCTTTGTCGATAGTTAGTAGTATAGTTTGGAGTCTATTTTTCTTGTTGAGACTTAAGTGTCATTTTAGCCAGATTCTTATATGAAGTATTTATTTAAACATGCTTTATTTCTTTATTTAATTGAGTTGAGTCTTCCGTTGAGTTAAGTAAGCCAAGACAAGGGTTCGTTTGGGGGCCAACAATAGTTTTCGAGTGCGGTCTACGTCGAGGGTGTACGCTTCGGGCGTGACAGGGTCAACTTCAAGAGATCATATCTCTTAGAATAAAAAGAGTTATGTGGCCATTAACGTATCAAATTAAAGGTATTTGATCCTTCTTTTCGATGCCACCAAGATTGCATCAATTGGAGTTTAGGGTATGAAGTTTTTCCTTTTTTATTGGACAATATCTTGTCACGCGCCGGCCGCGTGACCTAGGAATTTTTCACACGGACGCGTGGTAAGCTAACAACTACTGCCTTCTTGTGCGGTAGGCTGCACGCCTGAGTCATTTTCTGTGTCGGCGTGCTGGCGTATAATACTCTACCCCCCCTCACCCCTAAATACGTATTTCACCTTCTTAGTTCATAAATTTACACTAGAAAGAGAAGTTTTCAAGAAACTAACTTCGTCACACGTTCATCCACAATGCAAGATAATATTTTGCCATAGAACTTCATAATTTCTATATCTTAACACTAAATAACATCTTCTAATCATGAAATTCATAGATTTACAATAAAGCTCCTCAAGAACTCATCTCAAGAAACAAATTATTGCCATCTTTTCATCCAAAGGTCTCACCTTTCTTAAAATTTTTGAAGTGTATAGGTTATGTAAGTCAACTCATAGTTTTGGACTAGTTCGTCTCCATGTCCTACATCTCAATTCAGTCAGTATCAAATTGAATATTGTGTTTAATCCCTCAATTTCATGAAATTCTTGATATGAGTTGTCCTTTTTATGAATTATTAATTCTTATATTATGATATTGCAGTATTATGTGCATTAATATCCTTGACTAGTTAATCATGCACATATTTCACATCTATCCTAAGTAATGATATTTTTATTAAAATCCTTTGTAAATTTCTTTTCAAGCATTGGTTTTTGAATTTAAAATCAGTTGAAGAGTATCTTAAAGGTATATTTTGAGAAAAATTTATGCAAACATAAATGGTTCCAAAAGTATTATTTTCATATTCAATAAAAGAACTACTAACTTTAAGAAGAACACAAACTGTTTTCAAAAGCACTTCAGCCAGATAAAGAAAAGTTTAGTTACCCCTTAAAGAGGGCATTATTTTTCACACTGAAAAGAGAGTATTATTTTCATTAAATGTGACGACCTGAGGTGTGAGAACTAGATGTGGCTGGCACTCGAAGACCAATACTGGTCCCTAAGCGAACCCTCATCCTGGTTGACTGCAAGCAGAAGATTATCTTAAGCATACAAAAGCTTAAAATTGAAATAAGATTCAATAACCTCAACTTTCCGAAGCTTTAACTCAAATGAACAACTTTGAATGAAATAGTATATTCAACTAGCCTTAAAATAGGCAACTTTAGTCTTTCAAAAATTTAATAAAATAAATGAATAATACATACTTTTTAACAAAACTGAATATCTATGAAGCCTCTAAGTAATAATGATGGATATCGGGGAAAGACCTATGAAATACTAATTAAATTGAAAAGTAAATGGAATCCTCCGAAAGTTAGGAGTCTCACCATGACTAACTCGAATCTCAGATGTATCAACGAAGCTCCTGTTGAAGACCCTGAATACCATTGTCTGCATCATGAGAAGATGCAGGCCAATTTGCTCAGTATGTGGAATGTACGAGCATGTAAGGGGAAATCTAAAGCATATAACATAGACTTGAATATAATAAAAAGAAATATACTTACTTCTTTTCAACTAAACTTAAATCAAGAATAAGATACTTTACGAGAGATTGAAAACTCAACTCAACGATAGGATATTCGACTCTAGATACTCAACTCAATATAAAGCAAGAACATGCATGCAATAAATAGAAAGCTTTATAAATTAATAAAAGCAACTTAGTTAATTAAATAAAATGCAATAAAAAACTCAACTTTACTTATATAAGAAAGTAATATAGTTTTCGTGGGATATTCTCTAACCGACAAACATCACTGTGAGCCTAAGTGATGATACAACGTTTTACCGCATGCTTCAAAGGACCATCCTATACCATTCAATCGGTATAGGACCTTAATTAACCTAGTGGATCCACTAACTTAACTTACGTGATCATCAAAAGAGTATGACCCGTTAATACCCATGATGACTAGATGGTTTTCATGGAGACTTGAGTGAATTGTGAAGTCTCATCTCCACATCGGTGCTCAATAGTACTCCCAAAATGTACTTTAGCTCATGATTTTAAAATAACTTCCTTTCTTTGGGTTGAGATAATTGCTAAACACTTAGCTTTTAAAAATCTCTGTTGGAATCAATGTTCCCTTTTCTTGCTCAAATCTCTTTTGGAAATCTTAGTCTCCCTTTAACTTAAAGGTGAAAACATTTATAGACTCTTAGGGAATACGTAGTATACTCATAGATTTTGAGAAACAAACTCAAATCTAAGGGGATACTTAGTTCCCTTATATTACTTTGAAGGAAGATCTTCAAATCTTTACTCTTTACTTGGCTTGAAACTTGAACAATAAAACGTAGTTAAAACGTTTAATAAAGACTCTTGAAAGTTTAAGAACTTTGTTTTGACTTACTTTTTAACTTACAAACTTAAATATTAACTTTCCTTGAATGGAAGTATGGATTTAAGGTTCATGATCTCATGTTTATGGGTGATTTAATGGCTTTCAACTTGGATGGTCCATGCGGAATTATGAGCACGAACTACTCAACTCAATGAATCAAAGACACTTTTATCTCAAGACTGTTCAACTTATAGGGTTCATGCGGAATTATGATCATGAACAATTCGACTCAAAGACTTCATTGATAACATGTAATAATCCAATGATTATAAATATAAACTCAAATGGCTTAGAAACTTATTACTCAAGAATTAGGATTTGAATATGCTACTCATTTCAAAGGTACTCAACTAATTTGAATTCATGTATATGAGTCTCTTATTCTCTTATTTACTTCCTCAAAAAATACTTCAAATAAATGATGGATCTCAAAGAATTCATGATTGTACTTCAAAACTTTCTTGAATGCTACTCTTAACTCTCTCTTGAATCTGAATTATGAATTCAAGAGTTCTAGTTCATGACATGGACAATCTCATGATGACAAGGTATACTCATATCTCATGATGACAAGGTATACTCATGAATAAATTATCTTCATCCTCATACTAACTTACTTGAGTCTTGAAACAAGTTACTAGAAGTTGTGGCAGACTCCACAAAAGGACTCAAAGGGACATTCTTAGTATGCTCAAAAGAATTCTCAAACATAACTCTCAACTATACATTGAATTTGAATCATGAATTCAAGGTTATGATCATGTTAGGACTGATTTTAGGTGTTTAGAAGTAACATATATTAGTTAGAATAAAAAAGGAGTGAAGGTGCACTTTAAATTAACTCAAACTGAGCAATCGGAGGCAAAATGGACAGGGCAGGCAACCCTGGGGTATAGGTGGCACGGGGATCCAGCCCCTTAAGTACACAAATGGGTTTGGGGTACTCTGGTACGTGCTCCGGGCTAGGCCACAACCTAGAAAATCTGCCGAGCACTTTTGCTCGTTTCTCACCCTAACTCGCCTAAAATCGAACGATTTCTTCCCCAATCACTTCGATTCGATTAATTAAATTAATTACACTCTAATATACAGGAAACAACACTACAGTTATTCAATTTTATCTCAATAAATCATCAAAACCCCAACACAACAAGATTTAGAATGAACTTCAGGAACACCTTTCAAGAACTCATCAAGAACTTACATCTTTAAACTTTAAGAATAAAATTTCGCTGAAAAATTACATGATTGGCGTGTGGGTGAAAAAATCCAACACTATGGAAGCTTACATACCTCTTAGGGATTAAAACCCATGGCAAAAATCCGCAACGAAACTCAAGAACGTCGACAAATGCGTTCATCCTATCCTCTTTTCTCTACTTTTCTCTTCTTGCCTCTTATTGAACTCTCAACTAAGTCTCTAGGAGTTTATTAGGATTATAAAACTGAACCTAAAAAGATTAGTACCCTAAAATATTACTAAAAATGAATTAAATCTGATTGTGTAAGGAAATGACCAAAGTACCCCTCATATTTTTGGCTAACTTTCCTTAACTGGAAAGCCTAACTTACAGGTCATATCATACTCATCCGAACTCAAATCTTAGAAAACTTGGTGGATTTGGACAGATAATTCAATGTTCTTTCATATGGTATCTTGTAGAACACATAAATCATCATGTACTAGGAGTTATGGTCGTTTTGAGATGACCCAAAACTCATACATAGCTTAACTTGCAAAATTTTAGATTTTGCTATTTCCAATTTAACTTTTTTTGGAACTCAAGGTGCTAAATCTAGTGAATATACCTTAATACTTACAAAATTTTAAATTCCTTAGTGAGATCTCACTCACTACGATTAACGGCTCAAGTCTCAGTTCAAAATATTTTTTGGGTGTTATAAGAAAGTATAGAGAGTTATGAGAGTATTTCTAAAAGATAGAGTACAGTTGAGTTACCTTTAAAGAGGCCTTTTTTTTTAATTATCTCAACCCAGTGAGTATTTTACATGAGCATACAATTATATTTTTTGGAAGTAGTATTGAGAACCGGTATAGGTGAACGTTTAGAAAACTCACAACTTCTTGAAACTACGTAATTATCATAGATTTGATTGTACCGCAAGACAGGTAACTCCTCACATGCCTCGAGAAGGATTTTAGTGGATCCATTGGTATAGTGGTGTTTTATAAACCAGGAAGGTATAGGGCGGCTCTGGAAACGTGGATAAGACGTTATATCATTACGAGACTCATAAAATTGTTACATATATTAGTTTAGTATTTTTTACTATTGCGTTCCTACTGTAAGAGCTTAAATGGTTTTCTACATGATTTATACTATATTTCAATTTATTTACTTGAGACTTTCGGTTTTGTTATTTGAGTTATTCAGCCCTTACATACTTGTACATTTAATGTACTTATGTCATTCGAGTTGCATCTTTTCACTATGCAGATTCAGGTATTTAGGATCATCAACAGGAGATCCATTGAGATTACACAATTCACTTATCAGCTTGTGATAAGGCCTCCTTGCTTTCAGAGGACTCTAATTATATTATTTGTTAGTAGTAATGCGTTGAGGTGTCATGGGTCTCGTCCCGATACCGATCTTTGTACAATATAGGCTTCATAGATTCACAATCTTAGTCAGTCTTCCAATATTCAATTTCAAATATTTATTTAAAACTTTATGTAAATACTCAACATATTTGGAGAATGGAATAATTCATCAAACTACTGTTCCTTCCACTCCTCAATCAAATAAAACTGCGGAAAGGAAAAACTAAACTTTAAAGGAGATGATGAATTCCTTACTTATAAGCTCAGGTTTACCACAAAACTTTTGGGGGAAGCTATCCTTACTTCAAATCGAATACTCAATAGAATGTCTCACATGAAGACACATGTTATTCCATATGAGAAATTGAAAAGTACAAAACCCAACTTGAAATATTTCAAAGTGTGGGGGTGTCTAGCCAAAGTACAAGTTCATATACCTAAGAGGCTGAAAATAGGTCATAATATTATGGATGTGTATTCATTGGATATGCCACGAATAGTAAGGCATATCAAGTTTTGTAAATAAGTCCGAACATCCGAATATTCATGATAATATTAAAACAAATTAGATAATGCTGAATTTTGTGAACATGTCTATCTGTATAAAACTAGATTTGATTCATTTAGAACTCCAAGAAGAACCAAAAAATAATTAAACCAATGAATAGAGTCCAAGGCTCACTAAACTTCTAAGGAAAGCTACTTCATTTAGAGCTTATTTTGTAACATTCCTTCTTTAAAGTGAGCCTTAAACATTCAAGGAAGCAATGTTGTCTAGCGACTCAACCTGTTGGAAGTAGGCTTTCATTTTTGAGATTGAATCAATCCTAAGCAATCATACTTGGGAGTTGGTTGATCTTCCTCCAGGGAACAAACTCTGCGGTTGAAAATGGATCTTTGAAAGGAAGACAAAAGATGGTGGTACTATTGACAAATATAAAGTAAGACTTGTTGTCTAAAACATTAGACCAAAAAAAGGTCTTGATTATTTTGACATATACTCGCTACTGACTATGATCACATCAATTCAGATGTTAATATCCCTACCTGCAATATACGATCTTGAAATTTATCAAATGGATGTGAAAATTGTCTTCTTAAATGGTGAGCCGGAGTAAGAGATTTTTACGGAACAGACTAAGGGCTTTGTAGTTCCTGGTAAACAAAAGAAAGTATGCAAACTTGTTAAGTCACTTTATGGACTAAAACAAGCAACAAAACAATGGCATGCAAAGTTTTATCAAATCATGTTGTCAAATGGATTATCAATGAATGTGACAAATGTGTTTACATTATAAAAACTCCGAATCAGGAAGTCATTGTATGACTATATGTGGATGACATACTGATAATGAGTAAAGACATTTTTAATGTAAAAGCTACTGAGCGTATGATTGCTTGTAATTAGGAATTAAAATTCTCAAAACTCATAACAGTCTAGCATTGTCTCGATCTCATTATATTCAAAAGGTACTTGAAAAGTTCAAACATTTGAATTTCAAAAGGGCAAAGACCCCAATTGATGTGAACCTTCATCTTGCAAAGAATAAAGGTGAAAGTTAGTCTCAATTGGACTATGCCAGAGTATTGGGAAGTTTGATGTATATTATGAATTGTACACGATCAGAAATATCTTGCGCTATAAGTAAACTAAGTTGATACACAAGTAATCCCAATCAAAATCATTGGTTGACAATGAACAAAGTTTTGGATAACTTATATGACACTTAAAATTATGCTTTGAATTACGACAAATATCCAACAGTTCTTGAAGGATATTGTGATGCGAATTGGATTACTAGGTCAACTGAAATAAAATTCACAAGTGGATATGTTTTCACTATTAGTGTAAGAGCAATATCTTTAAAATCACCCAAAAACATGTATAGCTCGCCCTACAATGGATTCTGAATTCATTGCCTTAGAAAGGGCAGTGAAGAAGTTGAATGACACTGGAATTTCTTAGAAGATATTTCGTTTTGGCCCAAACCAAACACCCCTATATGTATACACTGTGATAGTCAAACTGCAATTATGTATAAAGGTAAGTCTCATAACATAATACGAAGACATAACTCTATTAGACAACTATTCTCTAGTGGAATTATCACAATTGACTATGTAAAGTCAAAGGATAATGTGTCCGATCCACTTACAAAGGGCCTAAATATAAAAGGAGTTGAGAGATCATCGACGAGAATGAGACTATGGACAAGAACAAGTCATTGTGGCGGTAAATCTACCTAGAAGATTGGAGATATCGAGATCTAGGTTAGATGAGATAAAACAAAGTCATAGATGACGGTTAAACATTCTCAAAAAATATTTTGTGGTCCATTCTCATGATGAGACAATGTTCAATAACTAGTATAAAGGAATAAGGGCTTTTTAATGGTTTGTAAGTTTGATATAGGGTATATAAAATATATTATCTACCGGATAACACATTTAGAAACCACCTATGTAAGTGTAATGTGTAAGCCGCTTCATGGAGAACTCGGTAAGGCCAATTCTGTATGCACTTACTAACTGAGATGTGTTCATGGATTAAACGAACAAAACAATGAGAATCAAAAACAGTTCAAGGGTTGAATGTATGACTTTTGTTGTCTAGGTATACATCAAAGCTCGAAGGTTTAAAGATATCATATCTATCGATTGATCGAGTATATCCGGTATATGTTCACTACAGGAAGTTTATAAGGAAACCTACTTATCCAGATGCTATTTACCCTTACATACAAGACACACAAGTTTTTCATGCATATGTTTTAACAATAGTCATTTCCCATTTTTGTGGGGGATTGTTGGGTTTTAGCGAAATGTAAATGGAAAAAAGGAAGAGAAAATTTAAAAGTGGAGGAACCAATTTCGGAAGGAAAATGAAAAGTCATTTGCAAAGTGACAATCAAAAGGCATTTCCCCATATTGGTAGAATAAAGGAAATTGTTGTCCTTATATTAGGAAACACTTCATTTACTTCGTAAAGGGTTAAGAAGTAGGTGCTCGCTCGGCCTCGACTTCAATTTCGACTTCGAATATGGATTTATTTAAATTCATGTGTAACGGTAATGTTTTTCCTGAAGGGACATCTTCCTTCTAGAAAACTAATTTTTTTTTTACAAAGAGACACAATGGAACGACATGTTTGAACAAAAGTATTCACACCATTTTCGAGTAGACGTGTTCCTTTGCTGCAAGTAGCTATAAATAAGAGGTTATTTTTGTTTTTCAAAACACTAAAAAAATTTTCCCTCTCTGCATACATTTCCTCTCATAACAACATTGTCGATCTACTGAGTCTGTGTGCTCTTGTTACTGATTTTGTTCGCTGCAGTTATTGAAGTTTGAGGTACCAATACCTATTTAACAGGTTAATCCATTTTATTATGGGAGAAATTAATCTGCAACCTCGAGTACTATGAGGAGGTTAAATTTCTTAAGGAATCACAACGATTTATATGGACTCGGATTTACAGTATTCTGTTTACTTAATATATTTTTATGTTTTGTATTTTTTTTACTAACCTTAATACATGAGATAACACATCCAAGCTAAAATTTTGCGATAGAACTTCATAATCCATTCATCTTAACACGAAATAGTATCTTTTACTCATTAAATTTATAGGTTTTCAAGAAAGCTCCTCAGGAACACATCTCTAAGGTTCAAGAAACAAATTCTTGCCAACCTTTTCATCCAAATATCTCACCTTTCTCAAAAATTTGGAAGTGTATAAGTCATGTAAGGCAATTCATAGTTCTAGACTAGTTCGTCTCCACGCCCTACATCTCAATTCTCTCAATATCATATTTAATATCGTGTTCTACTCCCTCAATTTTATGAAATTCTTGATTTGAGTTGTCCTTTTTATAAATTCTAATTTCTTATATTATGAGATTGCAATATTATGTGCATTGGTTTCAATGAGTTGTTGGTCATGCTTATATTTCACAATTCCATATGAATCACTTTCGTCATGTACCACTGAGACACTTTGAATTTTTTTTTTATTTAAAGAATTTGAGTAGATCTAGAATCACCAAAATAAATAAATTATTCTTGTTTGTCAACTTGGGTGTAGATCACAAAATGTTTAGTTTACACAATTGTATTCAACTATGTCAAAGTTTAACACCCAAACTTTCACATATAGCCACAAGATTCACTTGAGAAATAACTACAATAATTTATGTCACCCGCTTACTCAATTTTGTTATTTAGCGGAATTATCTTTTCTCCAAAGTTTCTACAACATTGAAAATTATTTTGGACAATATTTCCCCACTAAATTATGTTAAAACTATATTATAGACCTATAGTATTATTACATACCTTGTATCCAGAACACAAATAAAAACTTTTGTACTGCATCTTTGGCTATAGCCCAGTCAATCCCCATAAGCATAGTGTCTAAATATCCTTTAAAATTGTTTGAAATCTTACGGAAAATACGAGCACTTGTTTTGAAATCACCAAAGCTTGACTTATGTCAGATACTGTCCTTAAGGATACTTCACCCGCTATAGGTGTATCCCAAGATTCAACAAGTTGTTCTAATATAAAATTAGGAGTCAGAATCTAATAAAGATTAAATAATATAGACCCAACCATATAAAATAAGAAGATAAATATAATATTTTCTCGCTTTTTTCCCCACACCCTCTACACAAGAACACATGAGTAATATATAGCAAAAAATTATTAGCTACTAACGTCTCAGAAATTGAAATTATTTAAGACAATTCATTTTGGAAAATTGACGGTGAAGTAATTTTGGTCAAAAGAGACATTCTAACAGCCATATATTTGGCTAACTTTAATAATAATTTATATAGCTAAAAAGAAATTAAGATCCATTTAATAGAATGAACATGAAATTATATGAATTCTTCTTTTTGAGATATTAAAAATTATTTTTCCAACAATGGGAACGGAAGTGATGGATCCAAGGAGCAAACTAGGAAACCCGTTAAATAATTCTTTCACTCTTGCTATGACACCAATAGTATCAATTCTATGAGGAATATTCAAAGACTTGGTCCGCCATAAATAACCAAATCAAAATAGAAATTAATGAGGATTATGACAATAGGACAATTTTAGTTGCAAACATTCGAGGATTAAAGTCTTTCCTCACATCAAGGAATTAATTTGTAACATTTCTCACTTTGGTCCAGAAACATATCTCTAACTTCTCTCAAATAAGACAATGCAACAATTACATCTCGACCTTGCATAACGAAGCTGAACATGAACTTCATAGTCTTCCACATGCGAGTAACAAATGGTCCAGAGAGCGCCCTCTCCTCCTCTCAACATCAAGCTCTTGATGGAGTGCGGCTATGTCCTGGGAAGGAGAAGGTAGTATTGGGGCTAGCAGAAGCAGTCTCCACAAATCTCTTGACTGCAACCATGTCAGCCTTTAGGCTACTACTAGATGGCGGGGGTTGGGACTTGGAGGTGGCAGGGTCTGCATCAGCATCCTCATCCTCCTCTGGAAAGGCTGCAGCTTGGCTGCTACCAGCATCATCCATCTTCCTCTTTTTAGGCACTCGGGAAGGCTTCTTTCTCACCAACATTCTCCACCTCACAGTCTGTGTCATGTAAGGGCACCCCTGCTTGCCTACATAACACAGACACTAAACCAGGAAGGAAAGGAGACTTCTTGATACTGCAGTAGAAATCCTTCCACTCTGATACGATCTGCTTACCCACATTCACTGAGATCCCATCTATGATGCAGGATACCACCATGGACCGGGAATAGGTCACATCCCATGAGGTTGCGCGATGGACAAATCCTTCGGGCAACAAGCGAGTAGTACTGGCTGGTAATGCCCTTATTAGTTAAACAACTAACCTCATCCCAATATTTGTCTTCCACTAGTATATTCCACAGCCATGTCATGTCCATCTCCTTCAACTTGGCCATGTAGGGCTCATGAGGGACCTCTAGCACTCCCAATGCTAGATTCACAGAACGGGCATCCACGGGGACGTCCACTCCTCGGACGCAGATGGTGCGGTTGGGGGAATCCCATAAAACCATAGGTAGATGAGCATGCACTCTAGTACCCACCCACGCTATGAGAGAGGAGGATTCACCACTAAAGGACCCCAACCGAACTCTTGAATTCGTTTGTATAAGACGGGAGCCTTTTCAACCACTCCGTTCATACTAAAAGCCCTCTAAGCAAAATCCCATCCGCTGAATCTCCTTGTACTGCTTATGACTCGAAGCATGAAGAAATCTCTTGTAAGGGTAGTCAGGGCCCTCAATTTTGTCCATTACTAATCTGAATATGGAAAATGTGGGTTATGAAATCATAGAATTATTTTAGGAGGGCATGCATTAAGAAAAAGCTTGTTTTGAGGCAGCCTCTCAGGTTGCTGTACTGGTGTGATGCTAAAGCAGAAGGGGGCATTATGGCACCTGTGTAGACCAGCATAGTTGATGATGCTATAACATGCTATAGACTGCTATAAACGAACCTACTATAGCAAGATGAAAGGTCGCCATAGTGGCCTATATCTTCTAGAACTCCAAGGAGCACATCTTCTATAAAGGCACTTGGCTCAAAAACTTATATTTTGATAAATATTTGTGCATAACACTGTTCCTTAAGTGTTTCCCTACATAAATTTGAAAAAAATATTGTCTTTTTAAGTCCTAGATCATTCCCGAGTCTAAGTTTTCATCAAGAATAATCCTTTAACTTCCACGACCATTTTAGGTCCTACTCCCCATGATCCTTACGCCCAAAACACTGTAGCATTGTAAATGTAAGGGGAAGCCCCAATCTTTGGAACTTTCGACTATCAAAGCAATTATATAAAAATTCAAATAAACCTAAACCATATTCTACTCTATCAATTCTTAGTGTGCAATCATTATTAAGTGTAAAATGAAGGAGAATGAATACATGGAGGTTATCTTAGTTTGACGACTTTGAGCAAAGTGATTGGGGAGTTGAGAGGTTTTGGGACATGCTTCAAGTGGTCAATATATTTATGTACGTAATTGACACTTCAAAATAGAGCACATGTTTCCTAAAATTTAAACAAAAAAGTATCTAATACAACACTTAATCATATATCCATGTGCTCAATATAATTGAAAAAAATTATAGTTCGAGTATCTAAATGAAATTTAATTTAACGGGGAGATCAATTTATTAGGTCAATTTTAATGTTCATAAATACATGTAACGGTTAAGTTACACTCTTATGCACTTTAAGCATATTCTTAGTTTGGGAAAAAACCAAACATTAAAATCACCAAACATATAGAAAATCAATAGAGGACAGAAAAAAGATTTATTTCCCTTGAAAATATCTTGGTATTACTGTTCTTATTTATTAAGCCTACCAGTTTTCTTGTTACGTATGACATTCATACTTTCAAAAGCATGAGGAATGTGTTGACCTCTCTAAAATACTTTATTGGTGATTTCGAAGTTGACCTATCATGTTCGTAGTTCTTGTCTTTTTTCCTTTTTGATTATGCCAAAGGGGAGGAGAATCTAGACACGACATATAGAAAGGGAGAGCACAACGATGTCGGTCAATCCACGATACATCAAATAGGGGAGATAAACTCAAACTTGTATTAGTTGTAGTTCTCATTATCAAAAAGGAGGAGATTGTTAATTTATGATATTCTTGTTAATGAAAACTCGCAAAAATTAACAAGGAATAATATGAGCAGCCTGGAAGTCATGGAAACATTACAGAAAACAACAAAAGCCGAAACAGAATCCTAGTCTGGATAAACCAAGAGAAAAAAGGAAAGACAGGAAGCTAAAGAAGGGAAATAAATATTTGTAAATCAATCATCCAATACTAAGGAAAAGAAATATATGTAAATCCATCAGCCAAGATTCAAGAAAAAGAGTAAAGATCAGCCAAAGATTCAAGAAAGATATTGCTGTAAATCAATCAGCCAAAATTCAAGGAAGAGATTGAAGATCAGAAGATTAAAGATCAGCCAAAGATTCAAGAAAAATATTGAAAATCATCCAAGATTCAAGGAGTTCATCTAACAAAGGAATGAATTAATTTAATCATATACACTTATCTGATATGGATATGATTCGGCAAATCAATTCAAATAAATCAAGAAATCATCTCAGGATTCTTGATTTACAACTCACCCGGGTTCCCGAAATAGGGCATCATCTTTCACAGCTATTTAAACTTGTCTCAATCTTAGATGTGAAGCACGAACTTCAGTTGAACTTATATTTTAGTTTTCTTTTATCTTTCATACAACTCTGTACACCTTTGAGTGAATAATTGTAAAGAAAAGAAAAAGAAAGATCCCAGTGTAGGTTATACAAGTAGAGGTTGTGTCAAAGAAGAATGTTTGATTTGCATATCAGACGGGATCTTAATCGTAACATTGTAACACCCAAGTTATCAACAAGATCTTAAGGAAACCCTTGTAACCCAAGGAGACTGGACTAGGCACTACATCGATGATCCGAACCAGTATAAAAACACTCAGTGTTATTTACTTACTGCAAGTTATCATTACTGTATGTCTGTTTTACTAACGTGCAGGTGAGTTGACTGAACAGAGTGGGAACTCGACTGAAGAGAATTTTAATTCACCCCCCCCCCTTACCTTTAAGAGGTTCCTTGTTAACCTGTATAATGCCCTTCTCTTTGTTAGCCTTGTGGTTAACCTGCATGATTTGGAACTTAGTGGCTAGGTTGATAATGTTGGTGAAGGAGAGGTTACCTTTTTTTAATTGAAAAGGTGGTTATTTCTTTAGAGACAAACGGCCCGGAAGCATTGAAGGAGGATAAAAACCCAAAGAATGAGGTTGTTGTACTCTTTGGTGGCAATGGAGTTCTAGGTGTTATGTCAATTCTACAGGAAGAGCATGTTTTTATCAAGCTTATGCATCGAGGTGTTGCTCACCATGATGGTATCCCATAATTCAATAGCTTGGTACATATGAAGAAGATCTGGTCTGTGTCCTTACTTTGGTTGTCGCACATATTTGTCAACCAGGGTTGATATCCAAGCCAATTTTGTTATGTTATTGGGAGCAAGGGATTTTTTTTGTGATACATGAGCTAGGTGAAGGTTTTGATTTTGTTCGAACACATCATGTTCCAGATCCAGTCAAACTTCTTATTTCCTTGATTTGGCATGGAGTGAGTTGTTTTTGAGTGGATAAGCATATAGGCACTGTTTGTGGTAAACTTACCATTACCGTTAAGGATATAGAGTCTTGGCGAGATCTAAAGTGACAATTATTGTTCAACTTACGTCTAGGGCATGTGGAGTTTGCTTTCAGAGTAATATAAAACGACAAATCATGTCTAGTGTTAAGTATGATGTCATGATTGTTTCATGAGGTAAGGACAACCCTTTATTTTAACTAACTCTGTTAGGTCGCTTTTCATTCGGCTACATTTATTACCGAAACTAATAGTTTAATCTTTTTCCGTATAATTTTCAAAAGTTGTCCGTAAGTGGAAATTTTTAGGCGAGAATATTTTCCGTACAATTTTTAAAAGTTACTCTAAAATGGGGAATGTCTTTTCAATTTCATGTCTGGGACTCATGGAGAGATCATGTTGAGAATGATCTCATCATCGATTATCAAGGTAATTAATTATGACCTTTGAATAATAATATCAAATCTGTTCACCCTTTCATATGACAATCTTTTCTTATTCTGAAATGGAGGGGAATATTGATTGTATCATTTAGTTTAATTATTTCATACATTTTCCATAAAATTAAGTGAAATCCAAATAAATCTATATGAGATATTTGTACCATCAATTGAAAAAACTAATGTGCTACAACAACATTGATAAATTATGTGTATTTTGTAAAAGTCATCTTACTATAATTACTTTAGTTTGAAATATCCGAGAAAGACTCATTAGATCCTATGTATTGGATATATATTTTACTTGTTTGACTTACATCCAACCATGCCAAATATTTGAGGATTTTCACATTGACTATATATATCCTTTGTGTAGTTGTTTTTCGATAATAGTGTATTATGTATTATACAATAAATACTTCAACAAATTCCGTTAAAATGGAAAGAAAATTTACATTACATTTAATTTATGGATGAGTTAGACATTAAGTACAGCGTACTAATCATAATATCCATCATGTCATTGACTCTATATAAAAGGAATCCAAATTTTAGTGTTTGACAACATAAACAAAAGACTACTTATAGTTTACCCTTTCTTGATTTTGCCTTTTCTAACCCTTTAGTGAGTGAACCTTTTGGGTTTGGATTTCACTTTTATAAATCTATTTTCTTTCTTGATATAAAGAATCCATCTTTTTCACTTCTGGTACGACCCCTTTTTCTGGTTTTGTGATTTTATTTATGGGATGAGTTTATTTGAGTTTCAAAAGATAGTTTTTAATTTTTTTCTTGTGAGAATTTGAGCTTTGAAGTTTTCTGTGTTTGCATGTTATTTTGCTTGTTTAGTTGAATAGAGATTGAATTGTTTTTTTCTTGCCATTTCTGATGAGTGAATTCTTTTTTCATCAGAAGACTATTTTTTTTTTTGATTCATTTTTTAATGCAGAAAATAAATTTATTTTTTATTCATTCAAGTGATTTTCGGGGAAAAAAATCTTGTGACACAGAGCAATCTTTTCTTTTTCTTGTATATCCTTTTACTTTGATGATGTTGCTTATTTTATTATGCTTACTAGAGTTGGTTTTGTCGTCCACATTTCTGCTTGAATATTGGATACATATTTTCCCTTTTGTTTTGGCAATTTTTAATTCTCTGCTTGTATGTTTCTTACAAATTTTAATCGCCTGATTTCCACTGAATGATGTTATATTGAAGAATAAAGGTTTGAGTAACTAAAATATAGTAGAATTTGTAATCCTTAAAGAATATTAATTCTTTTTCAGCTTCACCTGTATGATAATATTGCTGGTTTATTGAGTTAAACTGGTGTTGTTCTTATTGTTGTTAGCCTGTCTGTGGGAGTTCCACATATACGATAAACGTTTTTGGTTTATCGTTCTCACTAGAGTTGTTCTTGTTGCTGTTAGCTTGTTATTTTTCTTTTTTTTTTATTTAGCCTATTAAATAATTATTACGTGGTTCTTTCATTTTGTTTAGAAATTCTAATTCTATGTTGTTATGTGTTTATCTTAACTTATAATCCTCTCACGTCCATATTATCACTTGAATGAACTTCTGTTGCAGGATCGAAACTGTGGCTAGTCACTTATATTAACTGATCAAATCACAGCAGTTATAAACACTCATAGAAAACATAATAAACATGGCTTATGATAACATCAGTGATGATGCCGATGAAAAGCCGTTGGTGATTTCAGATCAGCAAAAAAGAAGCAGGAGCAAGAGGAAGTTTGAATCTAAGATTCCTTTAGATACTCCTTCTGATTCACATGTGTCGTCTCTTATGGAGTTTCTACAATAATTAGAGAAACTAACTAAAGGAATCACTCTTTTTGAGATTGACCCATCGACGAGCGGGTGTCCTCAGTTTGATGCAGAGCAAGAAGTGGAAACTGCACCAAATACAGATTGGGAGGATACTAAACTACTCAACTTCTTGAGATTTTAATCCAAAATTTGTCCTCAATGTTTCAGAGCGCAGTCAAGAGGATTGCCAACTGTGGATATAGTAAAGAAATTGCTAAAAGGGTTATCTTGAAGAGTGGCCTTTATCATGGCATCAGACATGTTGTCTCAAATGTTGACGATAGTGCCTTGGGTTTATTAAGTAGGAAAAAGGTTCTCGATATTTGTAGACCTATTGTATTTGCAGATTTATCGAGCTTGGTTGATTACACACTGCTAGAGATGGAATGTGTTCTGAGGGAGGTTAGGTTTTCCAGTTGTAGGAGCAATGCGGTGGCTATTAATATTGGACTTTAACTTGGTACATGCATGTACAATCGAAGGCTATAATCTGGTTTATTTATGCGTTCAAGAAAGTTCAGGCGATAGCTTATTTGGTTTGAATCAGTCCGAATCGGCTTCTTAAAATACTCAGTCAAAACCGGATATACAACAATTGTCAAAACCTTTTACCTCAATTGCTCAAACCTTGCTTTCCAAATTTCCCGTTACTAGTGAAGCCTCTCAAGAGCTTGGGGCTGAAAATTCACATATTTGTCAAGCTGCAAAAGGAAAAGAAATTTCCATACCTTTTCCAAAAGAAGAGGCTAAATCGAAAGCAACAGTTTTTGAAGACAAATCAGGCGCCGATAAAAAGGCCCTAAATTCCAAGAAGGATTTGCATAGGCGAAAGACATATCAGTTTGAGAAATACTGCAGAAGTCGTACGGGTAAGAACATTAAGGAAAACATGACTGCCTGGGGTACTTTGGTTTTGGACAAGAAACTGGACTCGTCTTAATCTGGTGCAACAAAGAAGTGTTCGCAGTCTAAAGTGAAAATTTTGGTTATATGCTATCAACCTCTAGCTAAAGAAAGTTTTGATGGTCCATGCCTTTCATCACCCATAGCACCTGCAAGTGACACTTTTAAAGTGCCACCTGTTCAAGATAATAAATGAAAAGCATTCCGATTCGTTATTCAATGGAGCTTAAGTATAGCAAAAAAGTCCCAGACAACACAACTATTTCTTCAGCACTGAAAGATTATTATGTTGGTATCCCATATATGAGTCTTTGGGTAAATATGTCCCTCAAAATAAGAGATATGAAACTATATTTTTGCTATTTTCCCATTTGAAGAGACTGCAGAAAGAGCTCCAAGGGTGGTTTGATTGGGCAAATGAGAAGGTAATGCAGGCTACCCGGAGGCTTGGCAAGGACCAGACTGAGCTTAAAAGGATGAGGCAAGAAAAAAAAGATGATGACAATGTTCATCATGAAAATCAAATGTTGGAGGAAACCAACATGGAAAGGATTATGGAGATGGAGCGAGCGTTGGTAAATACTAATTCCATGGGTGAGACAATTAATTCTCTTCTTAGCACCTTGGAGATGGATAATGTTTGACTAAATAAGGATTTGGAGGCCGTAATTCTCTCTATCAGCGAGCATGCTTTGAACGTCAATAATGCTTTAGCATAAGAGCAGGATGCACTAAAAAAGTGTCAAGAAGCGTACATGGAGAAGCGCTCATTTGAGGAGGATTTATCTGCTATCAGGCAGGAAAAACTTCTTTACAACAACAGCGAGAGAAAGACAACAAGGTTGTGGACCAGTTTAATGTACTTTTATTCCAGTTTAAGCTTCTTTGGTTAGTTGATCGAGGTAAAATATTTGTTTAACAAATATAGTTCGTGTTTTATGCAGCCCTACCGATAATACATTTGCTATTTGATATTCCATCTGTTATGAAAATAAAATTTTAAATATTTATGAATTTCAGGTTCTATTGACACAAGAGGAGTCGTTGAAACAAAGGTTTCTACATCAAGCTGATTCTCTGAAAGGTGAAACAGATTAACTCCGTGTTAAGGGAAAAGTGAAGCGGCATAATTTTAGAGAGAAGGTAGAGAGAAACAAGCAAAAGTATAAAGAAGAAATCCAAAAGTGTGATAGTGAAATCTCTCACTTGAGATTCCAATTTGAAAGATAAAAAACAGAGGCACTAAAACTAGGAATTCCTCAATTGACAAAGGGTTTATCAACCTATGTAGAAAGTTCTAACTCTAATGTTGTAAAGATGGAGAGGGAGTGTGTTATGTGTATGCATGAAAACATATCAGTGGTTTTTCTCCCTTGTGCACTTCAAGTCCTTTATGAATATTGCAATTTGCTTCACCAAAATAAAGGAATGGACGAATTCCCTTCTTGTAAGACACCAAAATTAAGGAGCTGATTAGTATCCACTTTCCTGATTCGAATAGTTAGCAACTTTAGAATAGCAGTAGGAAAAGTTTCTCCTTTTCTTCAGGCATTTCTTTCCTACCTTAACTATAATAGTTGATAGGAAAAATGCAAAAAAGGTATAGATATATGTAGACAGTACATGTAAAAAGAGTTAGAAAGGGGGAAACGTGCTTAATGGCCGTAGTAAATCCCCACGTTTAATGGTTTAATACATAATGTCATCGTGTGTGCTTAAACTTAATCTTCCTTAAACTTTTTTTATACTTTCTCAAGCTCCCAAAGTATGATTCAAGTGTTGTGCACTTACACAGACTTACTTTTTTTAATTTAACCAATATTTATTTGAAATGTAACATCCTACTAATTTTCTTCACCCAAGGGGTAAATTTTTATTCACACGATTCAGACTTTCGATATCTTATTCCTATTTTCCCTTATAGCACTTTCCAAACGGAACAAAATTATTAATTTCTTTGTCCCGTTCTATTAACTTACACTAGTTTCCTAACCTTGATTTCAATATTAACTCCATATGCTAAAGAGTAGTTGGATCTTGATTGTCTACTAGCACGAAGTGGAACATCTCTTGATGTTAGATATGGACAAAGTTGAAATGCTATCACTTAGCAACGTTTTATTTTTAGTTAATTTGGAAGTAAGTGATTCCGTTTCTACATAAGTTAAAATTTTAGTGGAAGTTCTTCCTTTGTATTGTTATATCTACTCAGTACTATTATTCTCATGTTCACATTGGCTTTGAAATTGCTGCATACATAGTATTGCATTTTGTGGATGTGGTCTGATTATTTCCATTACAACTTTATCTGAATTCAATAATTTTAATTTTGTGTAAATTTTATGATATTTTTTTCCTTTTCCTATTATCTCGAATGATCATATATATGAATATTGTTGAGAACATGTACAAATTTACATCAGAATCTTGTAGCCATATCTTTTACAAAATCTATTTACAACTTTACTCTTAGAAATCCTATATATGTACTCAATATATTTTATGGAAAGAGTCATATTATAATTGTCCTTATAATCTGTTAACAACTTGACTCTTCATCTTCATTTAATGTTTTACAATATATTGTATTGTATTATTTTGATGAATATAATATTTGAATAAATTGTATTTTATTTTTGTTGTTACATATTTAAATAAACATTGATGGTCGCAATAGAATACAAGATGAAACAACAATCCAAACAAGGCGATACACCATAAATGTGAAATGGTTGTAGCCAGTAGTGGTTTTGAATGTTGTTATTTATGAAATATAAATATTTATTTGGTTGTTGAGGAAAAAGAGTTAATAATAAAACGATTTTCATTCAACATCATCTTTAATTAACAGACACCTGGTTTAATTTATTTAAGAAATCAAACTTTATAAACTTTTGTTCTTTTGTAAATAAATTCAAAACTTGTCCACTAAGTTTATGCTATTTCTTTTTCCTTGGTCGCTATTGTTGCAGGTTGGTCTAATCTGAAAAACTCAAGTAAACCTGAAGTTTTATATAGGTATTAGTTATATATGTATTAAATAATCCGTCTTCTATGCTGCATAAACTAATCCAAATGTTTCCTCTTAACTTATACGTGGCTTAGTTATGTGTGTTTCGAAATCGTCAACGAAACATCATATTAATTTTATACAAGAATAATTTATTTTCTATCTACTTATCAAGGTTGATTGAAACCATAACATTTATTGCTCGCGCCTCAGCTAAAAAGCACCTTCCCAAGTCTTCTTCTTCTGTAGCTTTCTCAATTTGAGACATGTTACTCAAGTTTTACCACATTTATAGCATCCGAGAGGATTCTTACCGTCACAGTTATGAGACTCTTTCTTTTCTCTAGGCGAGCTTGAACCACTCGAGGATCGAGAGTACGTTATATCTCTTGCTTTTTCTTTGAAGTTTCTCTAGTAATCTACAAGAGCATCTCCTTCTCCATCTTTGACAAACACATTAGACAACTGCTTGACTAGTAAATCTTGTGACGACAACAAATTTTCAAATTTCTCCAAAGAACGGTTGTTTAGCCTATCCTTGAATTAATATCACAAATGGAATATATTTAGATTTCGACACGAATAACTATTCTTCTCATTCGTACTTCAAAAATAACCTCTTTCTAATTCAACAAAGATGCCTGGGAACATAAGTTCTTAATCTTCATAAAATACTTTGTGATAGAAAGGTTACCTTGAGTGGTGTTAGCCAATCAATTCTCCAAGATTTGTAGCGGAGTTTCATTCTTTTTGTTGAATAAGTGATCGAGGGTCGTCCATATTCCATGAGCTGATTGCACCATATAATATGATCTAATAAACCAAAGGAGATTGTCCTCTTCAGAATGAACTCCGCATTTGCATTAACCTGCTTCCACTTCTTGTATGTATTGTTGTTTTCCGGTCCGTTAACAAGAGGACTTATGTAATTCCCACTAACAACATCCCACAAATAATCTCCCACAAGGTATGGTTTCATACATGTCTTCAATACCTTGTAATTGGACTGATTCAACTACTCCATCCCAGTTCATTAACACGACAGCTAAAATCCATCTACACAAACTAGTTGAATTAATCACCAACTTGATCTTGAAATAACACCCATAAGTCAATCTATGACTATGATTCTAATACAATGTAGAGAATAGCAGAAGAGACATATAATCGGGGAGACCTTCTGCTATCCCTAGAGCGTTAACTAAGATCACAAGGTTCGACTAAGGAAGACGAAGCTAGAACGGAGAAATAATATTTTGGATCAAACAACTTTGTTATAGAAAAGGACTATTTGATTTAGGTTGTTCTTGGTTGCTTACAAATGACTATGGCCACCCTCTTTATTCTAGTGTAGTAATGCTTCTAGAAATTATCCTAGATAGATCTACAAGAAAAATCTAGATGACCCTATCTTCTAAATATCTAACAAGAATCTAGATTATTCTATACTTTAGTATAAGTATCAAATTATTTAGAACATCTAGAATTTTATTAAGTATGAATATCAAAGATATTTACTTGCAGCATCAAAAAATTAACTTTAATATTTCAAAGATTTTTTGTAATAAATTTTACACCATTTTTATTATAATCATACGGCTTAACTTAATCCTTACAAATAGTGGTGAGATTGTATTGAATATGATGTCATCATCAATACCAAGTTGATAATAACCCGTTAACCAATTTCCTCACTATGCGCTCTAGACAATTGTGGAAAATATTTGGGTTAAAAGCACTAGAAGTTGATAAGTTACATTATAATTAGCTATTGCAATGATATACTACTTAAAGACGGTGAGTTGGAGTTTAGGGACATTGGTAGTTCATTCACATAATTGTTACAAAGATTAAATTTCCTTAAGTACATAGTTCATGAAATGTATGCCCGCACTACTCCATTTACAAACAGCGGAGGAGCTATTATAAAGGTTGGTGTTTCAAATGTTTTGCACTTAAGGCCTTCATTACTAAGCATGTACACCATCTTGTTGTGCTCCATGAAGATGTGTGTTGGCATCGCTGCTCCCAGCTTCTCCATCAATTACCAACATTCAATGATTAAATTAGTGTAAGAGTGATTATCATGTTCCAGTAAATTGATCATTTTCGAGGAGTATGTGTTGATAACTAGGGGATGAAGTTTATATTCCACAAAACCACAAGAAGTCCTCATCTTAAGGCTCTTAGCTCGGCCAATATAGGACTGAGATGTGTTTATTTACTTATGAATCGAATTGTCCAGTCACCTCTATATTTTTTATAACCCCTCCTAAGACTCCTTATGTAAAATCTCGTATTCTATATAAACTAAGGTTAAATTAAGAAAAATAAGAAGTGTCAAATTTGGGAATAAGTAAGGAAATCTAGAAAATTTCTAGATTTCATAAGTGCATTTTGGCCATTTTAAAATGACCATAACTTCCAGCTCAGGAAGAATTTGGGTGATTTCTTTACATGTATGGAAATCTCGTTGAAGATATTTCCAACGACACCAAGTTTTTGAATTTCCGAGGTCGTATAAGGGAGATATGACCTTCGGAAGGTGGTCTGTTGAGCAGGGAAAGTTCCAAATCCTGATTTGTTAAGGGTGATTTGGTCTTTGCCTAAAGTCATTAATTAATTTCGATTTGGGATAATACGTTGGGGTCAAAACTGATCTCTTTCAGTTTATGCACTTAGAAAAATAGACTAGACCTTTGAAAAACAGAGAAAAAAGGAGAAGGAAGAAGAAGACGCAAGAACGCCACGTTTTAACTTCGTGGATTTCATCGGGGTGATCCCTAACAAGGTATATGAGATCATTCGATGATGGGTTCTTTAACCAACCCTCAAAATTGATTCATTACAGAAACTAGAATTAAATTGAAAAGAAATCTTGAAACTTCTAATGAAATGTTTGAAGTCCTTGTTGATTAAATTGTCATTGATCGCTGTTAGTGGTAATCCATGTACTCGGACTCTTTTCTTCTCTAAATTATTAGGTAATAATTTAATTAGGGATCCTAAGTGTTTGGGGTTGAATCCATGGGAGATTGAGAATATTTAGAGATGAAAAACTAAGAAGAAAGTCCGAAAACCCGTTGGAAAAATGTTAGGCGCCGCGCCTTCAAAGCGCCTCAAGATAGAGTTTGTCCATCAGGCTCTGGCGCTCCGCGTATCTCAAAGCAGCTGAGGACAGCCTCTGGCGCTCCGCGCCCCTCAGAGCGACCCGACCTCTTTGAGACCCCGTTCTTTCCACATCTTTCTGTACTATTTCTTAAGTGATGTAGCCCTCATTCTAGTTGTTTTCAACCCTCTATGATACATCTAAACATCATGAAATCATCCATAAACATGAGATCATTATGCTTGAATCGATGAATCAATTCGAGGAAAGATAAGATCAAAGTCAAAGAAGTTAAGAGCCAAGTCTAGAAGTTAAGAAGCGAGTCGAAGTAAAGTTATAAGTTTTGTAAAGTCTTTCACAAATGTTTTCACTTTGTTTTAAAGACTAAAAGTTCAATTTAAGTAAAGAGCAAGAGTCGAGTTCATTTCTAAAAAGATATAAGGGAACTAAATATTCCCTAGAGTTTTACATATGTTTCACATTTGAGTAAAAATGGGAACTATAAGTTCCAAGAGTGTTTTGAACAAAAAGGGGAATATTGATTTTAAGAGGAGCTTCTTGAAGCTAAAGGGTTCAACAAAACATCTCAACCCAAAGAGAAGTAAGTTTTACTACAAGTGTGAGCTAAGTATGTTTTGGGAGTAGTATTGAGAACCGATGTGGGGATGAAAGTTCATATAACTCAAGACTCCATGTAAACCATGTAGCATCCATGGGAATTGATGGATCATACTTTCTCGATGATCACGTCGGAGAGCTAGTGGATCCATTAAGTTCAGTAAGGTCCTATACCGATGGCAAGGTGTAGGATGGTCCTCTTGCAACGTGAGGTGAGACGTTGTATCATCACTTAAGGTCATAGTGATGGTTGTCGGTTAGAGGATTCTCTCGCTAAAGTTATATTACTTTATATATAAGTAAGGTTTGTGTTTGTTAGTGTATTTATTTAACAACCTGAGTTGTATAACTGTTTTACAATATATATATATATATATACTATATCCTTGAGTTTTGTATATACTTGAGTTAAGCAGAGACAAGGTAAGTTCATCTAATCCCCTCAAGATTAAGTCGTTGTTTACATCTCCAAATCGCATAATCGTATATTCATTGTGCTGATGCCAGTTATCCTGAATCATTTCATGATGCAGACACATGTACCCGGGATCAACACACAACTCTTTGTTGATCCATATTGAGCTTCAGAATTTGTGGTGAGCCTCCTTGCATACTGAAGGACATCCTCTTTATTTCTATTTTAACTTACATTTTAGGATATTGTGGGGTCTGTCCCAAAATCCCTTTCTAGAAAGTGTAGAGGCTTCGTAAAATATAGTATTTCAGGTTGGAATTGTTTGCAGTTATTAAGACTCAAGTGGCAGTTTGGCCAAAGTTATGATTTGAAGTACTTTCCTTTAAATATATTTTATTCGTTTTTAAGTTAAGTTTTGTCTTCCGTTGATTTAAGTAGCCAGATCAAGGGTTTTCTTGAGGGACAACAATGGTCTTTGAATGTCGATCCCACCCAAGGTGTAGGCTCGGGTCGTGAAAAACTTTGTATCAGAACATATAAATCAAGAGTCCTAGGGAGTCTATGAAGTCGTGTCTATAGAGTCTTAGTCATCGGTGTGAATCGCGTCACATCTATGATAATGAGTCTACGACATTTAGGAATATTTCCCTTTTTTCATCTTATTTTGAGCAAAAAATTTATCTCTAAAAGTCTCTCGCTAATTCGTACTTACACGTACTTTTAGATCATCATGTCTCCAAGAAGATTAATTAGAGGTCATCCACAAACGAATCTTGAGGAACAAGAGGTTCCAAATGCACCAGAGGTACAACCTTATGGAGAGGTTACCAATGCTGTATTCTGGGAAGCCATCCAGATGTTAAGTCAGGTTGTGACTTACCAAGTAGGGCAACAGAGAGGAGATCAATAGGAAGGGGATGATACTTCGAGAATTCGTGAGTTCCTTAGGATGAATCCCCCTAGTTTCACCGGATCAAACACTATTAAAGATCCAGAGAACTTCATACAGGAGTTGAAGTAGGTGTATGAGGTAGTGCATGTGGTCGATGCTGATAGGGTTGAATTGGTTGCATACCAATTGAAAGGTGTGGCCAGAAGATGGTTCAATCAATGGAAGGATGTTAGGGTTGAGGATGCACCACATCTAAGTTGAGCTTGCTTCGAGGATGCCTCTTGGGGAGGTTCTTTCCTAGTGAACTTAAGGAAGCCAAGGTGAGGGAGTTCCTTACTCTGAAACAGGACTCCATGAGTGTTCATGAATATGGGTTTAAGTTCACCTAGCTATCTCGATATGCTCCGAAGATGGTGAAATACATAAGGAGCAAAATGAGTCTGTTTGTTTGCAAGGTTGGGTCGTGCTTCAAGTAAGAAAGGTAGGTCTGCCATTTTGGTAGGTGACATGGATATATCCAGGCTGATGGTATACGTTCAAAAAGTTTAAGAAGAGAAAGTGAAGTATAAAGAGAAGTACCAAAACAAGAAGGCGAAGACTGGGAACGAGTCTGGCCAACAGAAAGGTTGTGCGAGCCGACCACAATTCCCGAAATTAAAGACATGAACCATCATCTTCTAGTGCACCTGCACCCAGAAATCGAGGTCACTATAGCGATCAAAATTCACAGCACTTCAACGTTAGGCTGGCCCAATCTCAAGGTAGTGTGACACAAAGAGGTAGTGGGAGTTCTACGTGTAGTAGATGTGGTAGAATCCACCCTCGCGAAGGTCGTAATGGCAAAACATATTGTTTCAAGTTTGGTTAAGAGGGTCACTTCATGAGAGAATGTTCTAATAATAAGCAAAGTGGTGAAAATCCGGGCAACAAATCCCAATCTTCATCAGTTGCTCCACAAAATAGGGTTGCACCCATAGGAGTTACTTCAGGTATCGGTAGAGGGGCAAATAGCCTCAATGCAATCACTAGCCTCCAAGCATGATAACTCTCCAAATGTTGTCACGTCTATTATCAAAGTCTTTACTTTTGATGTTTATGCTTCATTAGACCCAACAGAAAGTTTATCCTTTGTAACTCCTTATGTTGCAAATCAGTTTGAAATTCTCCCTGAAAAGATTTGTGAACCTTTCTATGTTTCTATACTTGTTGGGGAATCTATTCTAGCAGAAAGAGTCTATCGTGATAGTCCTGTTTCCATTAATCACAAGAGTACCATGGCTGATTTAATAGAGTTAGACATGAAAGATTTTGATGTCGTTCTAGGTATGGACTTGCTCTATGCCTGTTATACATCAATAGATTGCTGAACTGGAGTTGTCAAGTTCCAGATTCCAAATGATTGAGCTAGTCATAGAGTGGGATAGTAGTTTAGCAGTGCCTAAGGGTCGTTTCATTTCATACCTTAAGGCGAGGAAGTTATTTTTGATGGGATGTATCTATCACTTAGATCGAGTTAATGACTCAAGCGTTGAGTTACCTTCCCTTTAGTAAGTTCCTATAGTTAGTGAGTTTCCAGAAGTCTTTCCTGATGATCTACCGGGAGTCCCTCCTAAAAGGGAGATAGAGTTCGGCAAAGATTTCATCCTAGATACTCGTCTTATCTATATTCCTCCATACAGAATGGCACCAGTAGAATTAAAAGAACTAAAAGAAAAACTGAAAGATCTATTAGATAAGGGTTTCATCCGACCAAGTGTCTCACCTTGGGGCGCTCCGATCTTGTTTTTTATGAAGAAGGATGGGTCCCTTAGGATTTTTATAGTATACCATCAATTAAATAAGATGACCATCAAGAATAAATATCCTCATCAAAGGATGGATATCTTCGATTAACTTTAGGGTGCTTCTTGTTTTTCCAAGATTGACCTCAGATCAGGCTATCACCAGTTAAAGGTTAGGGAATGTGATATTCCCAAGACAACTTTTAGAACAAGGTATGGGCATTATGAATTTCTGGTTATGTCCTTTGGTTTGACTAATGCACCTTCAGAGTTCATGGATCTTATGAACAAAGTCTTCAAACCTTATTTAGATCTGTTTTTCATCGTCTTCATTTATGACATACTAATTTATTCAAGGAATGAGGAAGATCATGCTATTCATCTAAGGTTTATTTTTTAGACTTTAAGAGATAAGGAGTTGTATGCAAAGTTCTCAAAGTAGGGGTGTTGGCTTAAGTTTATGGCATTGTTAGGCCATATTGTTTCTTGTGGAGGTAATAAAGCCAACACTCACAAGATAGAAGCAGTTCAGAGTTGGCCTAGACCCACATCTCCGATAGATATAAGGAGTTTCTAGGGTTTGGCAGGGTATTATAGGAGATTTGTTGAAGGATTCTCATCTATCTGCTCTCCTTTGACCAAGTTAACTCAGAAGACAGTCGAGTTTCAATAGGCTAAAGCTTATCAGAAAAACTTTCAGGAGTTGAAAAAGAGATTGACTACCGCTCTGGATTTGACCTTACTATAGGTACTCAAGGATTTGTGTGTAACAACCCAAAAAAAATGAATATGATAAATATTTAAGGTGATTTATTTATCATTTAAAATCAGAAATTTTAAGGGCAAAATGATCCTTTCACTATGCTAATTAAATAAGGTTTTTATTTAAATTAATAAGGAATCCTAGTTTGACTAATTCCCAAACAAAAACTCCTATTATTTTACTACTCTCTCTCTCTCTCTGTCACGATCTCTCTCACGTTCATCATTCTCTTCCTCACATTGGTTATGCCAAAAAATAAAAGAAGTAATATCAAGAGTTCTTCACACTTGAAGAACTCACATGAAATTTTAAGAAAAAAAAAGCAACCAAAAACTTTAAGGCAAAGAAAAGTTATTCGTTGAGTGGTGTGGATTTTGAGGTAGCTTGGACTGATTTTGGAGAGGGTTTTGGGCAGCAAATTTATCGTTTGAACATAAATTAAGGTATGGGTTTATTTCCTCTTGGTTCCTTTCCCAAGAGACTTCTTAAGATTCCATTATTCAGTCCGAAAGCTAGAATTGTTTCCCCCCTTGCATGTCCCTGTCACTAGCTCCCCATGATTTGTAGGTAGGGTATGTTTGCTGGTAGATTTAGGTATGTGTGATGTTATTGTGTTGAGTGTGAATGGTTTATGTACGTGAAATCATGAAAATGACAATCAATGTGTGTTTGAAGTTATGTGCAAGTGTGTGCAAGTTTTTTAATGTTGCAAGGGCCTCGACTTGATGCTCAAAATTTCATAAGGTTGTAGTTTTGTGTCCATAAATCCATGAAAAATCGTGATGTTCATTTGAGGAAATGTAGCTGATTGAGTGACAATCTTTTAGCCAAATAAAATCATGAAAAATACCTCTAAAGATGTGTTAAAATGGTATATGAATACACCCTATGAATCAAGTGAAAGCGTTGATAAAAATGAATCGAAAATGACCAAAATTTCCAGCAACTATGCAAGGTTAAATTAGAATAATGTTTAATAATGAAAATCTAGAAACTTAATACATTTTAAAGAGGTGAGGCCACCAGGATTCGAACATGTGACCTCACCTTTTGGCTACAAAAATTTGTGAGAAAAGGAGACAAAAAGGGGCTGGGGGAAATCGAACTCAAGCCACTGGTTTGGGTAAGGAGAGGAAAATGTTTTAATTAAAAAAATGGGAGGCATGGGAATCGAACCCACGGCCTCCAGGTGGAGAGTAAAAGAAGAGAAAAATAACTAAAAGAAAATGTGAGGCATGGGAATCAAACCCACGACCTCAAGGTTGAGGAGGAGAATGACAAAATTAAATAAGAAAATAAAGTGAGGCTGTGGGGGCTCGATCCCACAACCTCACTGCCAAGGCTCCTAGTTAAGAAATCTTTAATTAAAAATAAAGAAAGGAGGCTGTGGGGGTACGAACCCACAACCTCACAGCCTAACCAAATTAAAACTAAAACAAGGAGGCTGTGGGGGTTCGAACCCACAACCTCCCAATGTCCAGCGAAAATAGAGAATAAGATGAAAGAGGTTGTGCGTGTTTGATCTTACAACCTCTTGCTTTGGGAGACAAGGGTCCATGTGATGTTAATGAAAAATAAAAAGGGGTGGTTGGGGTTTGAAACCACTACCCTTCGGCCAATTTAATAGGAAAACCAAGTAGAGAATTAAAGATATATTATTAATGTTGGGGTTTAATCTAGAGTCCCAATATCATGGAGATTAAAAATAAGATCAATGAAAATGTAAAGTTTTATCCAAGAGATTCGAACTTCGGTTCCCTTGCCCAAACTCATGTATTGATACATACGTCATACGTGAACAAAATATCCAAGAATAATTCCATCTACTTAGATCAAATCAAGATCTTGGCATATATAGAAGATACATAAATTTAAACTACACAATCATAGGAATGTATGAATAACTTAACAAACTATGAATGAAGACCCATGGTTTGTATGTATAGACATATAAGTCTACGTTCCAAAGTAAGTGAACATAAGATGTATGTAATGAAATGATGAACACTAGAAGGGTTAGGTATGAGTGTAAGATACACTAAATGGACAAGTGCATTGGCATATGATGAGATGAACAATGAAATGATGAAATAAACAATCAAATGATGAAATGAATAATGATATGATGAAACCCTAGAAGGGTTAAGTAAGGGTGTGAAACAAACTAATTGGATAAGTGCATTGGCATATGATGAAATGAACATTCATTTAATAAGAGGTGAGTAACTATGAAAAGCAAAGGCGCTAATGATAATGAATGTGGTGACAACATGATATGTGCTAAGGTAAATGACGAGAGCAATCTCGAATGAGCCTAAGTAAATGTTACCAATACGTACTCACCTATGAGAGTGTAAGATAATGAAGAGACCAGTATCTTTGAACACTCTAATGAGATTATTGAGATTAGCACACTTAATACTAATGATGAGATGAGAAATCATCTAATGAGCTATGATGTCCTCATACTAGAAGCTAACTTCCATGACGTTTGAGATAAATGTAATGGAACTTTATACTGAGCACCGATAGATTAGATATGTGTGATGATGCCTTTTTTCGAGAAGGGCAGAGGTTCACGTAACTCTCATGATATGAGATTGTCCGGCTTGATGGGTATGGGTCTCCTTATATCTCCTAGTCTTCTAACCTATAAAGACAATATAGGGATCTGGCGGGGTTAAATTCCTATGTACGCTAGCATGTTATGGATCACTTTGGACGGTGATTGAACCTCTTTTCAGTTTTAGGGAGACACTGGATTTCATGATGCTCACATGATCTATGTTGGTTAAAGTTAAAGTTCCCAATGAATGAATGAGGCTAGGGTCAAATTATGCATATAATGAAATGAATGATACCGAAGGTGTTAGGATATCATAAACAAAAGGTTAGTTAGATTCAGGTAATGACATTAGGTCATTCTTGGTCATTGCACAACGAATCTAATGAAAGCCTTAAACTACATCCTAGGTATAGCTGGTGCTTAGACTGGCCTATGAATAAAATGAAATAGAGTAAGTATGAATGAACGAAGCAGACTCTGTGTTTGCTAATAAAGAATCCCTAGTTGAGGTCTCATCTTTAGAGCCCTCATTACTGGGATATCTTAATGTTAAGTCCATGATTCTGAGGTCTCATGACATCTGAATGAATGATACTAAAGAAGTTATGTGCTACATGCAAAGTGTGTTGTAAGCTATATGATATGTGCTATGTGTAAATGTTATGTGATGTGTGCAAGTGTGAAAAGTATGATGTATGTTATTCTCATGGAATAATTTTCGTATTCCAAATCTGTAAAGCTCACTGACTTTCCAAATCCAAATTTGGAAAGCTCATTGAATTTCCAAATCCAAATTCGGAAACTTTCCAAATCTCAATTTGGCAAGTCCACTAACTTGACTTCCAAAAATCATGTTGTTATGATAGAGCTATTATTTCTCATGCATGTCCGTGGTGTGTGCTTAAATATACCCATACTTAGTACAAGTGTGTACAACCCTATACAATCTACTATTTTAGGTTCAGGCACAAGTGGACGATAGAGCTACAGGATCGTCGCTGCAGTTATCCAGATGTCCAGCATTCATCCGGTTTTTGTAGGTCCTCACGCTTTCGAAGATTCTATTATTTTATATTCTACCTTAGTTTAGAATTGAGATAATGGAGCATGTTCAACTAGCGTTTCTTTCCTGTTTTTATTCAGACTATGTATTGGTGCCATTTTCGCAATTATGCACTTAATAAGAATTGAACTATTTCTTTCAGTTGCTTATCTCTTAATGTTAGATGGTTGATGGTGAACAATTACGTATTAATGAGAATTTTTTTTATATGTATGTTAAGAAACAAAAAGTTTCAAATTTTATGCTAAAATTGACCTATGTAAAGTAAGAATGACGTAAGTAGGCTTGTCTGCAACCTTAGAGAGGTCAACGATGCCGGTCTCGTCTGGGGTCTAAATTCTTATCGTGACAAAGTTGGTATCAGAGAACTAGGTTAAACTTCGAGAATAATAAGTTCACATCAACCACATTGAGTTGTTTATATGTCATGGTAGTGAAATGCACCACTATCCTTGATTAGAGACTACATGATGCGTAGGAAAATTTCTCTTCTTCTGATCTTATCGTGCTTTTCCTAATGTCTATGTTTTTGGTGTTATGAGATTGTCTAACATCAATCCTTGTTGTTTTTAATAGAATAAACACTTGGAGAGCTAAGGGTCAGAAAAGGTTAGGAACAGCTGACAGGGGTAATCAGAATCCACCTCAGGCTCCAGCTGAAGGAGTGTCCATGCTAGTTAACCCAGGTAGGTTAACTAATACTGAGGTGAGGGCATCTCTAGCTTAAATGACACAGGCCATTACGTTGCAGGCTCAGGCTATGACTGCCTAAGTCAACCGGCAGGATGTTCAGAGAGAGAACCCACCGGTTTGCAGTATGGCTGAGAGGCTACGAGACTTTACGAGGATGAAGCCTCCTATTTTCATAGGGTCTAAGACATCAGAGGATCCTCACGAGTTTATGGATGATGTACATAAGATTCTGGTGGCTATGGGGGCCACACATACTAAGAAGGCTGAGCTAACTTCCTATCAGCTCAAGGATGTTGCACACACTTTGTACAAGATGTGGAAAGATAGTCGTGTTTTGGGTGGAGTGCCAGTCACTTCGGAGCTGATCAAGACAACATTTTTGGAGAGGTTCTTCCCCAGACAGATGAGGGAAGCCAAGGTTGATGAGTTCATCAACCTTATACAAGGCTCTATGATGGTCAGTGAGTATTCCCTGAAGTTTGTTAAGCTATCAAGGTATCTTATTTTCCTTAGTATTTAATAGCAAGAGTGAGGAGAGTACTGAGCCTTGTTAAACTTATCCAGGTATGCTACTACCCTGGTATCGAACAGCAGGGATGAGATTAGCAGGTTCCTCATAGGAATCAATGAAGACCTAGAGGAGGAGTGTTGGTCCGTGATGCTCCATGATAATATGGACCTTTCTAGGTTGATGGTCCATGTACATCAGGTAGAGGACAGCCACAAGAAGATAGGTGTTCGTGATGATAGGAGGCCTAGGCGTCAAGATCGGCAGGTCACAGCCATGGAGGCCACAGAAACAATTTTGGCGTCCGTGAGAAGCCCAGGTTCAAGAAGGGGGAACAGAGTTCTAGGAATTCTAACTCTCAAAGGAGTACAACCCTTAGAGGAGGCAGACTTTAACCCAAGAGGAGCAATGGCGGTGAGATGCAGCGTCCTAAGAAGAACTGTGCTAAGTGTGGCCGAGCTCACAGTGGATAGTGCAGACAAGCACTCATGCCTGCTTCGGTTGTGGTAAGAGTGGACACTTGGACGGAGACTGTCCATAGAACAGAGGTTAGGCTGGAGGTAACGCTCAACCTAGGCCTAACCCACATAGTGCAGCAGCAGCCGAGCCTCCCAAAAGGAACAGATTCTATGCCCTGAACGGCAGGGAGGAGAAGGAGAAGTCCGCTGATGTGGTCACATGTATGCTGCAAGTATTCTCAACTTGATCCAGGGTCTACGCTTTCCTTTGTGAATCCTCTGATTGCTCTTACTTTTGCAATACTACCTGAATTTCTGCATGATCCTATAGTGGTTAGTACACCTTTAGGAGAAAGTATAAGAACTGATAGAGTATACAAGGATTGCCCATTAGTTGTATGTGGTAGGACTATGTGTGCGGACTTGGTTGAACTACCCATCCATGATTTTGATGTTATTCTTGGCATGGATTGGCTTCACAGTTGTTATAATTGCTTGGACTGTCATAGTAGAGTAGTGAGATTTCGCTTCCCTAATGAAGAAGAGTTAGCCTGGGAAGGGTACATATCGTTAAACCCTTGATTTCAAATTTTAAGGACAATAAAATGATGTCCAAGGGGTTACTATGTCATCTATCAAGTTTTGATGATTTAGATCATGACATTCCTTCCATAGACTCAGTGCCTGTAGTGAATGAGTTCCTAGATGTGTTTCCTGAGGATTTTCCTGGATTCCCTCCCGTTCGAGAGATTGACTTTGGTATCGACTTAGAACCCGATACTAAACCAATCTCAATTCCTCCTTATAGACTAGTTGTAGTTAAAAGATCTCACTGACAAGGGTTTCATTCAGCCGATCATATCCCCTTGCGGTGCTCCAGTGTTGTTTGTAAATAAGAAAGACGCGACCCTTAGAATATGTATCGATTATCGACAGCTCAACAAATTCACTATGAAGAATAAGTATCCACTTCCCAGAATAGATGATTTGTTCGATCAGCTCCAAGGGTCTAGTTTCTTCTCTAAGATTGATCATCGTTCAGGGTATCATCATCTTAGGGTTAAGGATTGAGATGTCCCAAAGACAGCCTTTCGTACCCATTATGGTCATTATGAGTTCTTGGTTATGTCATTTGGTCTCACGAATCCACCTACTGCATTTATGGATCTCATGAACAGAGACTTCCGTGAATACCTTGACTCTTTTGTCATAGTATTCATTGATGACATTCTCATCTACTCTAAGACCAAGGAAGAGCATGAACAACATTTGAGAATAACCTTGCAGGTAATTAGACATCATCAGTTGTATGCAAAATTCAGCAAGTGTGAATTTTGGCTAAGATTAGTGACCTTCCTTAGTCATGTTGTGTCCGATCAAGGTGAATAGGTTGACCCCTGGAAGACTGAAGCTTTTAAGAACTGGACAAAGCCTCTTACTCCCACTGACACCCGTAGCATTCTGGGATTGGTTGGTTAATACCGCAGGTTTGTGGAGGCCTTTTCTTCTATTGCTGCCCCACTGACAGCTTTGACGAAGAAGAAAGCCAAGTTTGAATTGACGGAGACTTGTGAGAAGAATTTCCAGGAGCTCAAGAACAGACTCACTTCAGCCCCGGTGCTTACTCTGCCTAAGTGTGGTGAGAATAACAATATCTATTTTAATGTATCTAGAGTTCGTTTAGGTTGTGTTCTTATGAAGGTTGGTAAGGTGATAGCCTATGCTTCGAGACAACTCAAGGTTCATGAGAAGAATTATCCCACTCATAACCTGGAGTTGGAAGCTATGGTATTTGCACTGAAGTTGTGGAGGTATTATCTGTATAGAGTGCATGTGGATGTGTTCACAGATCACAAGAGTCTCCAGTACGTATTCACACAGAGGGAGTTGAATCTACGTTAGCGGAGATAGTTGGAGCTGTTGAAGGATTATGATATGAATGTGCACTACCATCGAGGTAAGGCTAATGTTGTGGCTGATGCTTTGAGCAGGATGAGTATGGGGAGTACAGCCCACGTTGAGGATGAGAAGAATGAGTTGGAAAAAGAGGTACACAGACTGGCCAGACTGGGTGTGCAATTGGTTGACTCTACTAGTGGGGGTATTTCAGTTCATCCTAGTTATGAATCATCTTGGTAGTTGAAGTCTAGAAGGGTCAGCATCTTGATCATGTGTTGATGGAGCTGAAGGACTCAGTGTTGTTAAATTAATGAGTCTTTTGCTTTGGGAGGTGATGACATACTTACATACCAGGACAGGCTGTGTGTACCAGATGTGGATGATTTATGGACCAGGATTGTGGCAGAGGCCCATGGTTCCAGATATTCCATACATCCAGGTTCTACCAAAATGTATCATGATCTTAAGCAGATCTATTGGTGGGATGTCATGAAGAAGGACATTGCAGAATATGTGGCTATGTGTCCTAATTGTCAGCAGGTTAAGGCAGAGCATCTTATGCCTGGTGGTCTGACTCAAATTATTGAGGTTCCGACTTGGAAGTGGGAGGCCATTAATATAGACTTTGTGGTTAGTCTTCCGAGGACTAGAAGGCAGCATGACTCCATATGGGTTATTATGGACAGATTGACTAAGTCTTCTCACTTTATCCCAGTGAAGTCTACCTACAGATCTTAGGATTATGCGAGACTTTATATTGATGAGATTTTGAGGTGGCATGGGATTCCTTTGTCTATCATTTAAGATAGAGGAGCTCAGTTTACTTCACATTTCTAGAGATCTTTCCAGAAAAGCTTGGGTACGCAGGTGAAGCCTATTACTGCCTTTTATCCTCAGACTAATAGGAAGGAAGAGCGCACAATTCAGACATTGGAGGACATGTTGAGAATGTATGTGATTGACTTCAGAGGGAGCTGGGATGACCATCTGCCTTTGATAAAGATCTCGTATAATAATAGCTATCACTCTAGCATCGGGATGGCACCATTTGAGTCCTTGTATGGTAGGAGGTGTAGATCTCTAGTTGGGTGGTTCGAGGTTGGAGAGTCATCCATTTTGGGTTATGAGATCATTCATGAGGCCATAGAGAAGGTTAGAGTGATTAGGGACAGGTTGGCTATTGTTTACAGCCAACAGAAGTCATATGCAGACAACAAAAAGTGGTCCTTAGAATTTGTGGTTGGTGACCAGGTTTACTTGAAGATATCACCTATGAAAGGAGTGATGAGATTTGGTAGAAAAGGGAAGTTGAGTTCGAGGTATGTTGGGCCATATGAGATCCTACAGCGTGTGGGTGAGGCGGCCTATGAGTTAGCATTGCCTGCGGAGCTAGCTTCTGTCCATCCAGCTTTTTATGTCTCTATGTTGAAGAAGTGCCTAGGTGATTCAACATCGATTCTACCTGTGGAAGGTTTAGGGGTTGATGAAGACTTGTCCTATGAGGAGGTACCTGTTGAGATCTTAGACAGACAGGTCAAGTGGTTGAGGAACAAGGAGATTGCCACAGTGAAGGTATTGTGGAGAAATCATCTTGTTGAGATTGCTATGTGGGAGGATGAGGCCGACATGAGATCCCTCTACCCTCATCTTTTCAGCTCTTGAGGCTAGATTTCCTACTCTTAAGTCTATGTTTCCTTATCTCCCAATATTTTGTTGCTATTGCTGGACTGTGCATAGTGATTATGTTATGATGTGATTGACATTAGGATCTGTAGCGGCAGTGTCATTCGGGGATGAATGTTCCTAAGGGGGGATAGTGTAACAACCCCAAAAAAATGAATAGGATAAATACTTAAGGTGATTTATTTATTATTTAAAATCAGAAATTTTAAGGGCAAAATGGTCCTTTCACTAAGGTAATTAAATCAGGTTTTTATTTAACTTAATAAGGAGTCCTAGTTTGACTAATTCCCAAACTAAAACTCCTATTATTTTACTACTCTCTCTCTCTCACGATCTCTGTCTCACATTCATCATTCTCTCACTCACGTTGGTTCTGCCAAAAACAACAAAGAACAGAAGTATTATCAAGAGTTCTTCACACTTGAAGAAGTCACAAGAAAATTTAAGAAAAACAAAGCAACCAAAAACGTTAAGGCAACGAAAAGTTATTCGTTGAGTGGTGTTGACGTTGAGGTCGCTTGGACTGATTTTGGAGAGGGTTTTGGGCACCAAATTCATCGTTTGAACACCAATTAAGGTATTGGTTTATTTCCTCTTGGTTCCTTTCCTAAGAGACTCCTTAAGATTAAGTTATTCAGTCTGAAAACTAGGATTGTTTTCCTCTTTGCATGTCCCTGTCACTAGCTTCCAATGATTCGTAGGTTGGGTATGTTTGCTGGTAGATTTAGGTAGGTGTGATGTCCTTGGGTTGAGTGTGAATATGTTTATGTACGCGAAATCATGAAAATGACAATCAATGTGTGTTTAAAGTTACGTGCAAGTGTGTGCAAGTTTGTGAATGTGGCAAGGGCCTCGGCTTGATGTTCAAAATTTTATAAGGTAGTAGTTGTTGTTTTGTGGGCATAAATCCATGAAAAATCGCGATGTTCATTTAAGGAAATGTGGATGATTGAGTGACAATCTTTTAGCCAAATAAACTCATGAAAAATACGCCTAAAGATGTGTTAAAATGGTATATGAATACACCCTATTAATCAAAAGAAACGTTGATAAAAATAAATCGAAAATGACAAAAAGTCCAGCAACTATGCAAGGTTAAATTAGACTAAAGTTTAATAATGAAAATCTGGAAACTTAATACATTTTAAAGAGGTTAGGCCACCAGGATTCGAACTTGTGACCTCACTTTTTGGCTACCGAAATTCGCGAGAAAAGCAGACGAAAATAAGGTTGGGGGGAATCGAACTCAAGCCACTGGTTTGGGAAAGGAGAGGAAAATGTTTTAATTAAATAAACAGAAGGCGTGGGAATCGAACCCACGACATCCAGGCGGCGAGTAAAAGAAAAGCAAATAAAAGAAAATATAATGTGAGGCGTGGGAATCGAACCCACGACCTCAAGGTTGGAGAGGAGAATGGCAAAATTAAATAAGAAAATAAAGTGGGTCTATAAGGGCTTCGATACCAGAACCTCACTGCCAAGGCGCCTAGTTAAGAAAACTTAAATTAAAAATAAGGATAGGAGGTTGTGGGGGTTCGAACCCATAACTTCACAGCCTAGGAAAATTAAAACTAAAATAAGGAGGGTGTGGGGGTTCGAACCCACAACCTCCCAATGTCCAGCGAAAATAGAGAATAAAATGAAAGAGGTTGTGGGGGTTTGATCCCACAACCTCTTGCTTTGGGAGACAAGGGGCCATGTGATGTTAATGAAAAATTAAAAGGCGTAGTAGGGGTGCGAACCCACTACCCTTCGACTAATTTAAGAAAGATCAAGTAGAGAATTAAAGATATTTTATTAATGTTGGGGTTTAATCTAGAGTCCCAATATCATGGAGATTAAAAATAAAATCAATGAAAATGTAAAGTGTTATCCAAGAGATTCGAACTTGGGTTCCCCTTCCCAAACTCCCTGTCACGACCCAAATTGGGGGTGCGACTGGCACCCACATTAACCCTCCTATGTGAGCGAACCAACCCATCTAAACCCAAACATAATTAATAAAATACAACGCGGAAGACTTAACTCAATAACGAAAAACGAATACTACAAATATCCCCAAAATCCGGAAGTCATCATCACAAGAACATCTATGATCACCTTACGAAAACTAAGAGTATTCTAAGAAGTTAAACAAATGAAAGCTAGTCCATGCCGGAACTTCAAGGCATCAAGACGAGAAGTAGAAGATCCAGTCCAAGCTAGAAGCATAGCTCACCCTGAGATCCGGTGCAGTGAAGACTGGCTAGAATCGCGGTCGAGTTGAAGAGGACGGCAAGGTTGCTGCACTCCACAAATACAAGAAAGAAACAAACGAGTAGGAGTCAGTACAACCACACGTACTGAGTAGGTATCATCGGCCAACTCAGAATAGAAAACAGTATATATCAGTTAATCTCACAAATCAACTATAATACTCAACATGTAGTAACAACAAATACTACAATCATCAATAGTATCACCAAGTTCATCCAGGAGGACTCACGCCTCAATACCATACTCATTAAGGAAAAACAGGTTCATTAGATGTAGCATATTAACATCTTTCAAGATTCATTATCTTTATTCCTCTTGTGTCAGTACGTGACACTCCGATCCATATTCTATCCCGGTGCCGGAACATGGCACTCTGATCCATATTTCTATTCCGGTGCCGGAACGTGGCACTCCGATCCATATTCTATCCTTGTGCCGGAACGTGGCACTCCGATCCTCATTTCTATCCTGGTGCCGGAACGTGGCACTCCGATCCATATTCTATCCCGGTGCCGGAACATGGCACTCCGATCCATATTCTATCCTGGTGTCGGAACGTGGCACTCCGATCCATATTTCTATTCCGGTGCCGGAACGTGGCACTCCGATCCTCATACCCATCGAACCTTCTTTTATACCAAGGCATCATCAATAACAAAACATAGTTCATCAAGCCTTCTTTATACCAAGGCATTATCAATACAACACTTAGTTCATCAAGCCTTCTTTATACCAAGGCATTATCAATACAACACTTAGTTCACCAAGCCTTCTCTATACTAAGGCATTATCAATACAACACATAGTCCATCAAGCCTTCTCTATACTAAGGCATTATCAATACAACACATAGTTTATCAAGCCTTCTTTTATACTAAGGCATCACAATAACATAACAAGTAAAATTAGGGTTTCATCAAGATTTAGGGTTCAAAAGCTTCATCATGCTTATTTCATCACAAACATATAATCATACTCATACAATCATACAATTAAGCATATAGAAGGGTTTACAAGATTACCCAATACATATCATTTGCTATTGAGAGTTTACTACAAATAGCATAAACCATAACCTACCTTCACCAAGGATTTGTGTTCAAGCAAGAATCTTTAAGAAACATTGCTCCTTCTCTCTCAAGCGCCTCTTTTCTCTTCTCTTTCTCTTTCTCTTTCTTCCTCCAACCTTCCTCTCTTCTTACCCTAAATCACAAGATTTCAAGTCTCAAAAGTGATGAAACCAACCCACCAAGTTACTCAAAGTTAGTCTTTCAACCCCCAAGGAATTGAACTAATAACATTAACCCCCTAACTTTATAAATTAAAGTCGGAATAGTCCAAAACACCCCTTTAAAATTAGCAAGAATTCTGACCCCGACTGGGATTACGGAACCTGTGACGGTCCGTTGTGACTGCGACGGTCCGTCACGCAGGTTCGTCATGGACTCGATTTCCTTTAAAGAGTCTGTGACGGTCCGTCGTGCATACGACGGTCCGTCCTGCACTTCCGTCACGACGGACAGAGAGTTGCTCCCAGCACCAAATTCTCAAGAGTTTAAGTGTTTTGAAACGGGGCTCACGACGGTCCGTCGTGACTGTGACGGTCCGTCCTGCAGGTCCGTCACAGAGTTCAGAGACTCAGTTTCAACATTCAATTTCATAATTCCAAGTGTTTTGGAACGGGACACCCTCGACGGTCCGTCGTGCCAGTGGTGTCCGTCGCATTCAGCCAGTTTTCCCAAATAAAAATCTGTTACTCAAAACGACTAAACAGGTCGTTACAATAGATACCAATTTACCCATCGTTCTTCCCCGAACGATCAAAAGAGGAAAAACAAGGGCGAAAAGGAGTACCTGAATCTGTAAACAGATGTGGGTATTTTTCTCGCATATCTGCCTCCTTCTCCCAAGTAGCTTCTTCAATCGGTCGATTCTTCCATTGAACTTTGATGGATGCAATCTCTCTCGACCTCAACTTGCGAACTTCTCTATTCAGGATAGCAACAGGTTCCTCTTCATAAGTCAAATTCTCATCGAGCAGAACCGAATCCCAACGGATGATGTAATTTCCATCCCCATGGTATCTTTTCAACATGGACACGTGAAACACCGGATGTACTCCGGACAGCCCTGGAGGCAAGGCTAATTCATAGGCCACCTCCCCTACTCGCTTAAGTACCTCAAATGGTCCAATATACCTTGGACTCAACTTACCCCTTTTACCAAATCGCATCACCCCTTTCATGGGCGAAACTTTCAACAAGACTTGTTCACCTTCCATGATCTCTAAGTCTCTACCCTTTCAATCTGCATATTCCTTTTGTCTACTCTGAGCCGCTAACAGCTTTTCTTGAATAGCTTTCACCTTTTCCAAGGAATCTCTCAACAAATCAGTACCCCAAGGTCTGACCTCAAATGCATCAAACCAACCAATGGGAGACCTACATCTCCTCCAATACAATGCTTCAAATGGAGCCATGTCGATACTGGATTGATAGCTATTATTGTATGAAAACTCCGCCAAGGGTAAGAAGTTATCCCAATGGCCACCGAATTCTATCACACACGCACGAAGCATATCCTCCAACACTTGAATCGTTCGCTCAGACTGACCATCGGTCTGAGGGTGAAATGCAGTACTAAGATCCAATCTAGTACCTAATTCAGCATGCAAGGTTCTCCAAAACTTAGAAGTAAACTGCGTACCTCTATCAGATATGATGGAAAGTGGAACCCCATGTAATCGAACGATCTCTGAGATGTAGATTTTGGCTAACTTCTCTGCATTGTAGGTCACCTTGACCGGAATGAAGTGAGCAGACTTAGTTAATCTGTCCACAATTACCCAAATAGAGTCAAACTTCCCCAATGTCTTTGGAAGACCAACCACAAAGTCCATTGCAATTCTCTCCCACTTCCATTCAGGAATGGGCATTCTTTGAAGTGTTCCTCCGGGCCTCTGGTGTTCATACTTTACTTGTTGACAATTTGGACATTTGGCAACAAACTCAACAATGTCTCGCTTCATTCTTTTCCACCAAAAGTGTTGCTTTAGATCACGGTACATCTTGGTTGCACCAGGATGTATGGAATATCCGGAACTATGAGCCTCTGTAAGAATAGTGTGGATCACGTCATCAACACGTGGCACACATACTCTTCCCTTAATTTTCAATACACCTTCCTCATCAATTATTGCTTCTTTGGCCTCTCCTCGCAACACCATATCCCGAATTCGCCTTAGTTTCTCATCTTTAAACTGTTTCCCCTTAATCTGGTCAAGAAAAGAAGATTTCGCCTCCACACAAGCTAAAAATCCTCCCTTTTCATTCACTTCTAGCCTCATAAAATCATTAGCCAAATTTTGGATTTCTCTCGCCAACGGGCGTCTAGAAGCTTGCAAATGAGCTAGACTTCCCATGCTTCCAGCCTTTCTACTCAAAGCATCTGCCACAACATTAGCTTT
>CM064972.1:51720588-51858462 GCA_032847665.1 Solanum chilense | reverse complement strand
TTCACAAAACGGCGAATCCGCTCTTGTTGACTGAAACAAAGCTGGGTGGCATACCTGGATAATGCACGAAACTTAGCCTCATATGCAGTAACCGACATCCTACCTTGCTCTAGGCTCAAGAAATCATCTCTTTTCCTATCCCTCAAGGTCCGGGGAATGTACTTCTCCATAAACAAATTAGAAAATGAAGCCCAAGTCATAGGTGGTGCCTCTGTTGGTTGGCACTCAACATGTGACCGCCACCACATTTTGGCGTTCCCTTGAAACTGATAACTCACGAACTCAACACCGAACCGTTCTACTATACCCATCTTGTGTAGTAGCTCATGACAGTCAACTAGGAAATCGTAAGCATCCTCAGATTCTGTACCCTTGAAGACTGGAGGTTTCAATTTTAAGAACTTACTGAAAAGTTCATGCTGATCACTTGTCATTATAGGCCCTGTAGTCAGACGAGGAAACGTGCCTATTTCCAATGGAGCATCCATGCGGGGAGCCACAGTAGCCGCATGTTGTACCTCCGGAGTCTGAGGTGCTGGTGTAGAAAACACTGGAGGTGTCTGGCCCCGATCAGATAACCCGCTAAGATAAGCCAGAACCTGATTGATCATCTCTGGGGTAGGTTGGGGTGGCAGTTCCTCGTCCTGCACTTGTTCATTCTCCCCTTCCTCACCCTCTCTTATCACTTCCTCAGTTGATGGGGGAGTCAACGCCCTAGTACTAGTTGGGCTAGGTGCTTGTCCTCTTCCTTTAGAGGATGTCCTCCCACGACCTCTTCCACGACCTTTCGCCACCACTCCTCTTTGAGCTACCGCCCCAGTGGCTAGCTCAGACGTTTCTTGTCTTGCCGGTGTTGGTGTTGGCGCAGACGTTGCTCTAGTTCTAACCATCTGCGAAATAGAATGAAGATGGTCAGATACCAATTTGTATCACCTAGATACCAATTTGACTCAAGTAGTAGCACGAAAGAAGGAATGGAAGAATGGAATTTTCCTAAAGTCTTATAGCCTCTGAAAGAAAAGTAAAGGCGTCCCCCTACCGTTCCTTAAGACTCTACTAGACTCGTTCTTGTGTGATGAGACCAACGAACCTAACGCTCTGATACCAACTTTGTCACGACCCAAATCGGGGGCGCGACTTGCACCCACATTAACCCTCCTATATGAGCGAACCAACCCATCTAAACCCAAACATAATTAATTAAATACAACGCGGAAGACTTCACTCAATAACGAAAAACAAATACTATAAATATCCCCAAAATCCGGAAGTCATCATCACAAGAACATCTATGATCACTTTACGAAAACTAAGAGTATTCTAAGAAGTTAAACAAATGAAAGCTAGTCCATGCCGGAACTTCAAGGCATCAAGACGAGAAGTAGAAGATCCAGTCCAAGCTAGAAGCATAGCTCACCCTGAGATCCGGTGCAGTGAAGACTGGCTAGAATCGCGGTCGAGTTAAAGACGACGGCAAGGTTGCTGCACTCCACAAATACAAGAAAGAAACAAACGAGTAGGAGTCGGTACAACCACACGTACTGAGTAGGTATCATCGGCCAACTAAGAATAGAAAACAATATATATCAGTTAATCTCACAAATCAACTATAATACTCAACATGTAGTAACAACAAATACTACAATCATCAATAGTATCACCAAGTTCATCCAGGAGGACTCACGCCTCAATACCATACTCATTAAGGAAAAACAGGTTCATTAGATGTAGCATATTAACATCTTTCAAGATTCATTATCTTTCTTCCTCTTGTGTCGGTACGTGACACTCCGATCCATATTCTATCCCGGTGCCGGAACGTGGCACTCCGATCCATATTTCTATTCCGGTGCCGGAACGTGGCACTCCGATCCATATTCTATCCTTGTGCCGGAACGTGGCACTCCGATCCTCATTTCTATCCTGGTGCCGGAACGTGGCACTCCGATCCATATTCTATCCTGGTGCCGAAACGTGGCACTCCGATCCATATTCTATCCTGGTGCTGGAACGTGGCACTCCGATACTCATACCCATCGAGCCTTCTTTTATACCAAGGCATCATCAATAACAAAACATAGTTCATCAAGCCTTCTTTATACCAAGGCATTATCAATACAACACTTAGTTCATCAAGCCTTCTTTATACCAAGGCATTATCAATACAACACTTAGTTCACCAAGCCTTCTCTATACTAAGGCATTATCAATACAACACATAGTCCATCAAGCCTTCTCTATACTAAGGCATTATCAATACAACACATAGTTCATCAAGCCTTATTTTATACTAAGGCATCACAATAACATAACAAGTAAAATTAGGGTTTCATCAAGATTTAGGGTTCAAAAGCTTCATCATGCTTATTTGATCACAAACATATAATCATACTCATACAATCATACAATTAAGCATATAGAAGGGTTTACAAGATTACCCAATACATATCATTTGCTATTGAGAGTTTACTACAAATAGCATAAACCATAACCTACCTTCACCAAGGATTTGTGTTCAAGCAAGAATCTTCAAGAAACCTTGCTCCTTCTCTCTCAAGCGCCTCTTTTCTCTTCTCTTTCTCTTTCTCTTTCTTCCTCCAACCTTCCTCTCTTCTTACCCTAAATCACAAGATTTCAAGTCTCAAAAGTGATGAAACCAACCCACCAAGTTACTCAAAGTTAGTCTTTCAACCCCCAAGGAATTGAACTAATAACATTAACCCCCTAACTTTATTAATTAAAGCCGAAATAGTCCAAAACACCCCTTTAAAATTAGCCAGAATTCTGACCCCGACTGGGATTACGGAACCTGTGACGGTCCGTCGTGACTGCGACGGTCCGTCACGCAGGTTCATCATGGACTCGATTTCCTTTAAGGAGTCTGTGATGGTCTGTCGTGCATACGACGGTCCGTCCTGCACTTCCGTCACGACGGATAGAGAGTTGCTCCCAGCACCAAATTCTCAAGAGTTTAAGTGTTTTGAAACGGGGCTCACGACGGTCCATCGTGACTGTGACGGTCCGTCCTGAAGGTCCGTCACAGAGTTCAGAGACTCAGTTTCAACACTCAATTTCATAATTCCAAGTGTTTTGGAACGGGACACCCTCGACGGTCCGTCGTGCCCACGACGGTCCGTCATGGTGTCCGTCGCATTCAGCCAGTTTTCCCAAATAAAAATCTGTTACTCAAAACGACTAAACAGGTCGTTACACTCCCGTATTGACATAAGTCATACGTGAACAAAATATCCAAGAATAATGCCACCTACTTAGATCAAATCAAGATCTTAGCATCTATTCATGATACATACATCTTGTACTACATAATCTTAGGAATTTATGAATCACTTAACGAACTATGAATGAAGCACCATGACTTGTATGTATAGAAACATAAGTCTAACATACTCTCCAAAGTAAGTGAACCTAAGATGTATGTAATGAAATGATGAACCCTAGAAGGGTTAAGTATAAGTGTAAGATACACTAATTGGCCAAGTGCATTGGTATATGATGAGATGAACAATGAAATTATGAAATGAACAATGAAATGATGAAAGCCTAGAAAGTTAACTAAGGGTGTGAAACTAACTAATTGGTCAAGTGCATTGGCATACGATGAAATGAAGATTCACATAATAATAGGTGAGTAAATATGAAAAGCAAAGGTGGTAATGATATTAAATGTGCTGACAACATGATATGAGGCTAAGGTAAATGATGAGAGCAATCTCAAATGAGCCTAAGTAAATGTTACCAATACGTACTCACCGATGAGAGTGTAAGATGATAAAGAGACCAGTCTTTACGAACACTCTAATGAGAGTATTGAGCATAACACACTCAGCACTTATGATGAGATGATAAATCATCTAATGATCTATGATGTCCTCATACTAGAAGCCAACTTCCACGACGTATGAGATGAATGTAATGGGACTTTATACTGAGCACCAATAGACTAACTATGTGCGGTGATGCCTTCTTTCGGAAAGGGCGGAGGTTCACGTAGCTCTCATGAGATGACACTGTCTGGCTTGCTAGGTATGGTTCTCCTTATATCTCCTAGTCTTCGAACCTATATATCCAATATAGGGATATGGCGAGGTTAAATTCCCATGTAGGCTAGCATGTTATGGATCACTTTGGCCAGCAATTCCACCTCTTTTTGGTGTGTTAGAGACACTGGATTACATGATGCTCAGATGACCTATGTCGGTTAAAGTTAAAGTTCCCATTGAATGAATTAGGCCAGCCTCAAATGATGCATATAATGAAATGAATGATACCAAGGTGTTAGGATAGGATAAAGAAAAGGTGATTTAGATTCAAGTAATGACATTAGGTCATTCTTGGTCATTGCGCAAAGAACCTAATGAAAGTCTCAAACTACATCCTATGTATAGATAGTGCTTACAATGGCCTATGAATGAAATGAATGGAGTACGTATGAATGAATTAAGCAGACTTTGTGTTTACTAACGAATACTCCCTAGTTGAGGTCCCATCTGTTGAGCCTTCATTTCTGGGATGTCTTAATGTTAAGTTCATGATTTCGAGGTCTCATAGCATATGAATGAATGATATTAAAGAAGTTATGTGCTACATACAAAGTGTGCTTTAAGTTAGATGATATGTGTTATGTGTAAATGTTATGTGTTGTGTGCAATTGTGAAAAGTATGATGTATGTCATTCTCATTGCATAACTTTCCTATTCCAAATCTGGAAAGCTCACTGACTTTCCTAATCCAAATTTGGAAAGCTAATTGACTTTCCTAATCCAAATTTGGTAACTTTCCAAATCTCAATTTGGCAAATCTACTGACTTAACTTCCAAAAATCATGTTCTTAGGAAAGAGCTATTCTTTCTCATGCATGTCAGTGGTGTGTGCTTGGATATACCTATACTTAGTATAAGTGTGTACTAACCCTATGCAAGATCTACTATTTTAGGTGGAGGCACAGGTGGATGATAGAGCTACAGGATCGTCGCTGCAGTTACCCGAACGTGCAGCATTCATCCAGTTTTGGTAGGTCCTCACACTTTGGTGGATTCTACTATTTTATATTCTAGCTTAGTTTTATAATTGAGCTATTGGAGCATGTACACTAGCGTTTCTTTTCTATTTTTATTCAGACTATGTATTGGTGCCATTTTGGCAATTATGCACTTAATAAGAATTGAACTATTTCTTTCTGTTGCTTATCTCTTAATGTTAGATGGTTGATGGTGAACAAATATGTATTAATAAGAATGTTTTTTAAGTATGTTAAGAAACAAATAGTTTCAAATTTTCCGCTAAAATTAACCTATGTAGAGTGAGATTTACGTATTTAGGCTTGTCTGCGACCTCTGAGAGGTCAACAATGCCAGTCTTGTTTGGGGTCTAAATTTTGATCGTGTTATTTTGGTGTATTGTAATGCATCAAGAGTTGGCTTGGGTTGTGTATTAATTCAGAATGGCAGGGTCATAGCTTATGCTTCCAGGCAGTTAAAAAGTTCATGAGAAGAATTATCCAACTCATGACTTAGAATTGGGTGCAGTAGTGTTTGCATTGAACATATGGCATCATTATATATATGGTGTTCATGTGGATATATTCATTGATCAGAAGAGCCTCCAATATGTGTTCACTTAGAAAGATCTCAATCTCAAAAAGAAAAGTTGGTTGGATTACTCAAAGATTATAAGAGGAGTATTCTTTACCACCCATGTAAGGCTAATGTGGTTGCTGATGCCTTAAGAATTTTGTCCATAGGAAGTACTTCCCATGTCGAAGAAGAAAAAAGGGAGTTAGCAAAAGATGTGCATAGACTTGCACGTTTGGGATTCATACTTATGAACTCAACAGAAGAAGGTATACTGGTAACCTATGGGGCTGAATCATCCTTGGTGTCAGAAGTGAAAGAGAAGCAAGAACAAGATCCTGTTCTACTTGATTTGAATGCAAGTGTCCATAGCCAAAGGGTATTAACTTTTAAACAAGGGGGAGATAGTGTGCTGAAATACGAAGGAAGATTATGTGTACCTAATATTGATGGACTTCAAGAGACGATCTTGGAGGAGGCCCATTCATACGGGTTCCACAAAAAATGTACCATGATTTGCGAAGGTATAGTGGTGGGAAGGCATGAAGAGAGACATTTCTTAGTTTGTTGCCAAGTGTTCACATTGTCAGCAAGTGAAAGTAGAACACCAAAGACCTAGAGGTTTAGCTCAAAATATAGAGATTCCGGGATGAAAGTGGGAGATAATTAATATGGAGTTCATCATAGGCTTGCCAAGATCGCGATGACAACAATATTCTATTTGGGTGATTGTCGATAAAATATCAAAGTCAACCCATTTATCGCTGGTAAAGACTACTTATTCAGCCAAAGATTATGCAAACTTGTACCTCCAAGAATTGGTAAAACTTCATGGAGTTCCAATCTCCATTATTTAAGAGAGAGGTGCATAATTTACCGTACAATTCTTGAAAGCAATCCAGAAAGGTTTGGGTTCCAAGGTGAGTTTGAGTACCACTTTTCATCCTTAGACAGATGCACAACCGGAGCGTACTATCCAGACCTTGGAAGATATGATGAGATCTTGTGTTATCGACTTCAAAGGAAATTTTGATGATTACCTACCTCTAATTGAGTTTTCTTACAACAACATTTTTCATTCGAGCATCCAAATGGATCCATATGAAGCTCTCTATGGGAGAAGATGCAAATCTCCTATAAGATGGTTCAAAGTTGGCGAAGCAGGGTTGGTAGGATCAGATTTAGTTCACCAACCTATGGAGAAGGTGAAAGTGATTAAAGAAAGGTTGAGGACAACGCAAAGTCGCCAAAAGTCTAACACATGCGTTAGAAGAAGGCTATTAGAGTTTGAAGTTTATGAATAGGTGTACCTAAAGGTTTCACCTATGAATGGAGTTATGAGATTTTATAGGAAGGGGAAACTTAGTCCTCGGTATATTGGACCTTATAGAATCTCAAAAAGAGTGGGAAATGTGGATTATGTGTTGGAGCTACCCCAAGAGTTAAAAGCGTTCATATGGTATTCCATATTTCAATGTTGAAGAAGTGCTTGGGTGATCCTTATTAAAGCGTACCAATAGAGAATGTTGGGATTAAGGATAATTTGTCCTATCAAGAAGTTTCGGTTCAGATTTCGGATCATCAGGTTCGCAAGTTGAGGACAAATTGTCAGCAAGTGAAAGTAGAACACCAAATACCTATAGGTTTAGCTCAAAATATAGAGATTCCGGGATGAAAGTGGGAGATAATTAATATGGACTTCATCATAGGCTTGCCAAGATCGCGATGACAACAATATTCTATTTGGGTGATTGTCGATAAAATATCAAAGTCAGCCCATTTCTCGCTGGTAAAGACTACTTATTCAGCCAAAGATTATGCAAACTTTTATCTCCAAGAATTGGTAAAACTTCATGGAGTTCCAATCTCCATTATTTCAGAGAAAGGTGCATAATTTACCGTACAATTCTTGAAATCAATCCAGAAAGGTTTGGGTTCCAAGGTGAGTTTGAGTACCACTTTTCATCCTTAGACAGATGCACAACCGGAGCGTACTATCCAGACCTTGGAAGATATGATGAGATCTTGTGTTATCGACTTCAAAGGAAATTTGGATGATTACCTACCTCTAATTGAGTTTTCTTACAACAACATTTTTCATTCGAGCATCCAAATGGATCTATATGAAGCTCTCTATGGGAGAAGGTGCAAATCTACTATTGGATGGTTCAAAGTTGGCGAAGCAGGGTTGGTAGGAGCAGATTTAGTTCACCAACCAATGGAGAAGGTGAAAGTGATTAAAGAAAGGTTGACGACAACGCAAAGTCACCAAAAGTCTAACACATACGTTAGAAGAAGGCTATTAGAGTTTGAAGTTTATGAATAGGTGTACCTAAAGGTTTCACCTATGAATGGAGTTATGAGATTTTATAGGAAGGGGAAACTTAGTCCTCGGTATATTGGACCTTATAGAATCTCAAAAAGAGTGGGAAATGTGGATTATGTGTTGGAGCTACCTCAAGAGTTAAAAGCGTTCATCCGGTATTCCATATTTCAATGTTGAAGAAGTGCTTGGGTGATCCTTATTTAAGCGTACCAATAGAGAATGTTGGGATTAAGGATAATTTGTCCTATCAAGAAGTTTCGGTTCAGATTTCGGATCATCAGGTTCGTGGAAGAATCAACTTGGTAAGCTTAGGAGGATATGAAGAATACATATCTACATCTATTTGAATCCGGAGGGAATGCAAACAATGTAATAAATTCTTTATTTAGCACTTTATATTCATGTATAAGTATGTATTTACTTGCTTTTGTTGTTGAGTGCTGAAATGATATTATTATCCTTAGGTTAGAGAAAGAATTCTCATTTGAGAACGAATGTTCCCAAGGGAGAGGATATTATAACATCTCATATTCTAGATAAACTAAGGTTAAGCTAAGAAAAACAAGAATAATCAAATTTTGTAATAAGTCAGGAAATCTGGAAAATTTCAAGATTTCAAAACTGAGTTTTATCCATTTACAAACAACCATAACTTCCAGATCGGGAAGATTTTAGGTCATTAATTTATATGGATTGAAATCTCGTTGAAAGATCTTCTCAACGATGCTAAGTTTGTGAATTTTTGAGGTCTAGGGAGCTATGACCTTCGGAAGGTGGAATGTTGAGCAGGGAAAGTTTCAAATCTGGTTTTGTTATGGGTGATTTGGTCTTTTCCTAAAGTAATTTTTTTAATTTCGTTTTGGGCTAATATGTTGGGGTCAAAACTGATCTCATTCAGTTTACGCATTAAGAATAATAAACTAGGGCTTTGTAAGAAAGGAGAAAAAAGGAGAAGGAAGAAGAAGACGCAAGAACGCCAAGTTTTAGCTTCGTGGATTTCTTCAGGGATGATTCCTAAAAAGGTATGTGAGATCATTCGGTGATGGTTTCTTTAACCCACCCTCCAACTTGATTCATTACAACAATAAGAGTTGAATTGAAAAGAAGTCTTGAAACTTTTGATGAAACATTTGAAGTCCTTGTTGATTGTATTATTGTTGATCGTTGTTACTTATAATACATGTTTTCAGACTTTTTTTGGGTCTAAACTATTGGTTAATAATTTAATTAGGTATCCTAAGTGTTTGGGGTGGAATCCATGCGAGTTTGGGAAGGTTTAGAGATGAAAAACGAAGAAGCAAGTCGTAAAAGTCGTTGGAAAAATACTGGGGTGTCAAGCCTCCAAAGCGCCTCAGTAAAAAGTATGTCCATTAGGATCGGGCGCGCTGCGCGTGAGGACAATATCTGTCAGTCAGGCTCTGGCGTTCCACGCCTCTCAAAGTTCCTCGACCCCCAGGAGACTATGTTCTTTCCCTATCTATTCATACTAGTTCTCAGGTTATGTACCCCTCATTCCTAGTTGTTTCCAACCCTCTAAGTTACATTTAAACATCATGAAAATATCCGTAAACATGAGATCATGATCCTTGAATCCATACTTAATTCAAGGAAAGTTAAGATCAAATTCAAAGAAATTAAGAAGTGAGTCAAAGTAAAGTTATAAGTTCGCTAAAGTCTTTCACAAATGTTTTCACTTTGTTTTAAGGACTTCAAGTTCAAGTTAAGTAAAGAGCAATAATCGTCTTCATTTCTAAAAATATATAAGGAAACTAAGTATTCTCTAGAGGTTTACAAATGTTTCACATTTGAGTAATAATGGGAAATAGATGTTCGAAGAGAGTTTTGAACAAAAATAGGAATATTGATTCCAAGAGGAGCTTGTTAAAGCTTAAAGGTTCAACAAATTATCTCTTTCCAAAGAGAAGTAAGTTTTACTAATAGTATGAGCTATGTATATTTTGCAAGTAGTATTGAGCACCAATGTGGGGATGAGAGTTCTGATTAACTCAAATCTCCATGTAAACCATGTAGCCACCATGGGAATTGACGGATCATAGTTTTTAGATGATCACATAAAGAGATCTAGAGGATCCACTAAGTTGAATAAGGTCCTATACCGATGTTAAGGTGTAGGATGGTCATCTTGCAACATGAGGTAAGACGTTGTATCATCACTTAGACTCATAGTGATGGTTGTCATTTAGAAAATCTCCCACTAAAGTTATATTACTTTTATATATAAGTAAGGTTGTGTTTTTTATTGCATTTCTTTAATGAACTGAGTTGCATCACTGTTTTACAATATATATATATATATATATATATATATTGCATATGATTTTAAAAACTTTATATGCATATCCTATGAGTTGAGTATATCCTCAAGTTAAAAAGAGTCAAGGTAAGTTCATCTAATCCCCACAAGCTTAAGTCGTTGTTTAGCTCTCCAACTCGCATACTCGTACATTCAATGTACGGATGCCAGTTGGCGTACATCGTTTCATGATGCAGATGCAGGTACCCTGTATCAGCACACAGCACTTCGTTGATCCAAATTAAGCTTCAAAGTTTTTTGTGAGCCTCCCTTCATTCTGGAAGACATCCTTTTTATTTCTATATTAACTTAGCTTTTAGGATGTTGTGGGGTCTGTCCCAACATCCATATCTAGAAAGTTTAGAGGCTTCGTCGAATATAATATTTTAGTTTGGAACTGTTTCCAGTTATTAAGACAAGTGCCATTTTGGCCAAATTTATGATTTGAAGTACTTTCCTTTAAGTATGTTTATTCGGTTTAAAATTATGTTTTTTTCTGATGCTGATTTAAGTAGTCAGGCCAAGTATTCGCTTGAGGAACAACAATGGTCTTTGAGTGCCGGTCCCGCCGATGGTGTAGGCTCGGGGCGTGACACCTTGTCGAACTTTAGTTTTTACAACTCCATCAGTGTTGAGTTTGAACTTTAAATCTACATGTTAAAGGAGGTTCCTGTTCAAGTTGGATAATGCACTTCTCTTTATTAGTCTTGTGGTTAACCTTAATGATTTGGAACTCAATGGGTAGGTTGATCATGTTGGTCGCCGCGCATATTTGACAACCAGGTTTGATATCCAAGCCAATCTCGTTAAGATATCGGGAGCAACGGATTTTTTTATACATAAGCCAGATGAAGGTTTTGATTTTGTTGGGAGACGCCATGTTCCAAATCCAGTCAATCTTCTAATTTCCTAGATTTGGCATGGAGGGAGTGGTTATTGAGTGGATAAGCTTATAGGCACTGTTGGTGGTAAACTTACCATTACTATTGAGGATATAGAGTTTTGGCAAGATCTAAATTGACAATTGCTTTTCAACTTATATCTAGGGCATGTAGAGTTTGCGTTCAAGGTAATCTAAAACAAAAAATCATGTCTAGTGTTAAGGATGATGTCATGATTGTTTCCCGAGGTAATGACAACCATTTATATATAAACACTAACTCTCTTCGGTCGCTTTTTGTAACACCCCGAATCTAAAATAGAGCATAAATTAGTTTTTCAGAAATCTACAGGTGTAACCGACGGTTACCATCGACAGACGAGTCTGATATACAGCCCGTATTCGCATCCTTCGTTTTGTTTGAATCCCTCAAACACATAGTTAAGAAAATTAGACTAAGTGTCAAACGACGGACGAACTCACGGTCCGTAAGTCAGACTACGGTCCGTACTCTTTGTCCGTCGATCATGACTTTATTTACCAACTCTCTGACAATAACCACGATTGACCAGTACAGTCCGTAGATGGACCTAGAGATCGTAGGTATGACTGTAGTGAAAATTAGCATACAGTTAGGGGGAAACTGCACTTGGGTTAACTTCAATTGATCATAACTCTTAGCACAAAATGAATTAGGTTTCCCATGACCTATAAATTTATAGATAATTGAATTAGCTGTCGATAGCCACCGAGTTTGCTAAAATAAGACATTCGAGTAAAAAAGTTATGCCTTTTTTATTAAAGGCCTGTCGAACAGACCCAAACGACAGCCCATCAGTCTAGGTCATCGATTGGTCCGACAAAAATCAACTCAGGGGTCTTTTTGGTCTTTTTTCACTTCTTTTAAACCCTAAGATACGTCACTTTGACCCTAAACCAAAAGATTTTATTCAATTTAAGCCTAGAAACATAACTAAAACTTACCTATGTCAATCATTAAATCAAAACTTAGAAAATTAGAAGTAAGAAAGGAGAAAAAGGTCAAGAACTTTAGTTCAATAATGCAACGAGGTTCCCTCAGTTCCTGCACTGAAATCTAATTTTTTTCTATGGATTTCATCACCAGGCATGTTTGATTTCACTAGTGGGTTCCATTCAACCATTAGATCCCTAGTTTTCAGGTAGATTATTCATTATCATATCATGATTAGACCTAGGATTTCTAGAACTTCATGAAATAATTAGTTATATGTTCCAAATCATATTTACTCAAATTATTCCATGAATTTTACAACCCTAGCTATGTATTTCTTTAGTTCTTGAAGTACACATGCTAGGTCAGATATTTTACGTACTTCAGATATACATGCCTCAGTTATAAATTCATAATTACCAAATTAGTTGTTGTATTCTCAATATGCATATTCAGTTGAGCTATCCATTATATACACAAACTTGGTCATAATCATTTAATTACATAATTCATTAGGAGTAGCATAATACCAAGTTGGACTAGGGTTCAGCATAACCAATTAGCCCAAGAACTACTAGAAAAGTAGGTTGTGAGTCCCCTCTGTGGGCATCAGTTTAGTGATCATGCCAGCATGCCTTTATACTTCTCGCAGGGTATATTGGGTCCTCTCGATGGGGTGTAAACATCGGACTCTACATTTATCTCATGTGATTTTATTATCGGTTATTAGTAGCTCCGATAGTTCAGTCAGACTCTATTACATTGACCATTTATCAGTATATTCAGTATTCAATTTCAATATGTTATAAATTTTGTCATTGCATCCAGTTAGCTCAGAATTCAGTATATCATGTTCAGATTATTATACTTGCTTTTGTGCTTGTTAAGTTATATTTTATTTGAGATTTATTCTATCCTATATGCTCAGTACCTTCAAAGTACTGACGCATACATGCACTACATCTTCTCGTAATGTAGGTTCTGGTTCTCAACATCCAGATCGCGCTTAGATCGATTTTTGATTTCCAGTTCGGCAGATTAAATGGTGAGTCCTCATTCTGCGAGGATAATAGTCATGAGTTTCTTTTCAGTATTTAGTCATTTAGTTTCAGATTTTGCTAGACTTAGTTGGGTCTGTCCCAGCATTTCTAGTCAGTTTAGAGATTATTATCAGCCATAGTTAGTTTCATCTTAGTATTGAGTTAATAACTTATTTGTATTAAACTAATCAATATTTCATTTATATCAGTTAAAGAATATGGTTACTCCCCATCTTTTTAGTTTAAATTGTGATTTAGCTTCCGCATTCCATTTATTATCTTTAGTATGCTAATGATCATTCCAGCAAGATTAGCTTGGGATTACTTGTGGTCCTAGGTTCCGTGTCCGCGTCTGGGGGGTAGCTCGGGGTGTGACAATATTTGTATCATATCACTATTTTTATGAGTCCTAGGATGTCTGAAAAGCCGCACTAAATAGATTCCTTTTCATGATGTGAAGTGCACCACCTCTAATGAGAGAGAGGCTATGAAATGTTCTAGGAAAAAAACTTCACTTTCTTGTACCTCTTATCGTGCGTAAGGTATGATAGTATTCCACTATAACTTGACATTCTACATATCAGATCATGCCTCCTCGTAGAGCAAACACTAGGAATTCGAATGCAAGGAATGCAAAGGCAGCTCCTCTAGTCCCAGATCAGGAAGTCTCCAATGCTAAATTTAGGAATGTCATTCAGATGTTGTAGAGTTAGAATTGGTAGACTTCGATGTAATTCCAGGCATGGATTTATTACATTCCTGTTATGCCTCAGTCGATTGTAGAACTAGGATTGTTTGTTTTTCAGTTTCAAGACGAACAAATCTTAAAATGGAAGGGTAGTAGCTTAGCGCCAACGGGTCGATTCATTTCTTACCTTTAGGGCAAAAAGATGATCTCTAAGGATATCTCTATCATATAGTTTGGGTTAAGGATTCTAGCTTTGAAACCTCAACCCTTAAGTCAGTTCCTGTAGTTCATGAGTTTCCAGAAGTGTTTCCAGAAGATCTTCCCAGAGTTTCTCCCTACAGGAAAATTGACTTTGGAATTGATCTCCTTCAAGATACCTATCCTATTTCTATTCCTCCTTACAGAATGGCTCCAGCAATCTTAAGGAATTGAAAGAGCAGTTGAAAGACCTTCTAGACAAGGGTTTCATCAGACCTAGTATTTCTTTATCGAGTGCACCAGTGTTGTTCGTAAAGAACAAAGATGGTTCTTTTAGGATGTGCAATTACTACAGACAATTGAACAAGGTCTCAATAAATAATAAGTATCTCATCTGTAGGGTTGATTACTTGTTTGACAAACATTAGGATGCTAGTCACTTCTCAAAGATAGACCTCATATCGAGTTATCATCAACTTAGAGTCAGATATAGTGACATTCCAAAAATAGCCTTTAGAACTCGGTATGGTCATTATGAATTTGTAGTTACATCATTTGGAGTAACCAATGCTCCTGTAACTTTTATGGATTTGATGAACATAGTGTTGAAACAGTACTTGGACTTGTTTGTTATCATCTTTATTGGTGATATACTCATTTACTCTAGAATTGAGGAAAAACATGTAAATCATTTGAGAGTTGTTCTACATACTCTCAAACATCGCCAGTTATTTGCTATGTTTAGTAAATGTGAGTTCTGGTTGCAATCCATTGCTTTTCTTTCTCACATTGTATCTAGAGAGGGTATTCGAATGGATTCGCAAAACATATCAGTAGTGAAACAATTGTTTTGACGTACACAGATATCAGAAGTTTCTTAGGTCGAGTGGGTTATTCTAGAAGTTTCGTGCAAGGAAATTTCATCCATAGCCTCACCATTAACTAGGTTAACTCATAAGATGGTTAAGTTTCAATTGTCAGATAATTATGAGAAAAGCATTGCACAATTGAAAACAAGATTGACTACAACTCTTGTCTTGACTGTACCAGAGGATTCCGATGGTTATGTCATCTATTGTGATACATATTGAGTTGTCCTAGGTTTTGTACTGATGCAGCAAGATAAGATTATAGATTATGCTTCTACACAGCTTAAGGTGCATGAGAAGAACTATCTAACACCTCGAGCTTGCAGCAATGTGGTTTCCACTCAAGATCTGCAGACACTACTTGTATGGTGTTCATGTAGATGGGTTCACTGACCATAAGAGCCTCTAATATGTTTTCACCTAGAAAGAGTTGAATCTTCGTCACAGGAGATGGCTTGAGTTTCTTAAGGATTATGATATGAGTGTGCATTACTATCATGGTAAGGCAAATGTAGTAGACGATGATCTTAGAAGATTATTTATGGGTAGAGTACCCCACGTTGAAGAAGAAAGGAAGGAGCTAGTGAAGGATGTTCACATGCTTTCTTGCTTGGGAGTTCTCCTTATGAGCATGTCAGACAGTAGTGTACCAGTTCAGAATGGGCAGAATCTTCTTTGGTAGTGGAGGTTAAGGAAAAGCAAGACAGTGATCCAATCTTGTTTGAACTTAAGGGTGCAGTCCACAATCAGAGAGTGGAAGTTTTCTCCCAATGGGGAGATGGTCTTTGCTACCACGGTAGATTGTTTGTTCCTGATGTGGGTGAGTTGTGACGGCATATCCTTGTAGAATTCCATAACTCCATATATTCTATTCATCTAGGTTCCACTAAGATGTATTGAGATCTAAGGAAAGTCTATTGGTGGAATGACATGAAAAGGGATGTAGCAGATTTTGTGAGTAAGTGCTCCAATTGCCAGTAAGTCTAGGTATAACATCAGAAACCATGGGTATGACTTAAGATATCAACCTTCCTACTTGGAAGTGGGAAGTGATGAATATGGATTTCATCACACGATTATTGTGTACTCGCAGACGACATGACTCAATTTGTGTAATAGTGGATAGGATCACTAAGTCTTCTCGCTTTTTGGTGGTCAAGACTACAAACTCTGAATAGGACTATGCCAATCATTACATTAATAAAATTGTGATATTTCATGGGGTTCCTTTGTCTATCACCTCATATAAAGGTCCTCAGTTTGCGTCTCATTTCTGGAAGTCTTCAGAAGGGTCTTTGTACTCAAGATAACCTTAGCACAACATTTCATCCGCAAACGGATGGATAGGCAAAGCATACACCTCAGACCCTAGAGGACATGTTGAGAGTGTGTGTGATCGATTTCAAGGAAATTTGGGATGATCACCTCCTTCTCATTGAGTTCGCCTATAATAATAGCTACCATTCTAGCATTCAGACGGCCCCTTATGAGGCACTGTATGGGCGTAGATGTAGATCTTCTGTTGGTTGGTTTGAAGTACATGAAGTAGCTTCGATAGGTATAAATTCAGTCCTTTATGCTATGGAGAAAGTGCAACTCATTAGAGGTAGAATTAAGACAGCTCAGAGTCGTCAGAAATCTTATGCAGATGTAAGGAGAAGGGAACTAGAGTTTCAGGTTAATGATTGGGTTTTCCTAAAGGTGTCACCTATGAAATTGGTGATGAGGTTTCACAAGAAAGGAAAGCTCAGTCATAGATATATAGGCCCTTACAAAATCTTGAAAAGGATTGGCAAGGTGGCATATGATTTAGATTTACCAGCAGACTTAGCAGTAGTGCATCTGATCTTCCACATCTCGCTCTTGAAGAAGTTTGTCGATGATCCAGCCTCTATAGTGTCATTACAGAGTGTGGAGGTGAAAGATAGTCTTTCTTATGAGGATGTACCAATTGAGATTCCTGACTGTTATGTTAAAAGGTTGAGAAATAAAGAAGTCGCTTCTGTCAAGGTTTTGTGGAGGAGTCAGTCTGTAGAGGGAGCTACTTGGGAAGCAGAAATAGCCATGAAAGCGAAGTATCCTCACCTCTTTCTTCCCGATTCAACTCCATCTTGAGGTATTAGTTCCTATTCAGTTTTCCATCATTCATGCGCGAATTCAGTCTTATAATCATGTTCCCTGATTTTATACTTGCTTTTTCAGTGTATTTGCATGGTCTCGGAACTCAATTCAGTCAGAAATTTTGTTCTCAGTGTTTAGTAGTACAGATTACAGCTCTCTCCCTCTATTTCAGCTAGTCTAGTCTTAATTCGAGGAGGGATGTTCCCAAGGGGGAGATAATGTAACACCCCATATCTAAAACAGACCAGAGATTAGATTTTCAAAAATCTACAGGTGCAACCAACGGTTACCATCGACGGACCGTAGTTTGATCTACAACCCATATTGTGCATCCATCATTTGAGTTTGTAGCCCCTAAAAACTTAGCCCTGAAAATTTGATCAAGTGTCGAACCACGGATGGACCTACAGTCCGTATTCTGTGACACGATTCACCAGTACGGTCCGTACATAGACCTATGGATCGTAGGTACGACCGTAGGTGAAAATTAGGAGATAGTTAAGAGAAAAATGCAGTTGGGTAAACTTCAATTGATCATAACTCTTAGAACAAAATGAATTAGGTGTCCCATGACATATAAAATTATATATAATTGAATTAGCTTTCCATAGCCACCAAGTTTTCTAAAATCAGACCTCCGAGTAAAAAGTTATGCTCATTTTAGTAAAGATCTATCGAACATACCCAACCTACGAACCCAAATGACGGACCGTCGATTGAACGATGGCCCGTTAGTCCAGGTCGTTGATTCGTCTGACAGTAATTAAATCAGAGGTATTTTGTTCTTTTCCCACTTCGTTTAAACCTTAGGATACATCGTTTTCACCCTAAATCATCATATTTAGTCAGTTTAAGCCTAGAAACATAACTAAAACTTACCTAAGTCAAACTATGAAATAAAAACTTAGAAAATTAGAAGCAAGAAACGAAAAAAAGGTCAAGAACACTAGTTCAAGAACGCAACAAGGTTCCGTCAGTTCCAGCCACGACTCTTAATATTTCTATGTGAATTTCATCACCAGGTATGTGGATTTCATCACCAAGTATGTGGATTTCACTAGTGGGTTACTTTCACCTATTAGATAAATAGTTTTCCGTAAGATTCTTGATTCCCATATCATGATTAGATCTAGGGTTTCTAGAACTTCAATAGAACTTCATGAAATAATTAGTTATATGTTCCAAAGCAGTTTGTTTGTTATTACTTAGATTATTGCATGAATTTCAGAACCTTAACTATGTAATTCTTTAGTTCTTGAATTACACATGCTAGGTTAGATATTTCAGTTACTTCAAATATACAAGCCTCAGTTATAAATGCATGATTACCAGATTAATTGTTGCATTCTCAGTATGCAAGTTTAGTTTTAAGCTCTCCAGTATTTACAGAAACTCAGTCATAATCAGTTAATTACATATTTCATGAGGAGTAGAATAATACCGAATTGGACTAGGGTTCAGCGTACCCAATTAGTCCTAGAACTACTAGACAAGTAGGTTGTAAGTCCCCTTTGTGGGCATCATTTTTGTGATCACGCCGGCGTGCCTTCATACCTCTGGCATGGTATATTGGGTCTTCCCGATGGGGCGTGTACATCGGACTCCAAATTTAGCTCATGTGGTTTTATTATAGGTTATTCGTAGCTCCCACAGTTCAGTCAGACTCTATTGCATTGATCATTTATCAGTATATTCAGTATTCAGTTTCAGCACACTATAAATTTGGTCATTGCATCCAGTTAGTTCAGAATTCAGCATGTATCATGTTCCGATTATTGTACTTGCTTTTGTGCATGTTCAATTATGTTTTATTTCAGCTTTACTCTATCATACATAATCAGTACCTTCAAGTAGTGACACATACATACGCTACATCTTCTGATGATGTAGTTTTAGGTTCACAACACAGATCACGCTTAGATGGATTTCTGATCTCCAGTTCAGCAGATTCAGTGGTGAATCCTCATTCTCCGAAGATAATAGTCATAAGTTTCTTTTCAGTATGTATTCCTTTAGTTTCAGTTTGTACTAGACATAGTTGGACTGTCCTAGCATTTTTAGTAAGTTTAGACGCTATATTCAGGCATATAGTTAGTTTCAGCTTAGTAATGAGTTAATAACTTCTTTATATTAAAATCATCAGTATTTCATTTATCTCAGTTATAAAATATGGGTATTCCTCATCTTTTCAGTTTAAATTATGATTTAGCTTCCGCATTTACATTATTATCTTTAGTATGCTCATGATCATGCCAACCGAGTTAGCTTGGGATTACTTGTGGTCCTAGGTTCCATGTGCACGTCTCGGGGGTAGCTCGGGGCGTGATACTTTTCTTTCTGATACATTTAATACCAACACATATAGTTTTCTCATTTTTCGTCGGTTATCAAGGTAAATATGAACTTTGCTTAATAATATCAACTCCGTTCACCCTTTCTAATGACAACCTTTGTTTATTCTAAAATGGAGGGGAATACTAATTATATCATGTAGTTTAATTATTTCATACATTTTCCGTAAAATTAAGTGAAATCGAAATAAATCCATAAGAGATATTTGTACCATTAATTTAAAAAACTAATGTTCTACAACAACATTGATAAATTATGTTTATTTCGTCAAAGTCATCTTACTTTAATTTGAAATATCCTAGAAAGACTCATTATATCCTATGAATTGGATATATATTTTACTGCTTTGACTTACATCCAACCATGCCAAATATTTGAGGATTTTCACATTGACTATATGTATCCTTTGATTTATTATTCTATTAAACAGTATTATATACTATACAATATATACTTCAACAAACTCCTTTAAAATAGAAAAAAGTTTTAAACTACATTTAATTTATGGATGATTTGGACATTAAATACAGTGAACTTAACCATAATTTCCATTAAGTCAGTCACTCTATATAAGGAATCAAAATTTTAGTGTTTGGCACCACAAACAAAAGAGTACTCATAGTTTACCCTTTCTTGATTTTTCCTTTTCAAACCCTTTAGTGAGTGACCCTTTTGATTTTAGACTTAACTTTTGTTAAATCTAGTTTCTTTCTTGATATAAAGAATCCATTTTTTTCACTTTTGGTACGACCCCTTTTTCAGGTTTCGTGATTTTATTAATGGGATGAGCTTATTTGAGTTTCAAAAGATTATTTTTTTTAATTGGTTTCTTCCTAGAATTTGAGCTTTGAAGTTTTCTGTGTTCGTTTGTGATTTTGCTTGTTTAGTTGGATAGAGATTAAATTGTTTCTTTTTTGCCATTTCTGCTGAGTGAATTCTTTTTTCATCAGAAAACTATGTTTTTTTATTCATTTGACTGTTTTTTTTTTCAAAAATGAAGATTTTATTATTCATTCAAGTGATTTGAGAGCTTTTTTTTTCAGAAAATGAAGATTTTAATATTCATTCAAGTAATTTGAGAAAAAGAAATCTTGGGACACAATGAAATATCTTATTTTTCTTGTTTATCCTTTTACTTTGATACTGGTGTTGTTTTTTTATGCTTACTAGAGCTGTTTTTTGTCGTTCACAATTTTGCTTGGATAATGGATACAAATTTTCCCTTTTATTTTGGAAATATTTAATTCTCTGCTGCTATGTCTCTTAACAATTTTAATCACCGGATTTCCACTGAATGAGGTTACATTGAAGAATAGAGATTTGAGTAACTGAAATATAGTAGAATTTGTAATCCTCAAAGAATATTAATTCTTTTGTAGCTTCACCTTTATGATAATATTGCTGTTTTTTTGAGCTAAATTGGAGTTGTTCTTATTGTTGTTAGCCTGTCTTTGGGACTTCCACATATATGAAAAATGTTTCTTCTTTATCGTCCTCACTAGAGTTCTTTTTGTTGCTATTAGCCTGTCATTTTTGCTTTTTGTTATTTACCCTATCAAAGAATTATTATGTGGTTCTTTACTTTTGTTTAGCAACTCTAATTCTCTATTGTTATGTTTTTATCTTAACTTATAATCCTCTCACGTCCATATTATCACTTGTATCAATTTTTATTGCAGGACCGAAACTGTGGCTAGTCACTTATTTTAACTGATCAAATTATAGCAGTTATAAACACTCATAGAAAGCATAATCAACATGGTTGATGATAACATCACTGATGATGCCGATGAAAAGTCGTTGGTGATTTATGATCAGCAAAATGGAAGAAGGAACAACAGGAAGTTTGAACCTAAGATTCCTCTAGAAATTCCTTCTTATTCACTTGTGTCGTCTCTTACAGAGTTTATAGAATTATTAGAGAAACCAACTAAAGCAGTCACTCTTTTTGAGATTGACCCATCGATGAGCGGGTGTCCTCAGTCTGATGCAGAACAAGAAGTGGAAACTACACCAAATATAGATTGGGATGATACTACAACTACTCAACTTCTTTAGCTTTTAACCCAAAATTTATCCTGAATGTTTCAGAAAGCAGTAAAGAGGATTGCCAACTGTGGATATAGTGAAGAAATTCTAAAAGGGTTACTTGAAGATTGGCCTTTGTCATGGAAGCAAAGATGTCGTCTCAAATATTTTCGATGGTGCCTTGGCTATATTAAGTAGGAAAAAGGTTCTTGATATTGGTAGACCTGTTGTATTTGCAGATTTACCGAGCTTGGTTGATTACACACTGTTGGAGATGGTATGTATTCGTAAAAAGGTTAAGCCAGCTTTGCCAGTTGTAGAAGTAATGCGGTGGATGCTAATATTAGACTTTAACTTAGTACATGCATGTAAAATGTAAGGGTATCATCTGGTTGAGTCATTTAGTCAAGTAAGTTCAGGTGATAGATCAATTGGTTTGAATCATTCCGAATCAAAGATTGAGGCTTCTCAAAATACTCAGTCAAACCCGGATATACAACAATTGTCAAAACCTTTTACCTCAATTGCTCAAACCTTGATTTCCAAAGTTCCTATTACTAGTGCAGCTTTTCAAGAACTTGAGGCTGAAAATTCACAAATTTGTCAAGCAGCAAAAGGAAAAGGAAGTTCCACACCTTTTCCAAAAGAAGAGGCTAAATCAAAAGCAACAGTTTTTGAAGACAAATCGAGGGCCGGCCAAAAGGCCCTAAATTCCAAGAAGGATTTGAATAAGCGAAAGACATATCAGTTTGAGAAGATCTACATAAGTCGTATGGGTAAGAACATTAAGGAAAACATGACTGCTTGGTGTAGTATGGTTTTGGACAAGAAAATGGACTCGTCTTCTTCTGGTGCAACAAGAAGAGTTTACAATCTAAAGTGAAAATTCTGGTTAAATGCAATCAACCTCTAACTAAAGAAAATTTTGATAGTAGATGGCATTCATCACCCATAGCACCTGCAAGTGACACTTTAAAGTGCCACCTATTCAAGATGAAATAAATGAAAAGGATCTGGATTCGTCATCCATGGAGCATAAGTCCACAAAAAAATGTTCCAAACAGCACAACTATTGCTTCTGCGGTGCAAGATTATTATGTTGGTATCCCATATGATGAGTCTTTGGGTAAATATGTCACTCAAAATAAGAGAGATGAAACTATATTGTTGCTAACTTCCCATTTGAAGACACTGTAGAAAGAGCTCCAGGGGTGGTCTGATTGAGAAAATGAGAAGGTAATTTAGGCTACGCGGAGGCTTGGCAAGGACCCGGCTGAGATTAAAAGGATGAGACAAGAAAAAGAAGATGCTGAAATTGTTCATCAGGAAAAGCAAATGCTGGAGGAAAACCTCATGGAGAGGATTATAGAGAAAGACCAAGCGTTGGACAATACTAATTCTATGGGTGAGACAATTAATTCTTTTCTTAACACCTTAGAGATGGATAATGTTGGACTAAAGAAGTATTTGTACGCCGTAATGATCTCTACCGGCGAGCATGATCTGAACATCAATAATGGTTTAGAAAAAGAGCACGATGCACTAAAGAAGTGTCAAGCAGCGGACATGGATAAGCGCTCATTTGAGAAGGATTTATCTGCTATCAAGCAGGAAAAAACTTCTTTACAACAACAGCGACAGAAAGCCAACAAGGTCGTAGACCAGTGTAAGGTATTTTTATTCTAGTAATTAAACATCTTTTTCTAGTTGATCAAAGGTAAAATGGTTTTTATACAAACATAGTTCATGTTTTAGAGTTTTTACGCTATTAACAACTTGTTTTTTTACTTATTGCCTCCTGTAATAGTGGTTCAAGCTTTCACTCATGCAGCCCTACTGATAATGCATTTCCTATTTGATATTCCATATTCTATTATGAAAATAAATTTGTAAATAATTATGAATTTCAGGATCTATTGAAGCAGGAGGAATCGATGAATTAAAGGTTTCTACAACAAGTTGATTCTGTGAAAGCCGAAAGAAAACAACTCCGTGTTAAGGGAAAAGTGCAGCGACATAATTCTAAAGAGAAGGTAGAGAGAAACAAGCAAAAGTGTAAAGAAGAAATCCAAAAGTATGAGAGTGAAATCTCTCGGTTGAGATTCCACTTTGGAAGATAAAAAATAGAGGCACTAAAACAAGGAATTCCTCAATTAAAAAAGGGTTTATAAAACAAAACGATGCAGAAAGTTCAGAGGTTTATAAAACGATGCAGAAAGTTCAGACTCTAATGTTGTAAAGATGGAGAGAGAGTGTGTTATGTGTATGCATGAACATATATCAGTGGATTTTCTCCCTTGTGCACATCAATTCCTTTGTGAAGATTGCAATGTGCTTCACCAAAAGAAAGGAATGGAAGAATGCCCTTCTTGTAGGACACCGATTAAGGAGCAGATTAGTGTCCATTTTCCTGATTCCGAATAGTTAGCAACTTCAGAATAGCACCAACAAAATAAAGTTTGTCATTGTTTTTTTTTTCAGAAAAAGACTCTCCTTTTCTTCAGGACTTTCTTTCCTACCGTAACTGTAATAGTTTATAGAAAAAATGCAAAAAGGTATAGAGATATATAGAAAGTACATGTGAAAAGAGTTAGAAAGACAAATGTTCTTAATGGTTGTAGTAAATCCTCAAGTTTGATGGTTTAATACATAATGTTGTTCTATGTGCTTAAACTTAATCTGCGTCAAACATTTTTTATACTTTCACAAGCTCCCAAAGTGTGATTCAAGTATGGTGCACTTGCACAAACTTACTTTTTTAAATTTAACCATTCGTTATTTGAAATGTAACATCCTACCTATTTTCTTCACCAAAGGGGTATATTTTCATTCACACAGTTTAATCTCGACATATCTTATTCCTATTTTCCCTTATAGCAATTTCTAGACCAAACATAATTATTAATTTCTTTGCATCCTTCTATTAACTTACACTGCTTTCCTAACCTTATTTTAAATTAACTCCATATGCTATAGAGTAGTTGAATCTTGATTGTCTACTAGCAAGAAGTGGAACATCTTTTGATATTAGATATGGACAAAGTTAATATGATATCACTTAGAACCGTTCTATTTTGTTGATTTGGAAGTAAGTGATTCAGTTTCTACATAATTTATAATTTTAGTGGAAGTTTTTCCTTTGTCTTGTTATATCGACTCAATAGTATTATTATACTGTTCACATTGGCTTTAAAATTGCTGCACAAATGGTATTGTATTCTGTGGATGTGTTCTAATTATTTCCGTTGCAACTTTATCTGAATTAAATAATTTTACTTCTAAGTATATTTTATCATATTTTTTCCTTTTCCTATTATCACAAATGATCATATATATGAATATTGTTGGGAACATGTACGATCTTACAGCAGAATCTAGTAGACATAGCTTTTACGGAATCTATTTTCAACTTTACTCTTAGAAATCTCTATATTTATACTCAATATATTTTATGGAAAAGAGTCATATTATAATATTCCTTATAATCCGTTAACAACTTGACTCTTCCTCTTCATTTAATGTTTCACAATATATTGTATTGTATTTTTTTGATTAATATAATATTTGAATAAATTGTTTTGTATATTGTCGTAATATATTTTAATTAACATTGATTGTTGGAAAAAAATACAAGAGGTAACAACAATTCAAACAAGGTGATACATCATAAATTTGAAATGATAATAGGCAGGTGATACACCATAAATGTGAAATGGTAGTAGGTAGTAGTACTTTTATATGAAGTCGTTTATGAAATTTAAATATTCATATGGTTTTTGAGAAAAAAGAGTTAATAATAAAATGATTTTCATTTAACATCATCTATTAATTACCAGACAGCAGGTTTAATTTATTTTTCAAAAAAAACCTCTATAAACTTTTGTTTTTTTGTAAATAACTTCAAAACTTGTCTACTAAGTTTATGCTAGTTCTTTTTCTTTGGTCGCTATTGTTGCAGGTTGGACTAATCTGAAAAACTCAAGTGAACCAAAAGTTTTATGCAAAAATTAGTTATATATGTATTAGATATTCCATCTATATGGTGCATAAAATAATACAAATATTTCCTTTTAACTTCTACGTGCATTAATTATGTGTGTTTCTAAATCGTCAACCAAACCTCAAATTAATTTTATACATGAATAATTTATTTTCTATCTACTTATCAAGGTTGATTGAAACCATAACACTTATTGGTCGAGCCTCAGCTAAAAAGAATCTTCCCAAGTATTCTTCTTCCATAGCTTTCTCAAATAGAGACATGTTACTCAAGGAGGCTCGACAATATCTTTTTACATGTACTATTTTACCACATTTATAGAAGCTGAGAGGATTCTTACTATAATAGTTAGAAGACTCTTCCTTTTCTCCAAGAGAACTTGAACCACTCGAGGATAGAGAGTACGCCATATCTCTCCTACTTTTTCTTTGAAGTTTCTCTAGTCGGCTACAAGAGCATCTCCTTCTCCATCGTTGACAAACACACTAGCCAACTGCTTGACTAGAAATTCTTGTGACGACAACAAATTTTCAAATTCCTCCAAACAATTGTTATTCAGCCCATCCTTGAAACGACGTCATAAATGGAATATATTTAGATTTCAACACGAATGACTATTCTTCGTAGTCCAAAAATAACCTCTTCCTAATTCAACAAAGATGTCTAAGAACATAAGTTATTAATCTTCATAAAATACTTTGTGATTGAAAGGTTACCTTGAGTGGTGTTAGCCAATCCATTCTTCAATATCTATAGCCGAGCTTCATTCTTATGGTAAAATAAGCAATTGAGGGTCCTCCAAGTTTTGTGAGCTGATTTGCACCTTATAATATGATCAAATGAACCGGAGGAGATTGTCCTCTTCAGAATGAACTCCCCATTTGCATTAACCTGCTTCCACTTCTTGTATGTACTACTGTTTTTCCGTCCGTCAGCAAGAAGACTTGTGTAATTCCCATTAACAACATCCCACAAATCATCTCCCAAAAGGTATGATTTCATACATATCTTCCATACCTTGTAATTGGACTGATTCAACAACTCCATCCCTGTCAATTAACACGACTATAAAGTCCATCTACACAAACTTGTTGAATCTATCACCAACCTTATCTTAAAATAACACCCGTAAGACAATCTAAGACTATGGCCCTGATACCATGTACAGAATAGCATAAGAGAAGTATAATCGGGGAGAACTTATGCTATATCAAGACCGTTAATCAGAAGGTTCAACTAAGTAATAGGTAGCTAGAAGGGAGAAAAAATATTTTGGATAAAACAACTTTGATATTGAAAAAGACTATTTGATTTAGGTTGTTCTTGGTTGCTTACACATGACTATGGCCACCCTATTTATACTAGTGTAGTAATGCTTCTAGAAATTATCCTAGATAGATCTACAAGAAAAATCTAGATGGCCCTATCTTCTAAATATCTAACAAGAATCTAAGTTATTCTATACTTTACTACGAATATCAAATAATCTAGAGCATCTAGATTTTTATTAATTATGAATAACAAAGATACTTACTTGCACCTCCAAAAATCAACTTTGATTTTTCACAAACTCTTTGTAATAATTTTTACACCATTTTATAATATAATAATACGACTTAACTTAATCTTTACAAAAGAAATTATGATATTGATTTGTGTAGTATGATCAATAAACGAGCTATGATGAATCTTCTTATAAATATTAAATTCCTTGTTCGCTCATATTTGAATGCCAATAACTTTATAACTTTTAAGTGAAACTTTGTAGTGGGAAAAGATCAATATTATATATAAGTACCATTTGTACTCTTGAATGAAACGGCGAATGTCTTTTCAACATCTTATGTGGTACACATGGTGATATTTTTTTGAATACGATGTCATCATCAAATATCCAATTGATAATAACCCTTTAAGAAATTCCCGCACTATGCGCTCTGGACAATTGTGGAAAATTTTTGGGTTAAAAACACTACAAGTTGATAAGTTAAATTATAATTAGCTAGTGCTAATATATACTGCTTAAAGTGGGTGAGTTGGAGTTTAGGGCCATTGTTTGGTAGTCCATTTAGATAATTGTTACATATATTAAATTTCCTTTAAGTACATAGTTCCTGAAATGTCTGCCCGTACTACTCCATTTACAAACAGTGGAGGAGCTATTAAAAAGGTTGGTTTTTCAAAAGTTTTGCATTTAAGGCCTTCATTGCTAAGCATGTCCAACACCTTTTTGTGCTCCATGAATATGTGTGTTGGCATCACTGCTCCCAGCTTCTCCATTAATTGCCTGCAATCAAACATTCAATTTGTGTAAGAGTAATTATCATGTTTCAGTAAATTGATCATTTTCGAGGAGAATGTGTTGGTAGCTAGGGGATGAAGTTTATATCCCACACAACCACAAGAAGTCCTTGTCTTAGAGCTCTTATCTCATCCTATATAGGACTGACATGTGCTTATTTACTTATGAATCGAATTGTCCAGTCACCTCTGTAGTTTTTGATAACCCCTCCTAAGCATCCTTGTCGAAGATTAGTTTTCATAGCTCCATCAGTGTTGAGTTTAAAATTCAATCATACATGTTAAGGGAGGTTCCTATTTAACCTCGATAATGCACTTCTCTTTATTAACCTTGTGGTTAACCTGAATGATTTGGAACTCAGTGGCTAGGTTGATCATGTCGGTGAAGGAGATTTTGCCTTTTTTAATTGAAAAGTTGGTTGTTTCTTTAGATACAAATGGCCCAAAAGCATTGAGGGTGGACAACATCCCAAAGAATGAGGTTGTTGTACTCTTTGGTGGCAATGCAGTTTTAGGTGTTATTTCAATTCTCTATGAAGAGCATGCTTCTATCAAGCTTATGCATCGAGGTATTGCTCACCATGATGGTATACAATAATTCAATAGCTTTGGAACATCTGAAAAAGATATGGTCTCTGTCCTAACTTTGGTCGTCGCGCATATTTGACAATCAGGGTTGATATTAAAGCCAATTTTGTTAAGGTATTGGGAGCAAGTATTTTTTTTTTTTGTGATACATGAGCGAGATGAAGGTTTTGATATTTTTGGGAGATCTGGTCAAACTTCTTAATTACTTGATTTGGCATTGAGTGAGTGGTTTTTGAGTGGATAAGCTTATAGGTACTGTTGTACCCTTATATTTTCATTTCTATCACATCCACATGATCTGATATGTTTTAAGATGCTTCACTGTATTCACTTCTTTTGATACTCGTCCAACTTCTATCTAAGTTGTTGATTGATATTTATGTGGCACTAAAATATAAAAAGAATCAAACTAATGATAAACTATGAAATCAATATTACAAAATATCTTACAATGAACAAACATATCTCAAGAAGTACATGGAGAATATGTAGTTTAAAACTCATTGCAATCACAATGTCATTTACAACAAGCATTTTGTTGTTTTCCTTTAGAGTAAAAAATAAGCTTCTTATTCATTTTGACACTTCAATAAAGGAAAGTACTATTAAATTCTCTAACCATAGAAGTTCACATGATTGATAAGGTTGGAGTGTTCGATATGTGTTGGCCTTATTTGTACTATTAAAATTAAAATTGAAGTCAACTTTGACTGGAATCTATACATGTATTTGAAAGTAGTCTTAATTTTCTGTTTTGGGAATTCTACTACATGCTTCAATGATGTTTCAAAATCAATATTTTGCTTGGGTGATAATACCAAACAACTCTAATCCTTCTAGTACTCCATGGAACTATTCTACATTTTATTCCATTGAAGATATATCACCACTTCTTTACCTACAAGAAGATATATTATTTACCAAACTATATGTTCATAAGAAAAATTTAGAAAATCAGATGTCATACCAATAAACTCATACTCAATAGCAATTTACTTTATATTGTCCTAGAGAACTACAATATTTTTAACTATTAAATGGAAAAGTAGAAAAATCATAAAAATATGGTCATGCTTTAAAATTTAATATATTAAAAACATATGAACATCAAGAAATTGAAAATAGTGTCACGCCCCGAGATACCCCCGAGACACGGACGCGGCACCTAGGACCACAAGAGATCCCAAGCTAACCCTGCTGGCATGATCATGAGCATACTAAAGATAACAAATTGATGCGTAAGATTAATCATAATTTATAATGAAAAGATGGGGAATACCATATTCTATAACTGAGATATTTGAAAATAATGAGTTTAATATAAAGGAAATATTAACTCAATACTAAGCTAAATGTAATTATGTCTGAAATAGGCCTCTAACTGACTAGAAGTACTGGGACAAGCCCTAGCTAAATCTAGTAAAACTGAAACTAAAAGACGAAATACTGAAAAGAAACTCATGACTCTTGTCCTCGGAGAATAAGGACTCACCACTGAATCTGCTGAATTGAACATAGGAGAATCGATCTATGTGTGATCTCGATGCTGAGAACCTGAACCTACATCATGAGAAGATGTAGCGCACGTATGCGTCAGTACTTGAAAGGTACTGAGCGTGTAGGATAGAGTAAAGCTGAAATAAAACATAATTGAACATTCACAAAAGCAAGTATAATAATCTGAATGTGATATGCTGATTTCTAAGCTAACTTGATGCAATGACCAATTTATAGCATGCTGAAACTGAATACTGAATACACTGATAAATGATCAATGCAGAGACTCTAACTGAACTGTGGGAGCTACTAATAACCGATAATAAAACCACATGAGCTAAATGTTGAGTCCGATGTATACGCGCCATCATAGGACCCAATATACCCTGCCAAAAGGTATAAAGCCATACTGGCATTATCACTAAACTGATTGCCTACAGAGGGGACTTGCAACCTACTTGGCTAGTAGTTCTCGGACTACTGGATACGCTAAACCCTAGTCAACTCGGTATTATGCTACTCCCATAGATTTATGTAGTTAACTGATTATGTCTCAATTTTCTGTATATACTGGATATCTCAAAATTGAACATGCAAACGGGGGAATGCAACATTTATTCTGACAATGATGCATTAAAAACTGAAGCATGTATAATGGCATAATTGAAATATCTGACCTAGTATGTGTAATTCAAGAACTAAAGAAATACAAAGCTAGGGTTCAGAAATTCATGCGATAAACTGAATAATAACTTAACAATCTGATTTGGAACATATATTTAATAATTTCATGAAGTTCTATCGAAGTTATAGAAACCCTAGATTTAATCATTATATAGGAATCAAGAATCTGACTGAAAACTTGGGACTCAATTGGTGAAAGAAACCCACTAGTGAAATCCCACATACCTTATGATGAAATTCACGAAGAAACACTTAATTTTTGGGGCTGTAACTGCTGGAAAATTGCTTCATTCTTGAACTAGGGTTCTTTAGCTTTTTCTCCTTTCTTGCTTCTAATTTTCTAACTTTTGATTTAATGATTTTACTTAGGTAAGTTTTAATTATGTTTCTAGGCTTAAACTGACTAAAATCTGATGATTTAGGGTAAAAATGACGTATCTTAAAGTTTAAACGAAGTGGTAAAAGACCGAAAAACCCCTGGGTAAGTTGCTGTCAGAACAAACGACAGCGAGGACACACAGTCCATCGTTTGATTGATGCCCCATCGTTTGATTGACACCCCGTCGTTTGGTCCGTAGGGTGGGCCTGTTCGACAGACCTTTACCAAAACAGGCATAACTTTTTACTCGGAGGAAGGATTTTAGCATGGTCGGTGGATATGGAAAGATAATTCAATTATCTATCTGTGGGTAACTCATGGGACACCTTATTAATTTTTTGCTAAGATTTATTACGATTTGAAGTTGACACAACTGCACTTCCCACTTAACTATCTCCTAATTCCAAACTTCGGTGAGACCTACGGACCGTGGGTTCACCTACGGATCGTGTTGTTAATCCATGGATCTTGTCAGATAGTTGGTGAAGGGGGTCTCGATCGACTGTCACGGACTACGGACCTTCATCTGACCTACGGACTGTGGGTCAGGCTACAGTCTGTCGATGGTCACGTCGGTTGCACCTGCAGATTATTTTGAAAAACTGATTTTTGGTCTGTTTTGGCTACGGGGTGTTACAAATAGTTACTAAATTCACATGAAGTTTAGATCATATTCTAACAAACCAAGGCGACCCTTGAGGATTTAATTTATTTCCAAAAAGAATCCCTGGTGATTTTATTATATAAGAAATCAAGGCAGATTACTCTTTAAACATGATAAAACATATTTTTTAGGAAAATAATATTGATACACAACTATTCAATTAGTTAATTAAGCATATCGACATTGAGATTTTTAAACAAAATTATAAGAGAAATTACAGATGTACAAGTTAACTGTAGAAATAGTCCAACCTGCTGCTATTTAGATTCTTTCCATACCAACTTTTGCCACCTTTTTCTTTTATGTGATCCACAATTGTCATCAATATACTGCTAAGAAATTTGCAGCACCAACAGCACTTCAAATAAATACCTAAATTTCTAATTGAATTATGTACTTAATGATGGAAGTAGTTTTGTGATCCTATTAGTGCGAATTTATCTCATATACAACAATAAGAAATTGAGGGGATCACCATAATACTCATTGACATTGATCCTTAAGTAGATTTACTTGAACAACTTTTAAGTTTTTTCTTTTAACTAATGCTACAACAAACATATAATTAAGGAACTCATAGGTTTGTGATTTATTTTACATTTTAACATGCTATTTTCCTGATCAAATGATATCATGCTTCTATTTGTTTGAGCTGAGCTAATAAAGTATTATCATGAGTTCAATTGATTATGGTTATTTGATCTAGAATTATATCAAGTTTAAGAATTTTATGTCAAAAATTCTAACACCAACCAGTAGCAAATTTTAGCTTTTTTCATTTTCATGCTATTGTATCTCTTGTTTCCTGTTGCTTTAGCATAATTCTTCAAATATTATGAGAGAGAAATTACTCACATCCTACTCAAGCGAGAGGTGAAATAAAGGAAGACATCGTCAATATAAGGCAGTTCAAACCTGATTGAAAAACTCATGGAACAAAAAATCCAACATCAATGTTAAGAGAAATATGGTCTAGAGTAATCGATTTCACCATAACTATCAACAAAATTTTAAACCGACAGTACCTTCAATTTAATGGGAAAACACCATAATCTGAAAAAATATATCAAATACTGACAATAACTCAAGGATCGAAGACAAAAAAAGAGATTCAAGAAGAAAACCTCAAAAGCTCAAACTTGAAGTTTCTTCTGCTATAACCTCGATTGAAGAAGAGAATCTACAGTACTTGAAGAAGAAACATCCAGCTTTTTCAGATTTCGCAAGAAAGCCTTCAGCCCTCCATTTCCTTAGAATTCACAACAGGTTTGAAGAGAGATATGTGTTTAGATTGTAAGTAAAAGTGGGTTTAACTTTGCCATAAATTACAGACATGAAGGATTTACCATAAGATTCATAATATGTTGACACCTAATTTTGACCTTCCACGATAGGAATTAATTAAGGAGCTTCTTAATTCTCAATGATTTGAAATATTTAGATCTTATGAATTTGAAAATGTTGGCTAGTCTTTTGAAATTGATTTTATCGCTTTTGCATTTTCTTAGATAAAATGCATTGATTCACTTAAATTTTGTATATATTTTATGATTATCCGAAAAATCGCCTCAAAAAAATATTTTGTCTTAATTGAATAGTAACCGCTTAGTTTAATTATATAATAATTTTTATGTTTAAGCAAACCAATTTAAAATTAAGTTCATTATTTTTAAATTTCGTACACTTTTAAGTGTCTCATTAATGAATCATGTTGATTAATCTCATATATGTTCTAACCGATTAAATTTAGTTTAATTAAAACTTTCACCCAACCCTTCCATTTAAACCAATCATGAACCGAAGTCCGGTCCACTTGGCAGCAGCCCAACATTCCAATTAAAATGGGTCATTTTACTCCCAGACCCATTTTTGCAGCAGCCCATCAAAATGGCCCCAAATCCTTTCCTCATTTTGTTTATCCCAGCCCAACTCTTTTATTCCCTTAACCTGACCCAACCGCGTACCCCTTATACCCTGTAGTGTTAACAATTGAGCGAGTGAGACGATGATGGCGGACAACTACAAATTTCAGCGGTCAAACGTGTGCAAAATGGTTCCAACATTCTCAAACGTTAATGGAGCAACTTGTATGGATCCACTCTCGACGACCAGAAGCAATATGTAGCTTTTTGCCTGCAAGAATCGTCTTTGCAGCCGCGTCGTTTTGTCCTTATGTCCATGGGATAATAACACGCAACAACTCGACGACAAGCCTGAAGAATTGGAGTCGTCCATACTGCTGCCAATTCCAGATCCTGTGGGATTTGGACATTTTCTTGGTACAAGACCCAGCTGTTGTCCTGTTCCTTAGAGAGGATTTTCAAACTTTGAAATCAGAGGGGATTTTCATTTTTACCCATGAATTCTTACCCGTTTCCCTGTCCCCCCCCCCCCAAGCTTTTGCCATAATTTCCAGCTATAAATATTCTCTTTCTCCTTCAATGTGGGAGGATTTTATTTTTTGTGAGAAAATATTGAGACTTACAGAGAGTTCGGGGGAAAAAGTTGGAAGAAATATAGGAATCAACTATCCCTTGAAGGACAAAACATACACTCAAATTTGTAGAGATACTATCATATAAAAGCATTTAGGTAGCTTTAGTGAATCAAGATTTCTATTTAGTCCTTATTCTCGCTGTTCCTAGCTTCTCATCGGAGTTCTAGGGATCACATCTTGGTGGTGATAGATCGTGTTTATTCAGCTCGTTACTGTCTCCATTAGCTTTCCAGGAGAAGGTGATAATCTTGTCTTTTACCTCATTTAGTTTCATCTCTTTCCTCTCGACTTTCAAGCGCATTGATGTATGTATGTATTTTTTATGTCATGTGAGCTAAATACCAGCGTTACTCTTTCTAAATGCTAAGTAAATATTTTTCTGTTGTGCTTGGAATTAGTTCGAGATTGTCTCCCTATGGTGAATGATTTTAATGTTTTGCATATTCGTTCTTCTTTTGCGTGCGCGTTCGGAGGTCGACATGTGGTTGTTTCTCTTTTGATTTCATGACTCCCTTTAATGTTATAGCACTATTGTTAGATTTAGTTTCTATTTCTGAAATTTATCTTGATAAAAAAATTTTAAATGCATCTTTCTCCTATCAAGTTTGTTCCATATTTTATTTCTTTCTTTCTTTTTTCCTTTGTTTTTTTAATCGTATAAGTGATTTAAGATAGCATTAGTAGCTTGAAATTTCCAGAATATCATGTTGCTATTCATTTCATGTCGCATCTTATACCTTGATATTATTCGTCTTCGGTTCTCTATGGCTCTTATTGCGGAAATTTTGCCTGGTTATCGTGTAAAATCTTCAAGTTTGTTGTTTGTAATGTTAGGTTGTGGAGCCTGATTAATATTTGATGTACTGTCATATATTCTCCATTAAATCTCTGTAACCAAAAAATCTCTGAATAGTTAATATATACACCCCACCGCCGTGGAAGTTTACTCACGGGGTATTACCACGAAATATTGGTTTCTCTCTTTCTCTCTCTAGATCTCTCATCTCTCTCTCTAGATCTCTCATCTCTCTCTCTAGAAAGTTCTTGTGTTCCTTATTCATCAAGTCTGTGTGTGTGGATTCAATCCTAACAACTGGTATCAGAGCTAAGGAGATTCAACACGATCACTGAAGATGGATAGTTGGAAGCTTGGAATCGAGAAGTTTGATGGATCCTATTTCAGTTTCTTGAAGGATCCAATTTCAGTTTCTGGAAGATGTGGATCAAAGATTATCTGTACCAGAAAGATCTTCACAAACCGTTGACCGGGGTGACGCCGGAATCCATGACGAAGGAGAATTGGAAGCTCAAGGATCACCAGGCTCTAGGGTTGATCCGGTTGACTTTGTCAAGAATCGTGGTGTTCAACATCGTGAAGGAGATTACTACCTCCGATCTGTTGAAGGCACTATTAAACATGTATGAAAAACCATCGGCGATGAACAAGGTATATTTGATGCGTAGATTGTTCAATTTACAGATGTCAGAGAATGGATTTTTTTCTGATCATATAAATGAGTTCAATATGATTGTGAGTCAACTCAATTGTGTGGATATTAATTTTGAAGATGAAATTAAGGCGTTGATTTTTATGTCATGTCTGCCCGAGTCTTGGGATACTATTATTGCTGCGATTAGCAGTTCCCTTGGATCTGAGAAACTAAAGTTTGATGAAATCCGTGATGTTGTCCTTAGCAAAAGTATTCGCAAATGAGAAGTGGGAGATTCATCGGTCAGTGCTCTCAGCAATGACTGAAGGCGGTGAAGTAAGACGAAAGTCCCAAATCAACATGGTCGATCAAAATCAAAGAATTGAGGAAAATCTCCGAATAAATCAAACGTGACTTGTTGAAACAATGGGGAAAAAGGGCACTTTTGGACGAGCTGTACAAAGCCAAAGAAGAAACATAATCAGAAATCTGGAGATGACAATGATTCTGTAAATTCAGCAGAGGACATTGGGGATGCTCTAATCCTTAGTATGAACAGCCCGGTTGAATCATGGATTTTGGATTCTGGTGCATCTTTCCATTCGTCTCCAAGCAAGGAGTTGTTCCAAAATTTCAAATCTGGAAATTTTGAAAAGGTGTATCTTGATGACAATAAAGCCTTAGATTTTGAAGGAAAGGGGGATGTTTGAATAAATACCACCTCGGGAAGCCAGGTCGGACATTGAAGGATGTCAGATATATTCCTCGGCTCAAGAAAAATTTGATCTCTATTGGTCAGTTGGATAGCACGGGATTTGCGACAGAGTTTGGGAAAGGTTTGTGGAAGATTGTGAAAGGTTCTATGGTAGTAGCTCGTGGCACCAAATATGGAACCTTGTACACCACTGCAGGGTGTATTAACATGGCCGTTGTTGCTGAAGGTGCTTCCGGTTCATGTCTGTGGCACAACAGACTTGGACAGATGAGTGCTAAAGGAATAAAGATGCTGGTTGCAAAAGGATCATTGGAGGGTTTGAAGTATGTTGATATGGGTCTTTGCGAGAGCTGTGTTATGGGCAAACAAAAAAGAGTAAGTTTCACAAAGACTCCTAGAGAGCCAAAGAAAGTAGAGTTGGAAATGGTCCATACAGATGTTTGGGGACAATCTCCAGTATCATCACTTGGAGGATCCAGATTCTATGTTACCTTCTTGATGATTCCATCAGGAAGGTATGGGTTTATTTCTTAAAGCATAAGTCAGATGTGTTTGCAACTTTTAAGAAGTGGAAAGTTGAAGTTGAGAATCAGACCGGTTTGAAAGTCAAATGCCTAAGGTATGATAATAGAGGAGAGTATGACAAATCAGAGTTCAAGGCATTTTGTGCAGCTGAGGGAATCAGATTATAAGAACAGTTCCTGGTAAGGCAAGGCAAAATAAAATTGCTGAGAGGATGAACAGAACATTGAATGAGCGTGCAAGGAGTATTAGGATACACTGTGGGCTGCCCAAAACATTTTGGGTGAATGCTGTGAGCACGGTTGCATACTTGATCAACAGGGGACCTCAGTTCCTTTAGGGTTCAAGATTCCAGAGGAGGTGTGGACAGGAAAAGAACTCAAGTACACACACTTGAGGACTTTTGGTTGCACTGTTTATGTTCATGTTGATCCAGAAAAGAGAGACAAGCTTGATGCCAAGGTTGTGAAGTGTTACTTCATAGGATATGGCTCTAATTTGTTTGGTTACAGCTTTTGGGATGACAAGAATAGAAAGATCCTGAGACATTGTGACGTGACATTTGATGAGTCCGTCCTATACAAGGACAGAGAGCAGAAGGTTCTAGAGATTACAAAGCAAGTGGGAGTTGAGGTTGAGTTGGAGAAGAGTAACCCCAGAGATGTCAAAGCAGATACTCAACCAACTCCTATTGAAGAATCTGAAGTGGAGCAAGGTACACCTAAGCAGGTGTTAAGGAGATCATCCAGAACCATCAGGGCACCAGATAGGTATTCACCTTCATTACACTATCTATTGCTGACTGATGAGGGGGAACCAGAGTTTTTTGATGAGGCCCTACAGGTGGAGGATTCGATCAAGTGGGAGCAACATGGATGATGAGATGAGGTCACTTGAAAAGAATGACACATGGGTGTTGACTAAGTTACCTGCAGGGAAGAGAGCTTTGATGAACAAGTGGGTGTTCAGAATCAAGACTGAACCAGATGGAAAAAGAAGGTTCAAGGCTCGTTTAGTGGTTAAAGGATATTCACAAAGGAAAGGTATTGATTATGCTGAAATATTTTCTCCTGTTGTGAAATTAACCTCTATTTGAATTATGTTGAGTATTGTTGCATAGGAGAATTTGAATCTAGAGCAAATGGATGTAAAAACAGTGTTTTAACATGGAGATCTGGACAGAGAGATCTATATGCAGCAACCGGAAGGATTTGTGGTTCCAGGAAAGGAACACATGGTGTGCAAGCTCACCAGGAGCTTGTATGGACTAAATAAAGCACCACGGTAGTGGTACAAGAAGTTTTACTCATTCATGACCAAGAGTGGATTCTCTAAAGCTGAAAAGAATTTGTGTTGTTATTTTAAGAAATACACTGATTCATATGTCTTTCTACTCTTGTATGTGGATGATATGTTGATTGTAGGATCTAGTATAAGGGAGATTAATAATATGAAGAAAAGGTTGTCTACAGCGTTTGAGATGAAAGATTTGGGTCCTGCGAAGCGGATTTTGGGGATGAGGATTTCTCGGGATAGATCTGCTGGCACTTTAAATCTATCTCAGGAGTTGTACATTGAGAAGGTGTTGAGCATATTTAGGGTTAATGATGCTAAACCCAGGAATACTCCATTGGCAAATCACTTTAATTTGTCAAAGGAGCAATCACCCAAGACAACCGAGGAGCGTGAGCATATGGCACTTGTTCCATATGCTTCCGCAGTTGGGAATTTGATTTATGCTATGGTCTGCACTAGACCTGATATAGCACATGCAGTGGGAGTTGTTAGCAGGTACATGGCGAACCCGGGGAAAGAGCATTGGGAAGCTGTGAAATGGCTTCTGAGATATATGAGAGGTACATCCAGTACTTCACTTTGTTTTGGCAATGGCAAGGTGACTCTACAGGGTTTTGTGGATGCTGATCTTTGTGGCGATGTGGACTCAAGCAAGAGTACATCCTGGTACATTTACACCATAGGTGGAATAGCAGTGCGTTGGATGTCCAGGCTTCAGAAGTGTGTTTCTCTTTCTCTACTGAAGCTGAGTATGTGGAAATAGCTGAAGCTGGGAAAGAGATGATATGGCTGGCAGATTATCTGGAGGAATCGGGCAAGAAGCAGAGCGAGAAGATTATTTCCTTAGATAGCCAGAGTACCATACAGTTGGTGAAAAATGTAGTCTATCATTCGAAGACAAAGCACATCAGAAGGCGGTACCATTTCACTCGCAGGGCAGTGGAGGATGATGATATGTGTTTGGAGAAGATAGAGGGAGCAAAGAACCCGGCAAACATGTTGACGAAATGTGTTGATGTTAGGAAACTGGGGTTATGAAAAACCTCGGTTGGTCTTCTGTAGTTGTTTCTACAGATGTTTGCGGTAAAGATGTTGATGATGAAGATATTTTTTTTTTGAGAATGTGTTTTTTTGATGACTTAATCAGTGTCTATGTTGAAGAATTGTTAGGTTGTAGAGCCTGATTAATATTTGATGTACTGTCATATATTCTCCATTTATTCTCTGTAACCAAAAATACTCTAAATAATTAATATATATACCCCACCGCCGTGAAATTTTCCTCACGAGGTGTTGCCACGAAATATTGGTTTCTCTCTTTATCTCTCTAGATCTCTCATCTCTCTCTCTAGAAAGTTCTTGTGTTCTTTATTCATCAAGTGTGTGTGTGTCTGGATTCGATCCTAACAGTAACTTCTTGAGAAAATATGGAGGGTCACCTTGTCCAAAAAGAGGGAGATAAAATTAGCACTGAGGTTGTTGTTTGATTAATTGGCATCTCCTTTGTTTTTGCTTGATGTTTTTAGTCATGTTTGGTCCCTTTTTGTCACATTTGTAATTCAAATTTAGTTATTGATAGTAAGTTTAGCTAGCAACGTAAGTTTTCTTTATTATTTTGTTTTCTTCTGATTGGTCCTTACATTCTTTTTAGAAGAAGAGTTAAAGTGCTTGGATAACCATTTCTTAATATGCTAACTCGTTGGTATCTTAATTTAAGTGAACTATTAGATTAGATTTTAGCATATTTCATTTGTTTGTTTGACAAATTGCGTTTAGGGGAGATGTGTTGTATATTGGATTTAAGTTTTTCTCTGTTTCGTCATTTAATCAAGCCACTTAGACTTTTGATTAGCTTAGCTTACTTTTAAAACCGTATCAATTACATGAGGGTTTTAAGAATTTATTTAGCTATAGTTTGAGATATTGTTATTTGGTTACTAATTCATGCTTGTTTTATTACATGTAAAAATCTACCCGAGTTCTCCGTGAACTCTTATCACTTTCCTCTGGTATTCTGAGAGAGTCATAAAGGTTCAAAATTCCCTTCGTCAAGTCAACCGACCATTAAAAATTGACGTACAGATTTTGAAGTTGAAGAATTTGAAGCAAATTGGAAGAGTTGAAGAGATTGGGCAATAAAGGCCCAAGTTTATTTTGTTTATCATTTTTGTATTTTGTTATCTTAGGGCCTAAGACCTTTTCTTTCTTATATTATTTATTATTTTGCTAGAATTTTAGGATAGGTACAAATCAAACGGGCATAAAGTCCTAGAACAAAATGGGTCCAAATACCGGTGTAGGCGAACATAACCAGATCTGGACCCAATCTCTCTCTCCCTCTCTCTCTTTTACTTCACTGTATCTATAATTATTTGCTAAATATCTGCCGTTAGTTTTAGGGCTAAAAGTTTGAATCCCCGCAAGGCGCCACTTGGTTTTAATGACTCAATACAATCAAGTAATTAACTGAAAAATAAATTTTACAAATTCACTTAGATTGTAAATTAATATTTCATTTCCAAACAAACTCAAAATAATTTTCTATCTTAAAATAAAGTTAGACATTTTAGCCAAACAAGTTAGTTGTTGGAAAACCGTACTAAAGGATATTTTAGGTGCCTTAAACGCCTTTCTAAAATATAAATAAGAATCCTAGAACACTTTTTAAGTTTTCAATCGATTTTCATGTTCTAATCTATTGAAAAACTAAGTTTTCTTGATTTTTATTTAAAAACCAAGTGGCGACTCTAAACAAATATAATATTTTTATTTTTTTGAATAAAACAGAATGACGACTCTGTTGGGGACTTGAAGGATTCTAACCTTAAAACTAATATGTTTTGGCTATGTGAAATTAACAGTTTATTTGTTTACCTATCGCTTTATTTAACTGTCGCATTTCATGGAAAATCATACTCCATCAAACGACAATTGCATCATTTATCACTTAAAGGACGATTATGCGGGTTAGAAGTGGTTCATTAACCAAATCTTTCTCGAGGCACCCTGACGAATGTTATTGGCTACTTGGTAGTCAGCGGTCGTTAACTTTCCCAGCCCAAGTAGTCCGCTTGGGTCACCATTTCATTATAAATGAAACCAACTCCTAGTCAAACTAAGATAAAGTGAAAGAAAATCCCAAAAGTAGAGCAATGGACTAAGATGCCCAAACACCCAAGAAGTGTTGGGCCCATTAGAAGACCATCTTGAGTCCAAAGGGTCCATGGCTAGAACGGGCGATCATACTTATATGTTATTTGAAGGATGTTTTGCGTTGTTTGATAGACTGTTGTGTCTTGGAGGGGTGACAACTAACTCTTTGTATGTTTTTGTAGATGTCAAATCAATTCCTAAGTTTCAAAATGGTCACTGAGACACCGGATCTTCTTAGTGTGTGGTGGAACAACCTCAAAGATTGTCAAAAGAGAGAAATATTGATTCACTTTGTCCACCTACCTTTAATAATGGACTTTAAGGTTCGGCCCAAGTTTATCATAATGATTACTCGGTTCTAGGACGACAAAAGAATGGTTAACCAATTTGGAAATGTTAAAATAACACCAACTCTTGAGGAGATAAAAGATTGTTTAGACTCCATTGAAACGTGTGGCAAGAGGAAAATACATCTAGATCATCACATCCTGCTACCGGATAAGCCGACTAGTCTAAAATTGAAGAATATATTACTGCTAGTGAACACGGACTAATTGGATACTCTAAGTTTGTCGTTGATGAGATTCTTTTAGCGGTACGGACACGATAGTTATTTTAGAATATTTTTGGAAGAGTTCCATGATCGTAGTACTTAGAGACACACTCAGACTATCGCGTTCTCCGCGGGCCTCATAGGAACAATGGTATTTCCTTAGGATGAAGGAAATGAGATTGATACCCCGATTGTGATGGTTGTAGACTTTATCATCAGCGGAATTGGTAAAGAAGAAGAAGCAAAGAAACACTATAATTTGGCCCCAGTTATTTTTGCCGACATCTATCTATCTTTGAGTGTGTGTAAGAGCGGGTTCCCTTTTTTCCATGGTTGCAAGATCTTGCTTCAGTGGAGGATGATAGGACACCTGTGTAAAAAAATGATACTCAGAAGTAGGAGTTGTCCAAGCTGACCCAGGCGAGCCCCCTTGACAAATACGAGTTTTATATAAGCATCCACAAGTTCCCAATTCACACCACGAGGGATGCATGGGTGAAAGTATTCTATGACCTGAGAGAGGGAGACATACAGTGGATGTTTCAAGACTTTATGTCGAAAAAATAGCGGCTCAGGGGGCTAAACTTTATTTTTTATTCCTTCCCGACATCAGAGAAATGAGCCTTTACAATCCAAGTAGGTTGAAAACAGGTATGAAGTTGGGTATCTTGATTAGTTCAAAGAATGGTTGCAGGATAATTTGCATGGTATAGTTAACCCGACACCACACGTGGGCTGAGAAATCGAAAATGGCCAAGTGAGCTCCAGATCCAAACATATTCTTTTCAGCAGGAGCGGGACAGAAGGGAACAAGAATCTTGACAAAGAGAGCAAGAATACCAATCGATAGAATTTGGAAGCCAAAAGAGTTTATCTTTAGTATCACAAGATTTAATTGATGTGAGGGCATGTTTGATGCGTCTACATACGACTATGGATGAGCAGATCAATACTCTCCGGGCTGTGCCGCCGTCTTCCAAAGATGTGTCTTCTGAGCCGTACGTGGTAACAAGCAAATACATCATCCGTGAAGAAGTGGAAAAAGCATGAGGAGGAGCAGGACCTTCAACTTTCTAGTTGCCTTATTCCCCTGCGAGGGATTGATTTTTGTTGTTCAATGTATTTTCAATTTATTCCCCTTTCCTCAAAGTGTAACCCCTTTGGTTAAAAATCTGTAATGAATTCTCTAAATTATTTGTGAAGCTTATTTTGGGGGGGGTGCAACAATTTGTTTTAAATGACACAACATATCCTTCAGATTGCATAGCCTACCCTTGGCACAAAAGGACCACATGCATGATTAGGACACTATATATGTTTTTTTATTGTTTATATGATGTGTTGCTTTGTATTAGTACTTTTCTAACCCACTCCTTTCAAGAAATTTCTGAAAAAAATATACAAGTCACTAACAACAAAGTCTGACAAAATTTTTCGAGTCTTGAGTTTCCCAACCAAAAGCAAATCTCATAATCAAATCCTAGAAGACTACTCAACCATCTTAGGAAAGGTGATATTACAGCTATGGACAAAGGGAAGAATATCCATACTGAACCAACCGAAGAGGAGATGATCGACATACGGAGGTAGTGCAGAGAGCGCCTATATAACATATTGTTTACCCCTGAGAACAATGATTTGGAGAATGTTGAATAAAGTTATATAACGTATTTATAACATTTTGGGTGACGGCGTCATCATTGCGTGTGATGAACTGAGTCTCGATACCGGTCACCGATGTAACACCCCGGAAAATATTTTGAGCTATGACTCGAACCGTTCATTGTACCTAGTGATTTTTACAAAGTAATTAAAAGTTTTTTAAGTATTAAGGTCAGTTCAATAGATTTTATACCTTGAGTTCCATAAAGAATTAAATTGGAAATAACAAAAATCTAAAAATTTGAGAGTTAAGTAAAGTATGAGTTTTGGGTCAACTTCAAACTACTATAAATCCAAGTACATTATGATTTAGGTGTACTACAAGATACCATTGGAAAGGTATTTGAATAAAATTTCCAAAGTTGTTTAGTTTGCTAAATTTCGAGTTCGGATGAGTCAGATATGACCTTTTGAAGTTAGGCTGTCCAGTTAGAAGTTAGGCTGTCCAGTTAAGGAAAGTTAGCCGAAAATTATGAGGGGTATTTTAGTCCTTTCCTTACCCAATCAGATTTAACTCGTTTTGTCATATTTTAGGGTCTAATCCATTTAGGTTGAGTTTTATAATCCTAATATACAAATAGGGTTTTAGTTGAGAGTTCAAGAAGAGGCAAGAAAAGAGAAAAGGAGAAAAGAGGCAAAGATGAAGGCATTCATCGACGTTCTTGAGTCTAGTTGTGGATTTTCATCATGGATCTAATCCCTAAGAGGTATGTAAGCTTCCATAGTGTTGGGTTATTTCTCCCAAAAGTCAATCATGTATTTTTTTTTCAGTGAAAGTTCATGCTTAAAATTTAAAGATTAGAGTTCTTGATGAGTTCTTGAAAGGTGTTCTTGAAGTTCATTCTAAATTTTGTTGTGTTGGAGTTTTGATGATTTCTTGAGATCATGTTTAGTATTTTTTAATTTTTTTTTCCAGTAGATTAGATTGTAATTAAGTTAAATAGTCGAATCCAAGTGATCGGGAAATAAACCATTCGAATGTAGGCGATTCAGGGTGAGAAAACTTGCAAAAGTGCTCGGCTGAATTTCAGGGTTGGGGCCTGGCGCGGCACACCTTCCAGAGAGCTCCAAACCCAACTTTGTCCGTCAAGGGTTGGGGCTCTGCGCCAACCATAGCCTCAGGGTCGTCTTCCCAGTCTAGTTTGCCTCCGGTAGCTCCGTTTGAGTTCGTGTAAAGTGCACATTCACTCCTTTTCAATTCTAACTAATCCAAGGTACTTCTAAATTCCTAGAATCAGTCATAAGATGATTATAACCTTGAATTAATAATTCAAATTCAAGGTAGAGTTGAGAGTTAAGTTTTTGAGGATTCTTTCAAACATTCTAAGGATGTACTTTTGAGTCCAATTGATGAGTCTTCTACAACTTCTAGTAACTTGTTTCAAGACTCAAGTAAGTTACTATGAGGATGAAGAGAACTTATTTATGAGTCTACCTTTTCATCATGATATTATCAATGTCATGATCCAAAACTCTTGAATTCATAATTCACATTCAAGAGAAAGTTAAGAGTAGAGTTCAAGAAAGTCGTAAGTTAAATTGTGAATTCTATAAGATCCACCACTGATTTGAACTAAGTTTTGAGGAAAAATAAGAGAAAGAGAGAGTCATATATGTGAGTTCCATCTAGTTACTTAGACCTTCGAGTCGAATCGAGTTGTTCATGCCCATAACTTCCGCATGAGTTTCATAAATTTAGTCTCATTGAGGAGTAGTATCTCACAGTTCTAAGTCGTGAGTATTGAGTTCCTTATTCCTATCTTGAGTTAAAAAGTATCTTCTAGTTCGTGAGTTGAGTAGCTCATACTCATAATTCCGCAAGAACTCTCCAAGTTAAAAATCATGAAATCATCCATAAACATGAGATCATGATCCTTGAATCCATACTTCAATTCAAGGAAAGTTAAGATCAAAGTAAAGGATGCTATGAGCCAAGTCTAGAAGCTAAGAAGCAATTCAAGGTAAAGTTATAAAATTTTCTAGAGTCTTTCACAAACGTTTTCACGTTGTCTTACAAGATTTAAAGTTCAAGTCAAGCAAGAGTAAAGAGTTGAGTTCATTTCTCAAAAGCTATAGGGAACTAAGTATTCCCTACGAGTTAAAGCTTCAAGTAAGCAAAGAGTATCAAGTTTAGTTCACTTCTCAAGAGCTATAAGCGAACTAAGTAGTCCCTAAGGATCTAAAAAAATGTTTTCAAACTTTTGATAAGGAAGGGAAGCTAGAATACCACACAACCTATGACTAGCTTTAATAGAAGAAAGAGGAAACTATGATTTCCAAGAGGATTTTTAAAAAGCTAAGTTTTAAGCACTAATCTCAAACCACGGAATCAATATTTTTTTTAACATAAGATCCAGTATATTTTTGGGAGTAGTATTGAGCACCGATATGAGGGAGAGTTCAGATAATTTAGAGCCCCCATGAACCATGTTGGCCACCATTTGTAGAAAGGGTCATACTTTTTAGATGATTCATTTTCGAAGCTTACTAGAGAAACTCCCACAATATAAATCACATGGTTCCTCAAGGGGTTGTGCTTAGTATGAATGGGGGTATGGGACTTCATTCATGCATTGCACAAGTAGACTTTCAGAGGAAGTATTATATTACTATCTTTAATTAACATCATGTTATTGAAACAACTTTTCATTATATTGAACTTGTTTTAAACTGCTCTATATTGAAATGAGATCAGTTAAGTGTCATGAATTGAGTATATTGAGTTGAGTATCCATAGTCGATTATCATATCTTTGTGTTCAGTATTTAATCTCTGGGTTGAGTATCTTATTCTTGAGTATTTTTTAGTATTCCTTGAGTTTCAAGTTTGAGAAGATGTAAGTATGTCGCCATCTTTTAATCAAGTATCAAGCTTATGTTATACTTTATAATTCCCCTTACATGCTCGTACATTCCAATTACTGAGCCATTTGTCCTGAATCTTTTGATGATGTAGTCATAGGTATTCGGGATCATGAACAGGAGCTTCGTTGATACATTTCAGAGTTCGAGTTAGCCATGGTGATCCTTTTTTTATCCAGAGGATTTCATTTACTTTTCAGTTTTATTAGGAGGTCGTAGGTTTTGTCCCGACTTCCATCTTTATCAGTTAGAGGCTTCATAGATAGTCAAAAATTCAGTTGAGGAGTCTTTATTAATTATTTATTTTATTAAGTGTTTTAAAGACTTAAAATGCCTATTTTATGGCTAGTTGATTATGTTATTAATATTCAAAGTTATTCATTTCAGTTTAAAGATTTTATATGCTTAAGTTAGTCGTCCGTTTGTAGTCAGCCAGCATGAGGGTTCGCTTAGGAACCAGCGATGGTCTTTGAGTGACGGCCACGTCCAGGGTGTGGACTCGGGTCGTGACGATCGAGGAGACTAAGTTCTATTGTTGCTCCTTCACGCCTTTCATAAAAATAATGTTGAAGGTCTACTCAGAGTTTGTTCGAAATGGGGTCTTTACCCCTCTCTATATAGACGTGAGAGTTTTATTCCATGGGAATCGAAGTTCGGGAACATTGTCTGCATAGGAAAGCTTCAAATCGAATTTGTTCCCATGACTGATACAACAGCAATAAAAGAAGGGCTGAGATGGGGACACCTTTTTTCTTTTAAAAGCTTTATTTTTTTTTTCAATTTCCCTATAATCATTGGAAACGAATGAATGAAAACAAGTATTTCTTTAGTATTCGAACTACATAGGGTATGAATTCTCCTTGTGAGATATGTAGGCATCCTTTCAAAGCGCGATCCCTATCTTTCAAATTTTCATTCTCCCCATTTCTGTTCCAAAAGGAAAAATGAGGCTAAGATCAATGGATGTCTAAAGAGTTACAACAAAGAAGACTTTATTTCAACGAGATTTTACCTTTCTGTGACGACCTCTAAATTAAAACAAGCAAATTTTTTATTTTCCTAAAAAATCAGTTTCCCCTTTACTCGTGGGTTGGCATGTCCTCAAACAAAAATTTTTTGTTTTTATATTCTATCTATGTGGTATTTTGTAATATATATTTCGAACTCAAATTAACAAATTTGCCTTTGAGTTGTTCTCCTCACCAGGTACTTACAAACTGGTCTGTGTCGATTAAACTGGTTAATCATCCCTACTTCACTAAATCTAAAGGGCCTACAGATTTCTTCCCGACCAAATTGTAGATAAGGGAAACGTAGTAATGAGGGACAACAAACAAGTTATGTTGGCTCAAACCATCATAGCAGATCAGAATAAACTGATTATGCAGCTAATGCAGTAGATTGTCAAGATGAGGGTGGATATGCAAAGGATGCATATTTTTCCTCCACCAGGTTTTACAGCCAACGTTGCTACTGATGGAAGGCCTTCGCTATACTTTCCCTCTTTAAATATAGAGCCAGCTCAGAATTCACTGTAACATTCTGGAAAATCATATGCCTAATGAAAAGTCAGTATGCCCTTAGAATAGCCTATTAGGGTTAGATAGGTACCCAATGCCCAATATTGAGAAATATTGGGCATAGTATAGAAAATTGGCTAAGGGATATTAGCCAATTTTCTATATATAAATAAGAAATATACTTTTTGGGTTGTCATACATCAATGAAAGATTGATGTTCAATAAATGTACCTGCAATAATGACCCAGAGCTAAAAGAAAATCCATTATGAATAGTTTCACATAAAGTACTAGGCATCCAAGTGTCAAGCCTATAACCTTTCCACATGACCATTTAAAATGATCATGTAAATTAAGCAGTGCCCAAGGACATAGTGAGGGTCTTTCGGACAATAACTAAACATTCCTAAAGGAACCATAAATCAATAGTTAGTTAGTAAAGTACAACCAACCCATGTGCAAGAACATGTGCAAGACATGTGAAGAAGCACCAAGGAGGGGACCACCCTAACCGAATTCGGTTAGGGTAGTTAAGGGGACAAAAACGTGCATAAGGGACCACTAGATGTGGGGCCTAACTTCCTAACAAATTTTAGACTCTAACATAATTCCCCAAATAGCTAAATAACCTAGTACTAACTGAATTGGACCCATTAGTGCACCCGACAACCTTGGACCAAAACCGGGTTGACACTAACCTAGTACTAGTTAAAGAGAACCCAGTACCTAACCTAGTTTGGTCCAAAAGGTTAGTTATGGTCCTAACAACTTAGGGGTACTTTATTAATTCCCCTAGGTTACCTAATTAATTAATTTAGCAAATTAATTAATTAATTTAAAAGGGCAAAACCGAAAACAGAAAGAATTTTTCAGATTTCTGTTAAGACAGGAAAGGGACAACCTAGTACCTAACCTAGGATGGTCCAAAGAGTCAGATAAGATCCTAACGACTTAAGGGTACTTAATTAATTACCCTATTATACTTAATTAATCAATTTAGAAGCTTAATTAATTAATTTAAAGTGGCAAAACCGAAATCACAAAAAAATTTCCAGATTTCGGTTAAAACAAGAAAAAGCCAACCTAGTACCTAACCTAGGATAATTCAAAGGATTAGTTATGGTTATAACGACTTAAGGGTACTTTAGTAATTACCATAGGTCACTTAGTTAAATAAATTAGACATTTAATTAATTAAATTAAAGGGTTCAAATCGAAATTCTTACACTAACCTAGTACAACTCAAGAAATATCCTAGTACTAAACCTAGGATGGTCCAAAATGGTTAATTTTGGTTCCAATGACTTGAGGGTACTTTAGTACTTACCCTAGATACCTAAATTAATTAAATTAAGTATTTAATTGATTAATATAAAGTCAAAATATTGACCAAAACCATAGTCAACACCAATTTCCAGATTTGACTAAGTGTCATGTTCTCCAATGTTTAGTCAACTTAGGAGGGGCATTTTGGTAATTGGTTAATTAGTTTATTAAATTGACTTATTAAACCTAAGTTTTATAATTCAAGATAAGTTCTTAAACCTAAAAACCACGTTCAAACTCAAACAAATACACGACTAAAACCAGAAAACAAGCGTGAGAAAAACAGTGCACAAAACGCAAGAAAATAAAAAGAAAATTTCTTAGATGATTTTCAAGGTTTCTTCGAGGTTTCTTCAAGGTTAGTTCAAGGTTATCTTCGTAGATTAATTTCTACTTAAGGTATTGGTTTTATCTCATGGAATTCTTTCTCCAAGAGGCTTGTCAAATGTTTCAAACTCATGAATTTCGAAACTAGGGTTGTTTCCCAATGATATTGTTGAACATCCATCTCCCTAGTTATCCTTGTTTTCGATTCTGTAAGTATATATATGTAATCTTTAACATGTTGTTGGCATGTAGTTATAACTGATTTTATAAATTCTTGATTTATTAATGATTAATGAGGTCTATAGATTGCATTCGGATGATTGAGTGATTAGTTACACAGACTAAGGAATGACATAATGCTTAGTTTTGTGTTCGAGAAAGATGAAGTTGTTATGAGTTGTTTATGAAGTTGAGTATATTGTTATAGGTTGTTCATATAATGATAATTATAAGTTAATTGAATGTAAAAAGGTTGGCTTACAACAAATGAATTTTAAATGACCACCATATGTGAAAGTTTGTTTTATGCCAACAAATTGGCTAGCAAAACTATGTACAAAATATTATCTCCCAAAATGTGTGAAGTTATACTAACGAACTAATACCAGTCTCTACATCAATGAACTCATAACATAGGGTATGCCAATCAATGGGACAAGTCCCAACATACCCTATCAACACGAACTTGTGAACGTAAAAGCATTGAATAAGTAGTTATAACTTTCATAAAGAATCAAATCTAGTTCATGTAGCTTTGCCAAACCAAGCATTGAATTGTTCTTGTAAGTTAATCAAAGATTAAAAGTTCAAGTGTATTTAAAGTTTGGCTTATGTAATTAAGTTGTATATAACATTATTTTCAAAATATATAATAAAATTGACTAATGATTCCATGAAATTATACTTGAATGAATTGTCTGCCTTATGCAAATAAAATGGCTAACAATAAATCATCGAAGAGTGATGAATGAAATTGGCTATAATGTTATCTTTAAATAATTAAAATATTAGATAATGATTAAGGTATACCAAACTAAACATGAATGAGTGTAACTTTGGCTTGTGCCAATAAATTGTCTTAAAGTCAGTTTTCAAATTTTCTAGGCCAATACTATTTTTTGCCAATAATATATAGCCAAAGTATTGAAATGAATATATAAGCACATCTATGATAATTCAATGAATCCATATCCAAAGGCATGCCAATCATTGGGACAAGTCCCAACATGCCCTAACCAAATGAACTATGAACATATGTAATTCATTGAGTGAAGTTCTCATCATCCATAAACGATGATATGAATCTATCAAACGAAAGTAAGCAAGTAAAGTGAGTAATAACATAACTAAAGATGTCTAAGTTAAGAAAGTAACAAGAATGAAGTGTTAAAAGAATTGAGATAAGCCTCACTTACACCTAAGCTACTATATTAAAAGAACTCAGGAATGAAGGTGTTAGAATGTGTGAGACAAGTCTCATTAAAACCCATAGATGTTACGTAAGGACAATTCACATTTCATCAATGTAAAGAAAAGGATGAAAAATGATCAATAGTGTAAGTAAATGTTACCAAAACGTACTCACCTATGAGAGTGTAAAGCTAATAAAGAGACCAGTTTGTATATAAACTCTAATGAATGTATTGAGAATGATGTATACTTAATACTAATGATGAGATGAGAAATCATCTATTGAGATATGATGTCCTCATACTAGAAGCAAGCTTCCATGAAGTATGAGTTGAATGAAATGGAAGTTTATACTTAGCACCGATAGACTAGCTATAAGCGGTGATGCCTTCTTTTGGGAAGGGAGGAGGTTCACGTAACTCTCATGAGATCAGACTATCTGGAATGTCGAGTATGGGTCTCCTTATATCTCCTAGTCTTCGAACCTATACTGCCAATATAGGGATTTGGCGGGGTTCAATTCCCATGTACGCTAGCATGTTTTGGGTCACTTTGGTCAGTGATTCCACCTCTTTTCAGTGTGGGATAGACACTGGATTTCATGATGCTCACATGATCTATGTCGGTTAAGGTTGGAGTTCCTTAATATATGAAAGATAATGAAATGAACGATAACGAAGGTGTTTGTGCAAGACAATTAGGAGGTGAAATCAGATTCAAGTAATGACATTAGGTCATTCTTGGTCATTGCACTTCATGATCCCGATGAGAGTCTTAAACTTCATCCTAGGTATAGCTGGTGTTTACATTAGCCTACGAATGAATGGAATGAATAATGTGAAGTACGAATGAACGAATTAAGCAGACTCTGTGTTTGCTAAAGAAGGCCCTCGGGTTGAGGTCCCATATGTTGCGCCCTCACTTGAGATGTCTTATGATACATCAACGATTCCAAAGTCTCATGTATATGAAATGTATAATATATAAAACATGAAAGTAATGAAATCAATGGCATGATCAATAGAGAATTGCTTATGAGAGATAATGAATATATAGTGTAAAGAATGACTCACTATAAGGTAGGGAAATCATTTCTTAGTCCGTGGATTACTTACATCAATTCGTTATGGGTATGGGACTACAATGAATCATTTCACTTGTAAGTAAAGCATAGGACCAAAGGATTTATTGAACTACACAAGAAGAAGAAGAAAAAGACTAAAAAATAATCTTAAGTGTACAAAGAGGATCTCTCGGCCTAAGAGGATCAAAATCGCAAATCTTCGCCCGAGTTGTTCTAAAATTATGTTGATGATACTAATATATTGTAATCATACAGAAAATGAGTTGTGTCCTTTGAATGCATTAAAACACATCATATTCATACCACAATTCACAACCAATGAATTAAGAAAGTCTAGTGACTAGACTTTCCAGAAATAGCATGTCCTTTAGGAAGAGCTTTCATTGATCATGCATAGATTTATGTGCATATGTACATACATCCATACTTACTAAAAGTGGTGTACTAACCCCCTACTATTTACTATTTTTATAGGTGTAGGTCAACGGACAGGTTGACGACACTTGCAGCGGTTTGGACTTAAGTGTTTCTCCAAACCATTTCGTAGGTCCTCATGATTTTGTGGATGCTACAGATTTAGTCTAGCCTTAGTTTTTGACATAGCTAATGAATGTTGTCCCTACCGTTTTTTTCGCACCTTCATTTTGAAACTTCGTAATAAGGCCATGTTTGGCAAACTATTTATGATATATTCATCTTCAATTTCAAATTGATTCTCTATGTTAGATGGTTGTTCTCGTATGTTGAGCTTAGTATATGGTGTATCTAGTTAATAATTATATGAAGTCTATGTATACTTCATACATATAAAAAAATTTAAATTTTCTGCAAATTTAACTAGATAAATATGATGAATGCAAGATGAGGCTTGTCTGCAACCTCTGAGAGGTCAACGACGCCGGTTGTGATCCGGATTCCAGAATCTGGGTTGTGACATTCACAGTCTTCTCCTACTCAAAATCTCTCAATTATAGACTTAACTACGCAAAATCCTCAATACATCTCAGCCTCCTACCACACCCCACCCCTTCCTCAACATAATAATTCCCAAATACCACCTCCCCCTCAAAACGCCAACCACCAAACCGCTCCACCTCCAATAAACAAAAATACATTCAATCTCCAAACATCCCTCCATCACCAAAATCAACATATTAACCCCCAAACATACCCTCAAAACTATCAAGTTACTCACAATGCCCCAAGTCCTTCCGTTGCTCCACCACTACCTAGAAAAACCACCTTCCAAATTCCTGTTCCAAATGAACACGATGTGAATGGTATTTAGCTCGACCATTATGAGGAGAAGGAAAGAGAATGGAGATTGAAAGAAGAGGCCGCAAAGATAGACATAAAGGATGAGATCCTTAAGGGAATGAAGGAACTTCAGTGCAGTCTTGATGTCGTCTGTTTCCACTATGAAGACTTACACATTCACCCAAATCTGGACCTCCTAGAAAGGTTCAAGATTCCAAAGTTTGACACTTTTGGAGGAATAGGGAACTGCTTAGCGCATCTAAGGGCCTATTGTGACCAACTTGTAGGAGTTGGGACAGATGAAGTTGTACTAATGCGGATTTTTAGCCAAAGTTTGAGCGAAGAAGCTTTGGAATGGTTTACATCTAATAAGACCAGACAGTGACCCAGCTGGAATGCCTTGGATAAGGACTTCATTGAGCGATTTACTTACAACGTAGAGATTTTCCTTGATCATTTTTCTTTTAAAAAGATGAAGCAGAAGTCCAACGAAAGCTACAGAGAGTTTTCGTACGATTGCAAAATGAGGCAGCCAGAGTTCGGCCTCCTATGTTTCAAAAAGAAATTGTTTAGGTATTTGAGCGGGTATAAGAACCTGAGTATTATGAAGGAATCATGCTGCTCTTTGGAGAAAAATTTGCCCAGATATTCAAGGTAAGTGAAACTAGCGGAGATGGATTGAAAATCGAGAAGATTTCTTGTGTTGCTGCATCGCCCGGGTCCTCGGGCTTTTTAAAAAAGAAAAGAGAAGATGTTTCAGTTGTTTATTATGAGGGGAAGAAGACCCCAAGAAGATCATCATCATACCAAGGTCGTTCTCGACCTTCACAAAGTACATACCAGGCTTGTTACACACAAGTCGAGTGTCAAAATACCCCTCCTCCCACTAACCCAAATGCTCCCCCTTCCTTTTATCAAGTTCCACCTCCCATCTACCAAAATTCCCCTCCAGTTTACCAAACTTCATCTAATCATTACCAAAGTGTCGCTCCCAACTATGCCAACGTGTAGTCAAATTACCGAGCGCCTTCCCCAGTATATCAAGGCCAAGCTCCAGTTTACCAAAATACCTCCCTAAACTATCAAGATCAATTGCCAAATTACCAGACAAATCCATATCCTAGATATCAAGCTCCCCGTCCTAATGTAAAATATTAAAGTTACATGCCTCATTCTCGAGACAACTACGATCTCTCATCCTAAATTTTAGAAAAACCCCGCCAGAACTTTTACCGCACTTGTTGAAAGCCGAAAAAATTTGTACATTAACTGCGGCAGGCTATATCCATCCGGTGGGGCCCAAGCCAGTGGACACTAGTTCCTGATTTTACACACCCGATCAGAAGTGTGCATATCACTCCAATAGCATTTGACATGATACTGAGGATTGTATTAACCTCAAGAACAAAATGCATGATCTAATCGATAGAAGGTAGTCTCCCTCAAAAAAGTCGCGCCCAACGTCAACAGTAATTCTTTACCAAATCATAAAGGCGTCAATATCAATATGATAGAGACAGACGACGATTAAGGCATGGAAAAGGTGATAGTTCCGATTGATAATGATGAGTTTGAGAAGGTCGTGCCATCTTTGAGCATCAAAGAAAAAGAGTTCGTGATTATGACACCCGCAAAGGTTGTTGCCTTAGTGCCAATAGAAATACCGCAAGGCCAAGGTTTGTGATCGAAACCGCTTCAGCTCAGGGTATGACCATGTCTGGTAGATGTTATACTCTAGAAGATTTGGCCCATGGAGAGAAAAGAAGGACCAAGTAAAAGGTCCGATAAGTGAGGCCGAAGATAAATAATTCTCGTGAAAGATACAGCTTAAAGACTATTAGATCGTGAAGCATTTGGAGAAAACCCTGACTCATATTTTTTTGTGGGCCTTGTTGATGAGGTCGTAGATACATAGGCAAGCCTTGATGAAGGCTTTGGATGATACATATGTGCCTCTAGGAACCAGCGGCGATAATACAACGGCTATGATCAACTAGGTTATCTGAGAACATCAGATCAGCTTCTGTGATGAGAAGTTTCCCTTCGAAGGGAGGATGCACAACAAAGCTTTGTATGTAACTGTCATATATTGAGGAAGAGTTATAAACCGTGTCTTGGTAGATGATGGATCTGGTCTCAATATTTGTTTGTTGTCGACTCTGAGGCAATTAAGGTTTATTTTGGGAAGCTGGAACAAAACCAAGTCAGTGTGACAGCCTTCAATGGGGTACAAAAAGACACATTAGAAGGGTTAAACCTGGTCATTTAGATGGGTCCTGCAGAGTTAAACTGAAAGTTTCAGGTCCTTGACATGAACAAGCTATAACCTTCTTCTGGGAAGGTCGTTCGTCCACATGGCTAGGGTTGTTCCTTCTACCCTTCACCAGCTAATGAAGTTAGTCTGGAGGGATCAAGAATTGGTTATTCACGGTGAAGGAAGTCACTCCAGTGGACATGCACCAATCATATATGAAGTCTCTCGAGGCACTGATTTCTACACTGTGAAGCTAGTAAATGCCACCGGTGATGATTTAGCATCGCAACCTCCTATGCCATCTGTATACAAGATGATTGCTATGGCGATGCTCTAGAATGAATTCACGACAGGTTTTGGATTGGGAAGGAATTTCCGAGAAATTGTTGAGCCTATTCAAGTTCCCGCCAAAGGAGCGAGGTATGTACCAGTCATTTCCAGTTTGAGAGTATGCCGATCATGATGGCCTTGGGAAGGAATCTATGACCTTTTTTAAGAAATAAATGCTATCACAGAGGACGAGGTCAAACTAGTTGGTATTCGCGATGCTGAGCTTGGAGAGCAGCTGCAAAACTAGACCTCTATCCCAATATTGATTCCCCAAACATCTTGGTAGAAGACCATTGTTTATGCTTGTTTTTAAAATCGTTTGTATTCCAGGAGAGGCCCGAGACCCACCATTTTGCAGTTTATTTAATTATTTGAATTTTGAAATTCCCCCGTAATGTTTCAAAAAGGCAACATGGACCTTCGCCATGGCCAAAGTTTGCGTTTGCTTTTCAATTTGAATGAAAATCTCTTTTATTGAAAACTTGTTTATTTTTCTTATTTGCTTATTTTACTTTCCTAACTTTGTTTTTTTATGGTTTCACTAATTTTAATTTAAAACTTGCCTATGGCATGTCTTTCACAAGCTAAACAAACAAAATGAGGCAGGTGATGCCGAAGGTGAAGAGTATGAAGAAGAAAATGAGATATCAAAATATGTTGTTGTGGAATTTCGGCAGCTTGAGAATCAACATAAAAAGAATTTAGATGAAAATGAGGTTGTGAATCTAGGAGACAAAGATTGCGTCAAAGAGGTCAAAATCAGTGTCCATCTGAATGAAGCTCAAAGAAGGGAGCTGATTCATTTGCTTACCGAATACATTGATGTACTTTTCTGGGTTTACAGCGACATGCTATGGCTGAGTACAAATGTGGTGTTTCACAAGTTGCTGATTAATCTAGGATTTGGTCCAGTGAAACAGAAGGCTGGGAAGTTAAAGCCTCAGTTAAGTTTAAAGATTAAAGAAGAGACCACCAAACTTATAAAGTCTCGATTAGTGAAAGTGACGCAGTATCCAACTTCGTTGGCTTATGTTGTTTCGGTCGCCAAGAAAGATGGGATATCAAAAATTGTGTTGATTACAAGGATGTCAACAAAGCAAGACCAAAAGACAATTTTCCGTTGCCAAATATTCATATTTTGATCGATAACAGTGCTAAGCATGAAATGTAATCATTTGTGGATTGTTACCCAAGTTATCATCAGATCATGATGGATGAAAAAGATGCAGAAAAGACAACTTTTATTATGCCTTAGGGTGTATATCATTATAGGGTGATGTCATTTGGTCTAAAAAAATGTTGGTGCTACTTATATGAGGGCTATGATGACCATATTTTAAGACATGATCCATAAAGAGATTGAGGTGTATGTAGATGACGTCATAATTAAGTCCCTCTAGAGTTCGTACCACTTGACACATAAAAGGAAGTTCTTTAATCATTTGGTTCGTTCAACTTGAAGTTAAATCCTGCTAAATGCGCTTTTGGGGTACCAGCTGGCAAGTTGTTGGGATTCATAGTCAGTAGAAGGGGTATTGAGTTCAACCCTTCTAAGATCAAGGCAATTCAAGAGTAACCTCATCCAAAGACGAAGAAGGAAGTGATGAGTTTCTTAGGGAGGTTAAACTATATCAGTCGGTTTGTAGCTCAATCCACCGTGGTGTGTGAGCCTATATTCAAGCTGTTGAAGAAGGATATTTGAAAAAGTGGACTGAAGAATGTTAGACTAATTTTGATGCTATCAAGAACTAAATCTATGATCCACCGGTGTTAGTGCCTCTGCAAAAAGGGAATCCATTATTGTTGTATTTATCTGTCTTAGATAATGGATTGGGATGCGTACTCTGTCAATATTACGAGACAGGGAAGAAAGAGCAAGCCATCAACTACATAAGCAAGAAGTTCACTCCATTCGAGTCTCTTTACATTCTATTGGAAAGAACACGTTGTTCTTTAACTTGGATTGTCAGAAATTGAGAAATTATTTGTCTTCTTATACTACATATCTTATTTCCTGGATGGACCCATTAAATTATATCTTCCAAAAGGCTATGCAAACCGGAAAGCTGGCTAAATGGCAAATGCTTTTTGCGAGTTTGATATTGTTTATGTGACTGAGAAGGCGATAAAATCACAATCCTTGGCTGATCATCTTTCAAAAAATCCAGTTGATGAAGAGTATGAATCATTCAAGACCTATTTCGCCGATAAAGAGATATCATTTATGGGTAATGATATTTCTAAAGCATACCTTTGTTGGAAAGTATTCTTCGAAGGAGCGGATAATCACCAAGGAAGAAGTATTTGAGTTGTTTTAGCGTCAGAATGTTTGTACGCATTATCCTGTGGAGGCCAAACTCCTATTTAATTGAACGAACAACATGGACGATATAAAGCATGCATTCTTGGGTTGAAGATGGCCATCAATTTGAATGTTCATGAGCTTCTAGTTATCAGAGATTAAGATTTGTTGATTCATCAGGTTGACGGAGAATGGGCCTTGAAAAACTTGAAGATCACACCGCATGTGCAATATATATATATAGAATTTGTGCAAGATATTCCGCAAGATTGAGTTCTGACACACTCCCAAAACGCATAATGAGTTGGATGATGCTCTTGATACCATTACTTCAATGATTAAACATCCAGATGATGATTATATTAACCATATGCATATAAACATAAAAGAGCAGCCAGTCCATTATTGACATGTTGAAGCAGAGTTAGATGGTTTGCCATGGTATTTTGATATAAAAAATTATTTGGGAACTGCTGAGAATGCAACACTCAACAAAAGAAGTCGATACGCCGTATGGCTCTCAATTTCTTTCTTAGTGGGGAAATCCTTTATTGGAGGACTCAAGATTTAGGCCTTCTCAGATGTGTTGATGCTACTGAAGCTGTGAAGCTTCTGGAACAAATGCATGCTGGAGTTTGTGGTACGAACATGAATGGACTCACTCTGCCAAGGAAGATCCTTTAAGCTGGTTATTTCTGGATGACTATGTCATAAATGTCAAGTGCACGGTGATTTAATTTGAATGCCGCCTCACGAACTTAATGCTATGAGTTCTCCTTGGCCCTTTGTAGTATGGGGCATGGATGTAATTGGTCCGATAGAGTCAACCGCCTCTAACGGACACAGATTTATTTTGGTTGATATTGATTACTTCACCAAATGGGTGGAAGCAGCATCGTACAAGTCGGTGACCAAGAAAGTTGTAGCCGATTTTGTTCGAAATAATCTTATATGCAGGTTCGGAGTACTGGAATCCATCATTACTGATAATGGTACAAATATGAATAGTCGTCTGATGAGAGAGATATATGTGAGCAGTTTAAGATAACTCACCGAAACTCAACCACTTATCATCCTCAGATGAATGGATTTGTAGAGGCCGCTAATTAGAACATCAAAAAGATTCTAAGGAAAATGATTGACAGTCACCGAGATTGGCATGAGATGTTGCCATACGTTTTGTTGGGTTATCGAACGAACGTCAGAACATCGACTGGAGCTACTCCATACTTGCTAGTATATGGGTCCGCTAGCGGATTGATCAATTAACATTGATTGATAAGAAGAGAATCGTTGTTATTTTTCATGGTCAACTGTATAGACAGAGAATGATTTGTGCTTTCGACAAAAGAGTTAGAACTAGAATTTTCAAAATTGGGCAGTTAGTCCTTAAGAGCATTTTTCTTCATCAAGATGAGTATAAAGGAAATTTTGCACCACATTGGCAAGGACCTTACATAGTTTTCAAGGTATTATCTGGAGGTGCTTTGGTCCTATCGGAGATGGATGGCGTCGCATGGCCTAAAACGATCAACTTAGATGCTGTCAAGAGATATTATGTGTGAAGCTTAGTCTATATTTTTGTTGTTTCCTTGTATTCGTTCTGTTTTCTTGTAATTGTTTTGTTTAAAATTTTATCCCTTTTGCAATGAACTACGTCTGACTTGAATTCTCAAGAATGAGATACGTAGGCATCCTATGTCGTCCTCGGTCACCCCATTTATCCCTTTTGAATTTCTTTGTATTTGAACTACGTTCGACCTAAATTCTCAAGAATGAGATATGTAGGCGGCCTATGTCGGCCTCGGTTGGTTTTCTTTGTAAAACTTCTTATTTTTGTTAACCTTCGAGGGGAAACTACGTTTCACCTGATTACTACCTCAATGGGATACGTAGGCTCCACAAGGGTTCGGTCATGTCTCTCGTAAGATTTCTATATCTCCTTACAGTAGAAACTGGGACAGAATTTCTGAGAGGGAATCAAAAATTCTGGAGAAGAAGATTTTCCCTCAACAGAGCAAGATTGAAGTTGCTTTAAGATTTGAAATTGGGATAGAATTTTCGAGAGGGTCTCAAAAATTCTGTGATTTTCCGCTAATAGTTAAAGATAAGCCAAGATAGTTAACTGGGACAAACATTTGGAGGATGGACTCAAAATTTCAACATGGTTTTATCGACAATCCAGAGCAACTTTGAGCACTTTTCAACAGATAACCAGATCGACTTCAAAGAAGTTAGCTAAACCTGACGTGACATGACACTTGGCATTGACCTTTCTTAAATACTACTTTTCAAAATTTATTTTCATAAAAGTTTTTCTTTATATTTATTTATTTATTCATAAAATACTTTGTTTTATCTATCAAGAGTCGGGAGATCAGAAAGTCAATCAAATATAGCATGATAAGGAGCAGACAATCGAAGATATTGACACATATCAGGTTATTTTAAATCTGCGATTTTTATGTGGATGAAAGTTTATAGGTTTACTTTGAAATCAGCAATTCCTCCAATTGATGAATATGGAGAAGTCAAGATGCGAAAACTCCCTAAAATTTACAATTTTCTTGTGGGTGCAGGAAATATTTTATGATGCTTATATCGAAGACTTGGGAACAGCAATAACATTATTTCATTCAACTCTCGACGTTTTGAAGTCTATAATTAACGTCCAACTATGTTCAAAAATGGAGCAAATGAAAATCCCAAGAAAGGCATTTTACTGGTTTCGTTGAGGACGTCATCAGGACCATATTATCAGATATGATAATATTACTACCCGGATGGTCATTTTATTTGTATTGTCGATTGACATGATACACTACCTGGAGGGTCATTTTATTTGTATTGTTGATTGAGACGATACACTACCCGAAGGGTGATTTTATTTGTATTGTCAATTTAGATAATACACTTCCTAGAGGGTAGTTTCACCATATTGTCAATTGAGACGATATCACTATCCAGAAGGCACCTAAAAGAGTAATATATTCTCGATTGAAGAAGTATCTTCATTTGGTAGCAAGGATGTCATCGAGAGAAGAAATCATGCATTGCGGAAAAATGTCTTCCATCACAAGAAGATATTCATGCATTGTGGAAAAATGTCTTGCATCTCAAGAACATATTCATGCATCGCGGAAAATGTCATGCATCCAGAAAAAATTCATGCATTACGGAAAAAGCATGCATTGCAGAGAAGAGATCATGCATTGCAAGAGAAGATTCATGCATCGTGAAAATTCATGCATCAAGACAAAATTCATGCATCACGGAAACAATCATGCATTGGGGGGGAGATATTCATACATCGCGGAAGAGTCACACATTGCGAAGAAGAAGTCATGCATTGCAAGAGAAATTCATGCATCGCGGAAAAGTCATGCATAACGAGAGAACATTCATGCATCGTGGAAAGTCATGCATCACGAGAAGATATTCATGCATCGCGGAATATCATGCATCATGAGAAGAATTCATGCATTGCAAGAGAAGTTTCATGCATCGCAGAAAGTCATGCATTGAGAGAAAATTCATGCATCGCGTAAAGTCATGCATTGTGGAGAAAAAATTTTGCAAGAGAAGATATATGCATCGCATAAAGTCATGCATCCAGAGAAATTCATGCATCGCAGAAAATGTCATGCATTGAGAGAAAATTCATGCATCACGGAAAACTCATGCATTGAGGAGAAGAAATCATGCATTGTAACATAATATTCATGCATCACAGAAACTCATGCATCGAGAGAAAATTTATGCATCGCGGAAAACGTCATGCATCGCGGAAAAGTCACGCATTGCAGAGAAGAAGTCATGCATTGCAAGAGAAATTCATGTATCGCGATAAGATATTCATTCTCGCGGAAAATTATGCATCATGAGAAGATATTCATGCATCACGAAAAAAGAATGCATTGCGGAGAAGAAGTTATGCATTGCAGGAGAAGAAATTCATGCATCGCAGAGAAGAATTCATGCATTGCAAGAGAAAATTCATGCATCGCGAAAGAAGTCACGCATTGCAAGAGAAAGAAATCATGCATCGCTAGAGAATATTTGCCCATAAACATCAATTGCATCCTTTTATTTTGCAAAGAGTAAACACCAAGAGAATCATTGAAGACGACATCAAGAGAAATATTCATACTGCATTAGCTTTTATTCATTTTGACATCAAATAAATAGTACATTGAAGATTATATTGTAAACATAAGACATAAGCTTTATTTGTTTTACGTTAAATCGATCTAGTTGACTTCAAATGTAAAAGACATTATCTCCCATGTGAATGGAATTTTTACGCTAATGAGTTCATCTCAATCTTTTTCGAGAGCATCCGAAAGGATGAATTCTCAAAAAAAAATATGTGCAGATGACATCAAAAAGGATGCAATACAACATGAATCTTTTTCTTTGCAACGAACTGGACATAGTCAAGAGAGGAGTGTCAAACTCTTAGGACGCGACCAGATGAGTGACTTCTACCACAATCAAACCACACCCCTATCAGAAAGCATGTGGGTTTTCCTATGGGTTTGTAGATTTCAGTTTCGCATCCAAAAATTTTGGCATCTGCCAGAAGCAAGTTTCCAATGTGAGTGACAATGCACAAAGAGTTTTAAAAATTATGTCCGTGTAAGTGCTTAATTATGGGTGTGAAGCATGCAACATTCATGTCTAAGAGGTTACAGAACCTCCTTTTCTTACTCGGCTTAATTTGTCACTTGTCTAGAATCAAAGGTTATCTAACATAATAAATTTCTTTTTCAACAGATCAAGTCAAACTACAAAAAACATGATTCCTAGAGGTTTAAGGATGTGTAGGCGGTCTTAATGTTGAAAAATTGCCTGTACTCCGACACTCGCTCTTAAATCTTGTTATCGAGCATTCTGGTCCTTAATAATTTGGTATCGCGGTGAATTTTGAATTCTTTCAAATTGTACGTCAAATCAAGCCTATTGAACTACAAGTGACCTGAATTTTCATATAGCCTGATATTTGTAGGAGACTTATTGGTTCGACTATAATTCCTCAAGTCCGTACCAAATCCCTTCCCTAAAGATGAATATGTGGTCGGTCAAAATTGGTTTGTTCAACTTCATTTTTCTCGAATTTCTTGCATTAATCAGAGTAAAATGAGGGACAGTTGTTGACACCTAATTTTGACCCTCACCGATAGGAATTAATTAATGAGCTTTTTAATTCTCAATGATTTGAAATAGTTAGAGCTTATGAAGTTGAATGTTTTGGCTAGTCATTTTAAATTAATTTTATCGCTTTTTCATTTTCTTAAGTAAAATGCATTGATTCACTTAATTTTGTATATATTTTATGATTATCCGAAAATCGCCTCAAAAATATATTTTGTCTTAATTGAGACTGGTTAGTTTAATTATATAATGATTTATATCTTTAAGCTAACCAATTTAACATTAAGTTCATTATTTTAAATTTCGTAGATTTTTAAGTGGCTCATCAATTAATTCATGTTGATTCATCTTGTATATGTTTTAACCGATATTGTTTTTGTTAATTAAAATTGGGCAACTTTCACATATAGCAAACAAAAAAATCATATTTGTATGCTATAGCAAACTTTGCATAATTGTGCTCCATAGCAAACATAAAACTGTATAATTTGCTATACATATACAATTGTATAATTCATTGGCCTAATTGCATAATTCGCTGGCCTAAATTGTATAATTCGCTGGCCTATTTTGCTGCAATGGTATAATTTGTTTTGCATACAGTTAAATTGAATAAAAATGTATGTATATTGCATAATTATAAGTGTATATCAAGAAGATATATGTTTTTCTCGCTTTATACAAAAACAGAAACACAATATATACACTTCTGTTGTATAAAGCTAGAGAAAATTGTATTTCACTGCAATTGTATAATTCGTAATTGTATAATTCGTTGGCCTTTTTTTCTGCAATGTTTGAAGTAAAATGTTTGTAAATTGTATAATTAAGTATATAACACGAAGATATACATTTTTGCATGTGTATATACAATTTTCTCTCGGTTTATACAAAACAGAAACAGAATTATACACTTCTGTGTATAAAGCGAGAGAGGCGAGCGAGAATGGAGAGTGGCGAGCGAGATTTTTGGGAGAGAGACGCTGGCAAATTTTAGATAATGTTTGCTATGGAGCACAATTAAATAAAACCCTAGCTATTCCATTTAATTTAGGTTATTAGTTTGCTATTATATATAATTTTCCCATTAAAATTTTCATCCAACCCCTCAAATGGGCAGCAGCAGCCCAACATTCCAATTCAAATGGGCTATTTTACTCCCAGACCCATTTTCGCAGCAGCCCACCAAAATGGCCCCAAATCCATTCCTATTTTTTTATCCTAACCCAACTCTTTTATTCCCTTAACCCGACCCAACTGCTTACCCCTTAGACCCAGTAGTGTGAACAATTGCAAGAGTGAGAGGATGATGGCGGACAACGACAAACTTCAGCGGTCTAACGCGTGCAAAATGGTTCCAACATTCTCAAACGTTAATGGAGCAGCCCGTATGGATCCACTCTCGACGACCAACAACAATATGCAGTTTTTCTCCTGCAAGAATCGTCCTTGCAGCTGCGTCTGTTTGTCCTTATGGCCATGGGATGATGACATGCAACAACTTGAGGACAAGCCTGAAGAATCGGAGCCGTCCATGCTGCTGCCAAGTCCAGATCCTGTGGAATTTGGACATTTTCTTGATACAAGACCCAATTGCTGCCATGTTCCTTAGAGAGGATTTTCGAATTTCGAAATTGAAGGTGATTTTCGTTTTTACCCCTGAATTCTTACCCGTTTCCCAGTTCCCCCCGCCCCCTCCCCCAAACTTTTGCCCTAATTTCCAGCTATAAATATTCTCTTTCTCCTTCAATGTGGGAGGATTTTTTTTTTTTGTGATAAATATTGAGACTTACACAGAGTTTGGGGGGAAAAGTTGGAATAATAAAGGAATCGACTAACCTTCTAAGGACAAAACATACACTGAAATTTCTAGATATACTCTCATATAAAAGCATTTAGGATAGCTTCTGGGAATAAAGATTTCTGTTTAGTCCTTATTCTCATTGTTCCTAGCTGCGCTTTGGGGTTCTAGGGATCACATCTTGGTGGTGATAGATCATGTTTGTTCAGCTCGGTACTGTCTCCGTTCGCTGCCCAGGAGAAAGTGATAATCTCGTCTTTTACCTCATTTAGTTTCGTCTCTTTCCTTATGCGTATTGATGGATGTATGTATCTTTTATTTCATGTGAGCTAAATACCAGCGTTACTCTTTCTAAATGCTAAGTAATTATTTTTCTGTTGTGCTCGGAATTAGTTCGAGATTTGCTTCCTATGGTGAATGTATTGAATGCTCTGCATATTCGGTCTTCTTTTGCAGGCATTTTCGAGGTCGACACTTGGTTGTTTCTATATTGATTTTATGAATACCTTTAATGTTATAGCTCTGTTGTTACATTTAGTTTCTTTTTCAGAAAATTCTCTTAACAAGAAAAAATGAAATGCATCTTCCTCCTATCAAGTTTGTTCCATATTTTATTTATTTCTTTCTTCTTCTTTTTTTTTTGGTTTTTTTATTGTATAAGTTGCTTAAGATAGCATTGGTAGCTCGAAATTTCCTTAATATCATGTTGCTATTCATTTCATGCCGCATCTTATACCTCGATATTATTCGTCTTTGGTTCTCTATGGCTCTTATTTTGGAAATTTTGCCTGGCTATCGTGCCAAATATTCAAGCTTTTTGTTTGTAACTTCTTTAGAAAATATGGAGGGCGACTTTGTTCTAAAAGAGGGAGTTAAAATTAGTACTGAGGTTTCTGTTTGATTAATTGGCATATCCTTTGTTTTTGCTCCATTTATTTAGTCATGTTTGCTCCCTTTTTGTCACATTTGTAATTCAAAATAAGTTATTGCTAGTAAGTTTAGCTAGCAACTTAAGTTTTCTTTGTTATTTTGTTTTCTTCTGATTGGTCCTTACATTCTATTTAGAAAAAGAGTTAAAGTGCTTGGATGACCATGTCTTAAAATACTAACTCGTCGGTATCTTAATTTCAGTGAACTATTGGATTAGATTTTAGCATATTTTGTTTGTTTGTTTGGGAAATTGCATTCAAAGGAGCATGTTTTGTATAAGGGATTTATGTTTTTCTCTGTTTCACTTCATCAAGCCACTTAGACTCTTGATTATCGTAGCGTACTTTCGGAAGCATATCGATTACATGAGGGTTTTAAGTATTTATTTAGCTATAGTTCGAGATATTGTTATTTGGGTTCTAATTCATGCTTGTTTTATTGCATGTAAAATCTACCCAAGTTCTCCGTAAACTCCTATCACTTTCCTTTTGTATTATGAGAGAGTCATAAAGGTTCAAAATTCCCCTCGTCAATTCAATCGACCATTAAAAATCGACGTGTAGATTTCACAGTTGAAGCATTCGAAGCAAATTGGAAGAGTTGAAGAGATTGGGCAATATAAAGGCCCAATTTTATTTTTTTTCTAATTTTTATATTTTTTTCTCTTTGGGACTAAGCCCTTGCCTTTCTTATATCATTTATTGTTTTGCTAGAATTTTAGGACAGGTACAAATCAAACGGGCCTAAAGCCCTAGAATAAAATGAGTCGAAATATCGGTCCTGGCGGACAGAAATTGGATTTGGACCCGATCTCTCTCTCCCTCTGTCTTTTACTTTACCGCATCTATAACTATTTACTAAATATCTGTCGTTAGTTTTAGGGTTAAAAGTTCGAATCCCCGCAAGGCGCCACTTAGTTTTAACGACTCTACCCAATCAAGTAATTAACTTAAAAATAAATTTTACAAATTCACTTAGATAATAAACTTAACACTTCATTTCGAAACAAACTCTAAATAATTTTCTATCTCAAAATAAAGTTAGACATTTTAGTCAAACAAGTTAGTTGTTGGAAAACCCTATTAATGGATATTTTAGGTGCCTTAAACACCTTTTTAATATATAAACAAGAATCCTCGAACCCTTTTTAAGTTTTTTCCCTATTTTAATCTCTTGAAAAACTAAGTTTTCTTGATTTTTCTTTAAAAATCAAATGGCGACTCTAAACAAATAAAATATTTTTCTTTTTTCGAATAAAGCACATACCACTGCAAAACTTCACAAGCTTCCCAAAAACGGATGAAAAATTAGGTCAATGAGCTGATGAGTGACAACGCTTTTTGTTTTGCTTGTTGAAGAGATGAGAAATGAATTAAGAAAATGTTTGCCTTGTTTGTATCTTTATCTGATAGAAAAGAATAAATTATATTTAGGAAATTAATTAAAAATAAAGTAGAATATTGAAAAGTTTTTGGAGGATGTAGCCAAAATAAGAGAGGAAACTATGGAGCGATTTAATAACCGTTCCAATAGAAAATATTTCGTGTTAAATGTTTCCATAGATGACTTTATGGCAATGGTTCTATTAACTGTTGCAATATGTAAGTCTATTCCAACGGTTTTCAGAGAGTGACAACAAATTTATTACTTAGCTCTATCCAAAACATCCAAATCTTTTGGCATGGTTCATATTGTTGCAATAGACACTATAATAACAGTTTATTAATCGTTGTGAGTAAATTTGTTGCTGCAGGCCTATTTTATAGTAGTACTGGTGCTCGATGATTAATTAAGTTGCAAACTTGATAATGTAGGGAAATTTAGCAAGGAATCCTTCAGATTCTAAGTTGTAACAGTAAAATATTGGTACTTTTGTTTTTAATAGTACATTAATGACTTATTTGAATTTGTTTGGAATTGTCTGTGTAAACATTGGAAGGACTCTGAGAGTAAAGTATTTAGTCTCTACTAAAATAAATTTAGACAACAAAATTTTTTAACTACCTATAAAAATTTTATACATGTCAACTCAAACGTAAAAATAAGTTATGTTAATAACACACACTCTCTCTTCTTCTACAGCTCTACTTTTCAATCCTCATCGTCCATGGAGCTTAAGTCTAGCATAAAGGCCCAAGAGCACAACTATTTCTTCTATGGTGCCAGACTATTAGGAGGAGTCTCTGGGGAAATATGTCCTTCAGAATAGGAGAGATGAAGCTATATTGTTGTTAATTTGTCATTTGAAGACAATGTAGAAAGAGCCCGAAGGGTGTTCCGATTAATCAAATGAGAAGGTAAAGCAGACTACTTGGAGGCTTTGCAAGGACTAGGCTGAACTTAAAATGTTGAGGCAAAAAAGAAAAGATGCTGAAAAAGTTCACCAGGAAATGTAAATGTTGGAGGAAAACACCATAAAGAGGATTACGGAGATGGAGCAAGCGTTGGTTAATACTGATTTTATGATTGAGATAATTAATTATGATTATGGAGATTGAGTAAGAACTAGTAAATACTAATAGATATATAAATCTTTATAAACTGACATAAACTAAATATTATTAATAATGCCCCTGTAGAAAGCATGGAATGGTGCTTTGGACCGCTGATACAAGCTGAAAAATCTGTCCACGCGACCAGGGTTCTATCTCAGGTGGAGCATCTTTTTTAACTTAATCTTGGTGCACTCGAAATTTCAAATCTTAGTTTCGCCTCATATACATAGTTTGAATCAAAGTTACTAAAGTTTAGATGAACCTAGTAACTTTAGTTCGAACATTGTATATGTGTTAATAAAAGATGCGGAGTGAAAAACTAAATTATCAATTGAGTTCAACATTCACAATATTTTTATTAAAAAATGAATTTTTTTTTAAGCTTGTATACCTAAAACAAGTATGATTTTTTGACAATTGGGTTCGAATTAATTAGTATACAATATATAATAGCAAAATTATTTTTTATAATGTTGTTTAACTAGTTGATTTATTCACATCACATTTTTCTTGATTCGAAGTTTATTATTCAAACTAATTTTAGAAGAGTAAAATGTTCTAAATATATATTATGATTTATTTATTTTTACCTCTTTTCCTTTTTCCTCATGTCTCAAATAATCATCACATATGGTACATTGTTGAAAACATGTGCAATTTTACAAGTAAAATCTTGTAGTCATTGCTTTTCATGCAATCCATTTATAATTTTACTTATAAAATTCTATATTTGTGCTTAATATATCTATGGAAAAGCGTCATATTATATTTGTCCTTATACTTTTTTAATGCACCCCTGTTTCTGTATTTCTTCAGCTCCTTCTTAATGGGTTATTTTCTGCCTTTCAATTTAATATTTGAGATAATCAAATATTAGTCAAGTTAGATTTTGATTCTATAAGATTGTTTTGGATGTCCGGGTTTTTTTGTTTGGATGGTTGTTTCGAGATGTATTGTGATTTGTGTTGCATCGTATTATTTTGTTATGATAAATATAATGTTCGAATAGATTGCATCATTTTAGGTCATCATATGATGTCAAATATAAATAATTTGAACGATAATAAATGAAAAAAAATATGATTATTAGATAATAAATAAAACATGATGAAAAAATACGAATAAGATAACACGATCACACCATATTAGTCCTTATATAAAATCAAACACTTTCATATTATATAATGATAACTATAACAATATGAAACAAGTTTAAGTAAACTAAATACTTAAACTAATATAGATCTTCGCAACACAATAAAACGGGTAACAAACATCCAAACAAGGTGACACATGTCACGATCCAAAAATAGACGTGATGACACTCGTCTTATTCAATCAAGACAAGTCTTCCTAAAACTTAAAACCATTACACTAAAATGCATAAATCATGTATTATTATAAGTGGGAAACTTCTAACCTCAAAGTTGAATTACCATTTTACCCTTCACTTAAATATTTTTTTCTATTTTTTAAAATGTAAAGTATTTTTAATAAATTAGATAATAAACTTTAAAGTAATAAAGATATAATGAAAGATTAATAGTGATTCAAACAAATAAAGTTCAAACATTTCAAAATATCTTTTATTTAATTTTAAGTTAAAGAATTTGAAGAGTTCATTGATAAAATTATATACATGATTTTTCCAACAAAATACATTATTTTGATGTCTTCTCATGACAATAGCATGTGAATTGATTTATCTCACAAAATTCTTTTTCAAATTTTTCATGTTTCTTTTGATCAATAAATTTTAGACATATATGTATATAGGTACAACTAATATTACATGTTTTGTTTCATTCTTTTCATCGAAAATTTATATTTTTAATGCAACAGGTGATTAATAATTCTAGAGAGTTTTTCATTTGGACAAAAAGTCTGCTCAACATTCATGAGGTAAAACAAACCTACTTGTGTGAGAAGAATATGTATGTTGTTTCGTTAATTTATTGACGGTAAATACTTGGAGAATATAGTATCTGAATTAACATTTAATCATTTAAGTGCATTCGATGCATTCTTCAAGAAGGTTAAAGGCGTCATGGCATTTATTTGTTGTTCGGTAAGTATTATTTTTCATTTCAATGTGGCATATTTTTACTTAGTTCATTGTTTGTTACATTCAATTTTTTCGGTTGAAGGAAGATAAATTGACTACTTTTTCTTGAATAATGGCAATGAAAAAGAAAATAAAATTTTTTATTTACCTATGTCTGATGTACAAATCTTCTTTTAAGGATTATGTTTGTTATAACAAGTTGATTATAATGTAGTGAACACTCTATGTTATTAGATAAGAGAATTGAATAATTCATGTAATTAGTTTTTTCTCATAATTAAATCTACAAAAATTAGCATGCATTATATTTAATGTGCTTTTTTAGAATTTATAAATGATTTACTACTTGTATGAAAATAAAATCATGGTGTGATTTCATATTTGTAAATAGATACCCCTAATAAAGAAAGACGAGGAAGCGTTGAAGAAGAAAAACGTTATTGCTAAATATTTTTATATTTTGCAACTTTATGTTTTATTGATTAAATTTAGAACTTATTATTTCATTTATTCTATCTAGGAAAAAAAGTATTTGGATAAAAAATCTCATAGATTCTTTATACTCATTTTAAGTAGTATATACTCCTTTTAATTTTTAAACATAAAACAATATTATTAATATTCTTTATACTCTTTTTTAAAAAATGTGTATTGAATGATTTAGGTAAACGAGCGGACGGCGAGTCCAGAAACTATTATTATTTTTATTATAAGTGAGAAGATCTTAACTTTAAAATAGGATTATGATTTTACCCTTTTACTAATTTAAATATTATTAAAGAAATAATTAATAAAATATTACTTAAATATTACTCATATGGTATTAACCCATTATGTTTTTAGGTTGGATTATATAAAGAAATGTTTAATTTGTTTTTTATTCTAAAATAGAGTTCGATAGATGAAGTGTTTCGTAACAACAAAAGACAGTAAATTATATTCAAAATATCCTTTAATATTAAAGAACAAAAATGTCCTTTGAATTACCATACATCTTAATATGGCACATATTTAGATTTTAATAAGAAACTTTACATATTCTCAACTTTAAACAATCTAATTCTCATAGACGTTATGTATATCATTAATTTTTAAATGACTTTTACAATTCCAAACCTGTAACCATAAATACCAAAAAATTATCTTCAAAATCACTTTATATTAATGCATACACTTAGTTATTCCGATGTATAATTGTTGATGAATAATTATTGGTGGATGTAATTACACTAACACATTGTTCAACACAATTACTTTTTGTTGATGCATACGCTTTGTTATTCTAATGTATAATTATTGATGGATAATTGTTGATGAATGTAATTATTCATCACATATGCAATAAAAGAGAGATAGATCTGTTTATACTTTTGTTAGTTATTGAGGAAGTTCCTCTATTCTTATAAACTAGAACTATTTATCTCTTTAATTTTTGTTATTTAAAAGTTTTAGAATTCATTAGCTATTTTATTGTTTTTAGTCTACTCTAGTTCATTTTATTTTCGAATTGATTAGCTAATTTGGTGTTACACTCTTTCTCTTTTGATTACTTAATTTTATGAATAACTATTTATACATATTGTAGATGTATTTAAATAATTTACGAATATTTAAACTAAGTAGCGTGCAATACAAATATATTTTCTATTCTGAAATTCAATTTTTTAAGTATGCATATATTTTGTAGTAATTACAAGGGACAAACATGCAATACACGTTTTCAAAATCTAGTCTTATAATAAGCTAAAAAATACCTTATCTCGTGTACAAACCTCTAAAGAATTACAATTGAATTAAAAAAAAATATAAGTATCATATAACATTCTTTCTAGAGTAGAACATAATCATAAACAGGAGTAAGAAAGTCTGCTGAGATGACAAACAACTATGTCACAAATCTCTAAGAAACCTCGGAAGAGAAGAAAATATATCACAAAGGTAGGGCTAGTAACCTACGAGAAAATTTGTAGAAGCAATGGGTGAGTAACAAATCACACGGCACTCAACAAGTAAACCTCTAAACACGAGTTAAGGGGATCGAATACGGATACTCCTTGCTCCCCAACCAAACCTTCATAACTACAGCCTGCATAAAACCAGCCCAACCTAACAGTTCACAGTTTACATAATACATATCTTAACAACAACACTTTGACAAATTACATATCCTCAACTATAAGCTCAGTATTCATCAATCACAAATTCCACAGAAAGACATTCACAATGCCTTCACAAGATCAGCAAAACACAATATCAAGTTCATTAATGATAAGTATGTGTAATGCAATTGAATGCAATGCCAATTATAATGATCCATGTCTGACTTAGTGATACACGCCCGTTGTCTCTCAATCGGGGCTCACGGGGGACATATCTGTCCATGCATCCATCGCGGCTGCGATACAACCCTCGATAATAGAAACCATCGCGGCGCGCGATACATCCCTCAAAATATAGTATCCATCGCGGCACGCGATACATCCCTCGAAATGGTATATCCTCTTTAATTTCTTATTCTTTCTCATATCACATAACACTTGTCACAACCATGTCTCATAACAATGCAAATGACATGTTCACCAAAATAATGAGAAAGTGAACATTTTCTCATTATATATATATATATATATATATATATATATATATATATATATATATATATATATATATATATATATATATATTTGGCAACACACATCCCCGATGGACAGTAATTGGTATTGGAGGAATAACTTCTCTCAAGGCACAAATGCATCAATGGTACATTCAAAATAGGTATTATAAATTAACTCACAAAAGATTGGGAGTATTCTATTACAAGTAGCTATTTGGCAACCATAGCTCAAAGACAAAAAATTGAAGATATGTAGAATTAATATGGACCTCAATGGTCTTGCCTAGGCATAGATTTTTTGTATGGCTGACCTACATTGTAGGCTTCTAACACAAGAGAAGGAAGTGAGGCTCCACATTCAAGATGATGAGACTAATTGCTGCCCAAGAGACTAATTCTCACTTGTTTGAGCATTGTAGATGGACTAAAGAAGTGTGGATGAAGGTACAGAAATGGACAAGGATAAGTGTTTCTGCTGGAGATATACTACAGGTCTTAGAAAACATCAGGAAGAAGCACTGGAGGAAATTTCAGAAGGAAATCGTAGCAATGAAATTTAGAGACAAGTATGTACATACTATAGAGACTGTCGCACAGATAAAGAAGGAGATAGGGGAGAGGATATGTTTTCTTTGTAATACTAAGAGAGCACAAAATTGTAGAAGCTTTATTGGAGAACTAGAGATGTAATGTGTTGCTTGATTTGTTGGAGGCCTCATCTCTGTCAATAGAAATAAGGTGCTCTATAATTGTTCTTTGGTGGTTATGGTAAAAAAAATTATAGTTATTACCAAAAAAAAAAATTCTTTCTCTCTTTTTCTAAATTTGTCTTTAGGCCGTCTATTTTATTGAGTCTCCGTGTTTTCAACTAACAAGTACTCACTCCGTTTAAAAAAGAATGATCATATTTCCTTTTTAGTATGTTTCAAAAAGAAAGACCCCTTTCCTTTTTGGCAACACTTTAACTTTAACTTTCCACGTGTCATGTTTAAGGCCACAAGATTAAAGAGCAATTTGGAATATTTGACATAACTTTAATTTAGAACCACAAGATTAAAAAATCTTTTTTCTTTTCTTAAACTCCATTCCAAGTCAAACTAGGTCATTCTTTTTTAAACAGAGGGAGTACAAATTAATATATGACTATAAGATTACAACGAACACTTAATATGAATCTCCAGCAATCATAACACAATTTTTTTAATAAAGAAATAAGGAAGACTCATCCAACCAAAATGTGGGTAGCAAGTTGAAAGAATAGTTGATAATTTGCTCCTGGTTTCTTACTTTGTGACCTATGTTTCGAGTGGAGAGGGTAAAAGTCCAAACTAGTCCATGGATCGTGATCGATTATAAGGTCACTAAAACAATAATTTGGGCCTCAATTTAATTCTAGATAAAATACAAAGACCTATTAATTGTAATTACTAAAAAAATTCATCAAATATGATAGTAAATAAGCATATATTTGTAATAAAAATAAATACACACTCTTAATTAAAATAACGACATAACAAGCAATGCAAGAAAATGTGAGAAAATACAGAGTACACAATCATACGACATATTCAAAGTAAACAAGGTAGGTCTATTATTTTTCACGTTTACTTTTACTTATGCACTATACTAATAATACATACCTATTTTTACTGATTTAGTTATTAGTAATTTTTATTGTGTGGACTCACTACACGAAAAAAGACTTTTAGTGAGAGAAAATCCCGTCGTTAGAAGTCTTTATCATGTTGTTCATTGTCAATAACAACCGATAAAATTTCGCTTGTCATTGATCGCTAAAAGCTCCATTTTTAAAAGTTAACAATCGGATTAAAAATCCGGTCATTAAAAATCCTATAACGAGGAAATCAAATCTGGACGTTATACATTCTCTTTGCGACCATATTAACCCTTCAATAATAGTTAACTTTTCTGGTGGTTAAATCTTTTAGTTAAGACAATTAAGTGAATCAATTAAAATGCTTTTAGATATTGATTTTTACCAATGAAATTTGTTTGACAACTTTCAACAATTATGAAGTACTAATTATTTTTCCTTAGACATTCACGTATCATATATTTATATAAAAGAGAAGCCTAGGCCCGTCTACGTGACTCCAGTACAAGCAAAAATTTCCTTTTAAATTTATTTATTTCCAAAACTAGTCTTCCTCTTTCATGAAAAGATTTGACTTCTATGAAAGTTGTGACTTTGATAAATTGTGACTTTTATCAAAAGTTGTGACTTTTATGAAAATTTTTGACTTTAATAAAGAGTAGCGACTTTTATGAAAAGTTGTGACTCTATGAAAAGTTGCGACTTTAATGAAGAGTTCTGAATTTATGAAAAGTGGTGACTTTTATGAAAGGTTGTGAACTTTCCGAAAGGTTGCAACTTTACCAAATAGTTGTAATATTTATGATAAGGCACAATAAAAAGTTGTTCACACTACCCCTTGTTGTCCAAAAATAGAGGGATTTTCTATGATTTTAAAATTAAATATTCGTGTACTTTGCTCCTGTTGAGTGACTGACTGACACAATTACTTTTTTTATCAATAATTTGGTGGATAAAAACGTTTCATGCTGAGAGGATGTAGTTCTTTAAACTTCTAGTATTGGATGAAAATCATTTTTAAGGGGACATTGCGCATTTAGTGGACTCAATTTTTTTCTTTCTATTTCATTCTATTTTTACATATCCTGGTATGTTCTTTTACACTTATTAATTTATACTGATGATATTAATTGTTACTTTTTTAGTACATGTTTTAAACTATGTTTTTCTGTTTCTGCAAAGTTATTGTCTCAGTTTATAGTGAAAGTATACATATATATAAGAAAATAATTATTGTACTGAGTTCCAAGAATTCTCACTATAAATCTTTGCAACTTAAATATTTCCTTATATGACAAAATGCCTTTGTGTGTGTGTGTGTGTATATATATATATATATATATATATATATATATATATATATATATATATATATATATATATATTCTTGTTTTCTTCTTTATTTTTGTTTTAATATTTATTAAAGAACCAATTATTTATTATTTTGTGAATAATTCATTCATTAGAGGTTCTTGAGTTATGCGATAATGACAAATAATCAAATTCATGAAATATTGTTAATTTTTTAAAGAGCCTATTTTTCCATTATTTTGAATTTATGGATATTAGTAAAAAATTAATTGCAAAGTCAATGCAATTATTATTTATAAGCACGCCAAGCGCAGAAAAATTACCTAGTATAAGGGTGTACTTGGTATGAAGGAAAATGTTTTTCTAGAAAATGTTTTCCTGGAAAACAAGAAGATTTTTTACTTATTTTCTCATGTTTGGTTAGTGAGTAGAAAATATTTTCCGGAAATTATTTTTAGTGTTTGATTTTTGAATGAAAAATGTTTTTAAGAGACATCTTTTATTTTTACTAGAGTAGAAAATAATTTATGAAATTGAAAATATTTTTTGTTTTGGGGTGGGGGGAAGGGGGTAGGGGAGTAGGAGTGAAAAAAATAAAATTTTGAACTTGATAATATTTTTTTAAAAAATAATTTCTTGGGGGCGGGAGGGGGGTAGGAGTTTAAAAATAAAACTTTAAAGTTGAAAATATTTTTAAAAAGCAAAATTAATCTTTTCAGGAGGGGTGGGTTTGGGGGGGGGGGGCGGCATGTTAGGGTAGGGGTCAGGGATCCGGTGAAAAAATAAAATTTTGAAAATGAAAATATTTTTTTTAAATTGATGTTTTTCCCAAAAAAAAATGTAATTTGAAATTAGAGGAGAGTTTTGGAAAATGTTTTCCTTAATTTTTTAAGGGAAATCATTTTCCTTTATTTTGAGGAAAATGAGTTGATTTGGAAAACATTTTCCAAAACTTTTTTCTCAACCAACATGAGAAAATTGGAAAACATTTTCATACCAAACACACTCTAAATATAAAACACAAAAGAAAACTGTAGACAACAAAATTTCGCGTCGAGAAAGCAATAATCAAGAACGAAAAATTATAGCAACAATCGATTTATTATTTCAAGTGCGAGTGTTACAATCTCTATGATTACTCTGAATTTTCCTTTTCAAATATGATTTCAAGGGATTTAAAGTTTGATTTTGAATTTGGAATTTATCTTCATCTTGATTTCTATTTTGATCTTGATCTCTATTTTGTTCTTGATCTTGGACTTGAACTTTAACTTGGACTTGGACTTGATCTTGATCTTGGACTTTTGAACTTTAGCTTTATCTTGACTTTCTAGTTGAATTTAAGGGCTTGAAGCTTGATCTTGAATCCGGTAGTCTTGATCTTGATTGTTCTTGAAATTAATCTTCGACTTGAACTTGGACTTGGACTAGCTTGACTTGAAATTTATCTTGATCTTGACATTCTAGTTAAATTCAAGGGCTTGGAGCTTGATCTTGAATCCGGTAGTCTTGATCTTGATCGTTCTTGAATTTGATCTTGGACTTGAACTTATACTTGGACTTGATCTTGACTTGAACTTTATCTTGATCTTGACTTTCTAGTTGAATTCAAGGGCTTGGAGCTTGATCTTGAATTCGGTGGTCTTGATCTTGATTGTTCTTGAACTTGATCTTGAAGTTGATCTAGAACTTGAACTTATACTTGGACTTGATCTTGATCTTGACTTTCTAGTTGAATTCAAGGTCTTGGAGCTTGATCTTGAATTCGGTGGTCTTGATCTTGATCGTTCTTGAACTTGATCTTGACTTCTTCAAATCATGAACTTGAACACTTGAATCCTTGAATTCTTGAATTTGTAGAGAAATTTATGGCTTTTGATCCATGAGCTTTCTCTAGCTTGTTGTTTAGAATTCTTGGTTCCCTTTTTCTGAATTATGAGACCCCTATTTATAGTTTTAGAATAGAGGAGTTGCGATTGGAACAGGACTCCCTTCCGCCTATCAGATTTAAGTGAAATATCATATGGGCTTTATGGAGTGGGCTTCAATTAAATTCATATTTATCTGAATTTAAATAATTAAATCAATTCTATTAATTCATATTATTTATTTGGACTAATATATTTATTAACTTAATATAATTCAAACAACTTTATAAATTTATTTTTAATAAATTTTAAGTGACTAGAAATGCCCCCTTCTTCAAGTCTTGTCGAGATATTTTATCTTTCAAAGACTAGGCTTGAAGAATTTGAAGACTTCAACTTGCATACTTGGAGATTTTAAAACTTCAATTTGAAACAATTTTAGTCATAAGGGTTTGCCCCCATTGAGTCACCACCATTTGGTGCAAGTCTGAAGTTTTATGAAAGCTTACTCATAGCTTTGACTCATGTAATAAATCAAGTTGAAACATTTGGTTTTTTGACACTCAAGCAACTGAACTTAAATTATGATTCTAAGTTCCTACGTACCTCGATGAAGAGGACCAAATCGCAACGTAGTTCTGGAAGAGTGAGTGATTTTTTTATTGCGTCGTACACAGTTTATACTCTTGCGGTCAAGGAGTGACATGCAGTTTAGGCACGTACCTTAAGGATCATTTTAACTTGAAGATTTAGCTCAAATTTAAAGATTTTTATGATATACAGTTTAGACTTGTGTCTCAAGGAGCATTTCAAATTGATGATTTAACTCAAACTTGAAGATTTAAGGGACATATAGTTTAAGCTCGTGTTTCAAGGAGCATTTCAACTTGAAGATTTAACTCTAACTTGAAGATTTAAGTGACATACAGTTTAAGCTCGTGTTTTAAGGAGTATTTCAACTTGAAGATTTAACTATAACTTGAATATTTAAGTGAACATACAGTTTAAGCTCTTGTTTCAAGGAGCATTTCAACTTGAAGATTTAAGTGACGTACAATTTAAGCTCATGTTTCGAGGAGCATTCTAACTTGCAGTTTAAGCTCATGCGTTAAGGAGTATCAAGATATACATTGACTCTTCAAAGTCATCTTCGGATGCAGACTTTCCCCCACTTTGGAGTTCTTCTATATCTTCATCTTCATGAGGTCCATAGACAGGAGATTGTGGATCTTCTCTTAAAGTCATGCTTAATTCCATGTCATGTGCACGAGTTTCCACTTCTTCAAATGTATTGGGCTTTAATTCTTGCAAAATGTAGTGAAGCCCCCAATAAATACCTTGGATGCACATTCCAAAGTTAGAAATTTCACTAAGGCGATATTTGCAGTTGAGACTTAGACTTCTCCAGCAATTGATAAAGTCAACAACTAACTCATCTTCACCTTGACGAGCTTTTTTAAGTTCCATCATACTAACGACACGTCTTGTGCTATAGAAACGATTAAGGAACTCTTGCTCTAATCGCTCCAACTATCTATTGAATTAGGCTCAAGATCTGTGTACCAATCAAATGCATTTTCTCTGAGAGATTGAACGAACTCTTTAACAAGATAATCACCATAAATCCCAGCAACATTGCAAGTCTCGATAAAGTGCGCTATATATTGTTTGGGATTTCCTTTGCCATCAAATTGTTGAAACATGGGAGGTTGATAACCCTCATACATTTTCAATTTATCAATCCTTTGTATATATGACTTTGCATATATGGGAGAAAATTTGTATGAAGACTCGGATTTATCTTCGACAGTCTCTATGATAAAGTTCTTTAACTGATCAATTGGAATCAAACCTTCATCTGAGATATGAATCTCTTTGATCTTTGTTTGCTTTACACAAGACACTTCTTTGCGTTGAATTTTAGAAAGCTCCAGAGGTGATTGACTTGATCTTCTATCAATCATGTTATCCATCTTATTTGTTAGCTTTGAAAGTTTAGCATCTTGTTCGTTTGCTCACTGACATAGCTTTGAAATTTTAGCATCTTGTACAGTTGCTCACTTTGTCAGGCCTTCAATTGCTTTAGTTAAGCTTGCTAGTTGCTTTTCTATAGTGGAAGACATTTTGATTTTTTTGATGCTTGAAAAGTTGAAATGAGAGGTAGAGATTGTCCCACTGGGCATGCCAGAATTTGTTTGCAACAAATTTTAAATATATGGAAAATAAATAAACCATACAAATAAAATATGAAGAAACATGATTGGGAGTACAATTCTGTTGATCCCTTGATGCTACTCTCCTAGGATTTATCCATGATTCGAGGGCCGTTAGTGGCGTATTTCTCGAACTAGGATGATTTAGATTTGACCTCTCTATATGAATAATCCATCAATGTGCGGAGTATTCGAGATCTTGATCTCTTTATGGAATTTCTGAGATGCCTTTTAAGGGAATTTAGTACCATTTATATAGGCATAAACTAGGGTTTAGGGTTGAGTAGCCTCCAAGAATCCTTATTTGAGTTGAACGCAATTTGTACTGTCTCAACTCAAAATGAACGCATCTAGTAGAGTCCTACAAAATTTCAATGTGTACAAAAACATTAAGAAAAACTCAATATTGATTTATCTTTAAACTAAGGACTTATTGGTTCATTAAACTAACCTAGTAACTTTAGTTCGGACTATGTATATTTATTAATGAAAGTATAGCAGTGGGAATATCTTTATCAAATCATTTCAACATCTATAATATATATAAAAAGGAAAAAAGTTATCGTTGTATATATAGTAGGAGTATGACTTTTCCACAGATGGAGTTCTAATTAATTAGAATAAAATATACCAATAATATAAAAAAAAATTAATGTAGTTTAAATTTGTTGATTTATCCACATTATGTTTCTTGTTTCGAAACTAGTTATTCGACTAATTTTAGAGAGACAAAATTGAATAGAATACATTGTGTGGTACTCTTTTACTTTTCCTATTATCTTGAAGGAACATTCATATAGTTAGGGCTATTCATGAATATGGTTAAAAATTCAAAAGTAACTGCAATTCGAATCAACTTGATTACAAAAGGGAAAATGCATAAATATACCCCAATCTATGTCAGAATTTTTGGCTTACATGACACTATCTTCTGGGATCAGCGTGTGTTGACAATTTTTTCAAGCTATGTGGTTGATAGTACCACGTAGGAGAAAATGGGGTAGAAAATTATTTATAAAATAAGTTCGGTGTAATAGGACCTTAGTATAGTATAAATATGTTTCTGAAATTTCAGACATGGATTGGGGATACTTACATATAAATGTAATCATATGTTTGTTCTGCTACTAAATTCCATGTGTTTTGGATGAAGTCTAAATTTTCATTTGGATATGTACAAGACACATAACTCATCACATTCTTCTCATGCAACAAAAGAAGAGTTCTCACTCTAAAGTTAATACTTCGACAACTTTAGCGAAGCAAGTTTTGATAGTTAGTCCTTCCTCATCCATTGCACCTGCACTTGACACCTCTAGCGTGCTCATGCAAGGTAATGCAAATGAAAAGGATCCGAATTCGTTAGCCTTGGAACGTAAGTCTAGCAAAGATTGTTTTTATGCTAGGCCTATGTTGCCTGAAATTTTTGCTAATCTTATGTTCCAAGGCTAACGAAGTTGAATTCTTTTCATTTACATTATCTTGTATGGTTGCACGCTAGTGGTGTCAGTTGCCGGTGCAATGGATGACGAAGGGCAAACTATTAGAAATTGTTTTGCTAAAGTGTATTGCTTTTAACCAAAATATTTACTTAGAGTGAGAGCTCTTCTTTGTTGCACGAGAGTATATGATGAGTTTAGTGTCTTGTCCAAATCTAAATAAAATTTTACACTTCATTCAAAATCACATAGAATTCAATAATGGAACACACATACTAATGTATTTTATCTGTCTTTTACATCAGCGACCAAATAAATATTTTGACTTTATTCAAAACATGTACTGCCTACTGGTGGTGTGTGACCTAGATTGTTTCGATTGTTTTTACCTCTTGTATCGTATTATTCAAACATTATATTCATCAAAATAATATAATACAACGTGATATGATACAATATAATACATCGTGAAATAACACACAACCATCATCCAAACAAGTCAAGCAAGAAACCCAATACCAACTTAGAGAAGAGGAAAGAAAAGAAACCATTAATGATCAAGCTGAGGAAAAACAACAAAAGAGTGCATTAAAAAAGTTTCTTAATCAAGATAAAATAAAGTACAAATAAAGGATTTTAAGGTAAAGTTGTAAATGGATTCCATAACAGATATGGCTACAAAATTTTGCTGGAAATATTGTACAAGTTTTCATGCCATATGTATGATAATTCGAGATAATAGGATAAAGTAAAAAAAGATATAAAAAAATATAACATATTTTTAAAAAACTAGTCGAATTAGAAATTTTGACAAAAGAAAAACATAATGTGCATAAATCAACAAGTTAAACGACATAAATATAAATTATTTATGTATTTCGAACTCCATTTGTCAAAAGTTATACTCCTATTATATGTAAAACATAAAAAAATTCTTTTTTTTGTATATATTGTAGATGTTGTTGAACTATTTGATAAATATATAGTCTCCGCTATACTTTTATTAACACATATACATATATACATAGTCTGAATATATATATATATATATATATATATATATATATATATATATATATATATATATATATATATATATATATATATATATATAGATAGATAGATAGATTGATAGATGGATAGATAGAGAGAGAGAGAGAGACATAAAACTTGTAAAACTGTGTAAACAACTTAGTTCGTTAAAGAAATGGAATAACAAACTCAACCTTACTTATATATGAAAAGTATAGTTTCTGTGGGACATTCTCTAATCGAAAACCATCATTATGAGCTAAGCGATGGCACAACGCCTTACCTTACGTTGCAATAGGACCATCCTATACCTTGACGTGAGTATAGAACCTGAACTGCTAAGTAGATCCATTAGTCTATGCTAAAAAGCACAAAAGAATCATCTAAAAAGTATGACCCTTCCTTTGTCCATGTTGGCTACATGGTTTATGGGGCCTTGAAATAATATGAACTCATGTCTCAATATCGTACTCCCAAAATACTTAGCTCATATGTTTTTAAAACAACTTTTTCTCTAGTTTGAGGTAATTTTCTCAAACTTAGATTTTAAAAGCTCTCTTGGAAATCATGGTTCTTCTTAACTAAAACTAGCAAAAGGCTTTATTGGAAGTCTTCCTTTATTTCTCATAATGTGAAAACATTTGTAACACTTAGTAAGTACTTAGTTCCCTTATAACTTTTGAGAATTAACTCAACTATTTACTCTTTGCTTAACTTGCAACTTAACTCTTAGGGAATACATAGTTCCCTTATAACTTTTGAGAAATGAACTCAACTCTTTACTCTTTGCTAAAATTGTCTCTTGATCCTTAAAAAAAAGTTAAAATGTTTGTTTAAGACTCTTGAAAACTTTAATGAACTTACTTTGACTTGCTTCTTAACTTTTAGGCTTTACACTTAACTTCTCTGACTTTGATATTAACTTTCCTTGAATTAAATTATCGATTCAAGGTTAATGATCTCATATTTATGGATGAGTTCATGATGTTTAGATGTACCTTAGAATGTTGGAATCAACAAATAAATGTGGGTACATCACCTAGGAACTAGTACGAAAAGATGTGGAAAGAATGGGGTTCCCTGGCGTCCTTGGGGCTCTGAAAGGCATGGAGCACGAGAGGCTGTCCTGAGAGGCTGTGGCTGGCGCGGTGCGCCAGGGCTTGTAGGACAGATCCCGTCCTGAGGGGCTTTGGCAGGCGCGGCTTGTAGTCAACAAATATGAGGGTTTGCTTGGGGACCAACAATGGTTCTCAATTGTCGGTCACGTCCAAGGTGTAGGCTCAGATCGCGACATTAAGTTTTTGTGTGGTAGGAAGGAATATGTTTTTCCAATTCTCTCATGTTTGTTTGGGTAAAATGTTTCAAAAAATATTTTCCATATCAACTCATTTTCCTCAAATTTAAGGAAAATGACTTACCTTCAAAAATTAAGGAAAATGTTTTACAAAACTCTCCTTCAACTTAAAATTACAATTTTTATTTTTTGAAAAACAAAAAATTTACTTTTAAAAAAAATCAACTCAAATATTTTTTTTACCTCTACCCCCTCCCTCCCTTAAAAAAAAAGTTTTTATAAAATATTTCAAATTTTTTTAATTCCATACCTCTACCCTTGACCCCTCCCCCAACAATTTAAGAAATTAAAATTCATTTTTTTAAAAAAAAAATTCTAATCGAACCCCCTCTCCCCCCAAAAAAATTTAAAATTAAGTTGGGAAACATAAAGTTTATTGTGATGCCTCTCAAACAGTGGCGTTTGTAAATTAACAAAAGGGCACATGCTGTGTTGTGCGTGCCCTAAAATTTGAAAGATGCATACTAATTATGTCACGCCCCGAGCTACCCGCGAGACGCGGACACGAAAGCTATGATTACAAGTGATCCCAAGCTAACCCTGCACGCATGATCATGAGCATACTAAAGATAAAAACAGTTGCGGAAGTTAAATCATACTTAAAATTAAAAGATGGGGAATACCCATATTCTATAACTGAGATATTTGAAAACAATGAGTTTAATACAAAAGAAATATTAACTCAATACTATGTTGAATCTAACTATGTCTGAAAATAGCCTCTAAACTAGACTAGAAATACTGGGACAAGCCCCAGCTAAATCTAGCAAAAACTGAAACTAAATGACTAAAGACTTAAATGAAACTCATAACTGTTGTCCTCGGAGAATGAGGACTCACCACAGAATCTGCTGAACTGGAGATTGAGAAATCGATCTATGCATGATCTGGATGCTGAGAACCTGAACCTACATCATGAGAAGATGTAGCACACGTAAGCGTCATTACTTGAAAGGTACTGAGCATGTAGGATAGAGTATAGCTGAAATAAAACATAACTGAACAAGCACAAAACAAGTATAATAATCTGAACGTGATGTGCTGATTTTTGAGCTAACGGGATGCAATGACCAATTTATAACATGCTGAAACTGAATACTGAATATACTGATAAATGGTCAATGCAGAAAGTCTGACTGAACTATGGGAGCTACCAATTATCGATAATAAAATCACATGAGCTAAATATGGAGTCCGATGTATACGCCCTATCGAGAGGACCCAATATACCCTGCTAGAGGTATAAAGGCATGCTGGCGTGATCAATAAACTGATTGCCCACAGAGGGTACTTACAACCTACTAGGTTAGTAGTTCTGGGACTATTGGGTACGCTAAACCCTAGTCCAACTCAGTATTATGCTACTCCCAATGAATTCTGTTAATTAACAGATTATATCTAAATTTCTGTAAATATTGGATAGTTCGAAACTGAACATGCAAACTAAGAATTCAACAATTAATCTGGTAATTATGCATTTATAACTGAGGCATGTATATCTGAAGTGTTTGAAATATATGACCTAGCATGTGTAATTCAAGAATTAAAGAAATACAAAGCTAGGGTTCTGAAATTCATGCGATAATCTGAGTAATAACATGATAGTCTGATTTGTAACATATATTTAATAAATTCATGAAGTTATATCAAATTTCTAGAAACCCTAGACTTAATCATGATAAGACAATCAAGAACTGACTGAAACTAAGGACTCAATGGGTGAAAGGAACCCACTAGTGAAATCCCACATACCTGGTGATGAAATCCACAAAAAAAATACGTAAGTTTTGGGGCTAGAACTGCTGGAGCTTGTGGCGTTCTTAAACTACGGTTCTTGAGCTTTTTTCTCCTCTCTTGCTTCTAATTTTCTAAGTTTTGATTTAATGAGTTGACTTGGATATGTTTTAATTGTGTTTCTAGGCTTAAACTGACTAAAATCTGATGATTTAGGGTCAAAACGACATAACTTAGGGTTTAAATAGAGTGGAAAGGTCAAAAAGACCCCTGGGAAGGTTTCTTTTGGGCCTCACGACGGCCAGGACTGACGGTCCGTCATGCGCCTTACACCCCGTAGTTGGGTCCGTCGTGAGGGCCTGTTCGACAGGCTTTTCCTAAATTGGGCATAACTTTTTACTTGGAGGTCTAATTTTAGTAAGGTCGGTGGATATGGAAAGATAATTCAATTATCTATCTGTGGGTAGGTCATGGGAGACCTAATTCATTTTTTGCTAAGAGTTATGATCATTTTAATTTGACCCAACTGCATTTCCCCTTAACTGGCTGCAAATTTTCCACCTACGGTCAGACCTACGAACCGTGGGTCCACCTACGAACCATGCTAGTCACCATAGCTCTTGTTAGAGAGTGGCTTAAGGGAGTCTTGATCGACGATCACGGACTACGGACCGTCGTTTGACCTACGGATCGTGGTTCAGGCTACGGTCCGTCGATACCACCGTTGGTAGCACCTGCAGATTTTTCTGAAAAACTAATTTTTTGTCTGTTTTGGCTACGAGGTGTTACAGATTTATTATTTTTTCTTTTTATGTTTTTTTTGTGTGTGTTTTGCATGAATAAATAGAAAAAGTACCATGTAATGTTAGAATAAATGTCATCAAATGAATTGAAGATAATTCATTTTTGACAAATGAAGGTGTAATAATTTTGGTCAAAAGAGACATTTTCTGTAACTTCAATGATAATTTATGGGATAGTTAACAAGAAATTAAGACCCATTTAATTGAATGACTAGAAAAATAATATGAGTACTTCTTTTTGAGACATTAGAATTATTTTTCCAACAATATTCATTTCCCCTGCATATATCTCAAAGAGAATATATAGAAATAAAATTAAAAAAAAATGCGCTTTAGGTTTTAACATATGAGTACAATGTTTCAAATCTGGTGTCTATAGTCTACGAATAATACCTAGATAAAATAAGATATAAGCTTATGCTTACAGAATAACTTGAGAAGTTTAGAACTTCTATTAATGGAGAACTCTTTTTTAAGCTTAGGGTCTTATTCTATCACATCATACGCTCACAATGTTTGTCGTTATCGTGATTTTGCGCTAAGAGGTCATGTGTGCCCTCATATTCATGAGTCTTCTAGAAATTTATTACAATTTCATAGAAGCGGCACCACGTCACACTCACATAGGTCCAATCATCAAGTGTATTGTGCAGAGTAATACACCATGGATTAAGAGTTTAACTCAACCTCACTTGGCTTTGCAGATTGTTGCACTATACTCACACATCATAGGAGAGACATAAATTCATAGTGCTTACTTGGCCAACTAATGACTTGTTGTTACCCATATGAACTTAATTAATGGGATCTCCAATCACATATGTTGCGTTACAATCAGTGTTGATCTTCTCAAATAGAAAAAGTCTTACTCTCTTCTATGTTCCATTTTAGAGTCACCTTTGACTACACATAATTTATGTAAATACTTTGATCTCGTAGAAGCTCCTTTACAACATTATGTCTCACACGTGTATTTAATCTTATCACTAAAAAATTATTTTTCAGAACAATTATTATTGTTTGGAAACCACATGTGTATTTAGAAATTCACTTACTATCATTGAACCCTCTCGTAAGGGTTGTTCAAAATTGAACTGAAATTGATAATCTAAATCGATAATTTGGTTATTTGGTAAATGGTTCGAGTTAATGGTTTAAGAATTCGGGTCTCGATTTACATAAAATTCTTATTGACTTGTCAGTTCGGGTCTCGATTTGACCATATTTCTAATCTGGTGCACCGACAATCCGATAAGTAGCTTAACTAATTACATTTATATCACTTAAGGCCTTAGGAACTTTTAGCCTTTACAATTCAGTACTCAGACTTTTTACGATGACTTTGTACTTGACACTCAAATTTCACAATAATATTCCAAAGCAGCGACTGTAATACCATATATAAAAAAATATGTAATAAGGGCATATATTTCATTTGGTATTGTTTCAAAAATAGAATAAGTTGATTGGTTGTTATGTTGACTCAATGGAGTTGTTTAAAAATAAAATTTGGGCTAAAACCTATTGGAAAAATTGCGCTTGGCAGCAATAAAAAAAGATAATGGGGATCAAGAGGGGTTTGTTGCAAACATCAACCATGAAGAAGAAGAAGAAAATTTTGAAGAAGAAAGAGAGGAAGTGTGAAAACAAGATGAGACATATGCAGAAAGAAAAGCAAAGAGTTCAAATAAAGATCTTAGAGGGGAATCATGCTAAAAATCAATCGCCTAAGGCTGTTAAGCAAAGATATAAGGACAAATCAGGTGAGTTTATAAACTTAGTTATATATTTAAATTCGTACATTTCATGACTATCAAATTAGGATTTTAAGTTAGAGAATTAAGGGTCAAAGAGAGAGAGGAATCTATTGAAGTAGTGTGATTTGACTGAGTCAGTAAGTGTTTGCAATAAAATTTTATAGTTCATCATAAACCAAAGAAGAGTTGATTTACAGCGAGGTTAGTTTTGTTTATTATAGTGTGAATTAATCATCAATGAAGTTGTTTAGCTGGATTAGAAGCACCTATTTAATATAAGTTGGTAGATTGAGAGTCTATTATGAAACCTTGAGGATTGGGTATTCTGAATTTAGTATGAATTATCCTAAATGAAGAAATTAATACGAGATTATCATGATATCATTATAGACTGATCGAGGAAGACTAATGGATTGCTTGAGGTGACAATTTTGGTATATCGACACGAGTACTATGAGTAGTAATCTTACCACAATTTGTATTTCACAAATTTCCTGATTTTTGCATGATTGATAAAGTAAATGTGTTATTGATTGTTTTGAACTTGCATGTGGGACGAGTCTTTTACTGTACATGATTATTTGAGATGATTTTATTTTTACAACATATGATTTTTGTTATTGATAAGGTTGTACACTTATTTGACAAATTGTATTTTGACAGGTTATTGGTAAACTTTGAAATGATATCACGATTTGAAAAAATTTAAATGCTCTATTCAATTTTCAAATTCTTCTACTGATTACAAGAAAAGTATAAATGAGATTAGACCTTAATGATCCCGTAGATAGCGACGGGTTCATTAGACCTGGTGCACCTTGTAGTTATTGATTTTTGATAAAGCCCTTGCTAGTGGGAAGGTAGAACTAGTATATTATTACTGATATCCCTCGATTAGGAATCTACTAATATGATAGTTAACTCTTTTATGAGGAGTTCACTTTTATTGGTTACTTCTTAAAGAGAAGGTCATTCTAATTATATGGTTCATCCTTGGAAACCTCCTAGGTATAATATTCAATATAAAAGTGTTTTTCTAAGGTTACAACTATAAGATATGATATGAAACTATTTTTTTGAGTTTCCAAGTATAAATATTTGATATGTAAATATTTTTTTGAGTTTACTAGTAAGTGTCTATATTTATGTTGCTTACATGAGGCAAATGAGATTGAATATTGTTACCATTTCTGAAAAAGGCATTGATTTTAGTAATTTGAATATCATAATAGCATGTTTCTGACTTGTCCCTCATTAAAATGGTTATGGTTATTTGTTATTACTCAATGAGCTAACGCCACTCCTCGCTTTATTTTACAAACAATGTTGGTGACATGGGTAATGGTTTCTTTAACTAGATCTTACGAGTTGATAATTCTTGGTGAGACCCGCACTTTTCGTGTGGAGAATAAGCTTCTTTGTTGTTATAAACATTTCTTGGAGTTCTTATAATCGATTCATAGTCATTTCTTTTATTAAAATTTATGAGTATTCTTTTTTATTTTAAATTGGTGTCTATTATGACACTTAAGTTTTGTAGTTGGAATTAGTATTTTTACTCTTCAAATAGTTTATTGATGAACAAGGTGGATTATTGATGAGATTGGTTGGATACATTATTGATTTATCATATAGGTAATTTCAGGATAGGCCTAAAAACAAAGGAAATTCTATCCGATTTTCTGTGGATTTCTGGTTAAGGCTTGTTCTGGAACTTCTCCTTAGGGTCGGTTACGGTTCTAAATTGGGTTTTGACAACGACATCATCACTAATTTTACTATCACTGCTCTTACTCCGGTTAGTTATATTCAATATCATTCTCTAAGTGTCTAAATTGAGGTTCAAATGGTTGATTCCCCAACTTTAAGTCTTTGTTTTTATTTTCTTATTACAGTGAAAGAGCCACTGATATGCCTCCAAAATTGAAATTCTACAATCTACAATGAAAAAGTTTTTATTAGCAATGTTCTGATGATCTTTAGTGGTTTTTGTTAGTGGTCTTGTAATAGTTTCTCTTTATAGTTCATGTTGAAATTGGTTTGGTTGTTATGAGGAATCCTTTTGAGTTTGTCAGCTTGGGAAATATTATCTTTGTTCGGGTTAATATGAAGTTTTATTAAGTGCTTTATGTAGTAATTGACTAACAGGGAAAAGTTCATCACTGAATACTAGTTGCTGCGTATTGTTAATTAGTGGTTAGTACATTAGTAATTCTCAATGAAATGTTGTGAACTATTAATGGTTAACATGATAACCGAACTGATAACGATCACTAACCGATAAATCAGTAACTGATAAACCGATATCTATTCATGACAGTTAAACATGATTAAAACCGATCGAACTGACCGATGCACAGCCTACCCCTCTAGTATAATATAATATTCAATTTGTTTAGTGCCATACTTATGGTACCTCTCATGTCTAATCTCGGACTCTTTTCAAAACAATGTATTAAAAATTAATATCATTTTCTACATTAGAAATATTATCACTTTTAAAACCTCAATAATACTTTATTTTTATTTTTCTCAACTCTAACATTGCATTCAGTCACATCACAACTTATTTCTACAAACATGTATATGCGACATTCTTCTTCTAGTTGTTGAAAGTCAATACAAAGAGAAATATTGAAATCAAACTGTTGGTAAGAAAACTTTTCCACATTAAAGTATAATAAAGGCAAACCCTTTCAAAAGCTATTAAAATAGTCTTAATATATTAGCTATTTCAAAATTCACTAAAGCAATTCAATTGTTGAAAAACACATAATATTTATATCTACGATTCATAATAATAAATTATGATGACAGGTATGAATCTGCCAAATTAACATCAAGATATAACTAATATAGAAATGACTCACTTATACATTATTAAAGTTGCAAATCTAAACATGAAATTTTTGAGATATCATTTTTCTCCCATTTCATCATAAGGAAAACAAATTACTAACATTTTCACCTTTGAACAATGTTGGTTACAAACAATTCATGCTTAAAATACTCATGTTCCATAACTTTCAATAAGTCCTTTCTCATAATTCCACATGAATCACTTTCACTATCTTGTACCACCTCAGATACTGTCAGGATTTTCATATGTGAGTATAGTTTGAAGAATTTTTTTCATTTCAAGAACTTAAGAAGTTCTAGAATCACAAAAATGAATAAATTATTCTTCTTCGTCAACTAGGGTGTAGAACACCAAACGTTTAGTTTACACACTTGTGTTCAACTATGTCAAACTTTAACACCGAAACTTTCACATATTAGCCACAAGATTCACTTGAGAAATAACTTCAATAGTTTATATCATCCGCTTACTCAATTTTTTTATTTAGCGGAATTATCATTCTCCAAATTTTCTACTACATTGAAAATTATTTTGGCCAAATTTGCAACGCTAAAGTATGTTAAAAATATATTATAGACTGTTAGAATCTATGCGTCCACTACAAGTCAATGGACCAGGTCCCTTGACACACTCAAAAGATAACAACTGTAAATGAATGCAGATTAATGACACGGTGAGTTTACCTGGAAACCTCCTTGCTCAAGGGAATAAAACCATGACCTGTCAGACAGGATTTTCAAACCGTTTCACTAATCTTCAAGGGCAAGAGTAAAATCGGTTACAACAAAATGTGAGAAAAAGTTATTAATCTCACTATCAAGCAATAACTCTATTGCTTGATGAGCCTAAGTAGATGTTACTCTAACCACTAAGCTATCACCTCTAGACAACTTAGGATTTTCTAAGAAATCTAACAGACTGCCCACTAAACCATTACCCTGCTACTGATTCAGAATTTTGTAAGTAACACACAGGTTGCCCACTAAATTAGTTAAACTTACTAACATAGAATTTTCATATCAGACCACATTCATTCCTTTATAAATTTTAGGATCAGTTCACAATATTAGATCGGAAGAAAATACTTCTAATCACACACAGGTAATATTTACTTCATCTTGAATCGTTTGAAGTATGTCTTCACCTTAATTTCTCAGCCTTTGCTAGAATTCTTCAATTTTTCTTTTTCAAGTTGCAAAAACTAAAGCTAGCATGTATGGAGATGTTGTCCTTGTATAGAAAGGTCACCATCCTAAAGGCCATGCCATTGGTTGAGATTAGCCTTTGCCGATGTTGGAGACTGTGCACCAACTTTTTGTACTTTCTCCATATGGAAGTCAAACGACATATTGAGCTGATAACCAGGTACCTTCACAAGGCCCCTGTGTTTGTCAAATAAGCAAACCTGGGTTGAGAACCAGGTACCTTCACAAGGTCCCTGCGTTTGTCAAATCATCAAAACTTCAAATAATAATTTCCCCCTTTTTGAGGATGATAAACTATACACCAAGCCTACATTGTTCATCGTTCCCTTGACTCGTTCCCCCTGACTTGCTTGTCCATACATTGTTCCACCTGAAAGAAATCATCCCAAACACAAACTACAATAACGATATTCTATTCGATCCCCCATATGCTCCCCCTGACAAAAACACCTAAAACAGTATACATTCCCCCTTTTGGCATCATAAAAAAGAGATGCAGTAAACCGATTGTACCAATAATAGTGCCACGTACGATCATAGCCTTTAGACAATCAAGCATAAAAGAGAGCATTAGACAATAGACATTATCCAGAACAAAGAGGAATGGTATTAATAGCAACCCAGAAATAACATTCAATACATTAAAATTAAACTAGAATTCAGAAGACCTTGCTGATAAGCCACACAAACAAAAACAACAGGGAGATGACAGGACGGACTATGGGGGGGAGGCTGATGGGAGAGGGACTGAATGATAAGGGTAAGTCTAACATTAGCATCATCTTTGTCCTTTATTGCTTTCTCTTGTAAAGCAACAAATTTTGACATCCTTGCTACTCAACCTCACAGTCATCTCTTCCAGCTCATGCTTTAGCTGATCTTGCTCTTCAACTAGCTGAGACACTTTGCTCTTATGGTTTCCTTTCCCTTCAATACATTCACATTCAACCAAAGTAGTCTCAGATAAAGATTGCTTCATAGTACCCACCTTTCCAACTTCGAGCATAATGTTAAAGTGTTTGAACACTTTTGTTAAAAAGTATCCATATCCCATTACATGTTTTCCTTTTCGCTCAATCACCGTTTTGTAGATATCTTCTAGTATAAGTGCCGAAATGTCCAGAGGTTCGAATTTGCACAATAATTTCATCACAAACAGATCAGCAAAAGTTGTTGAAGTTCTCTTCTCTATTCTTGGAAGTAGAAACTTGTTGACAAATTCAAAGATTAGCTGGTATTCACTTTTCATTATCTTTTTGAACAAACTAGCACATCGAGTAGTTGGAACATATCTGTACAAATTCCACAGAAAAAGCCTTCCCAACTACGGACATGATACATCCTTGAGGTAATCCAAGAATATTTCCCAGGGAGTCTTCGTCAAGATGGATTGCTATGTCTTTCACTCTGGTGTTGATACTGCCATCTTCCTGAAATTCATATTGTAATAGAATTCATGGACTTCTTCCTCATGAAGAACAGGAGACTTGAGATAAAAAAAGATGCACCCATGATTGAATTTCCACAATATCATCAAGAGTGTCCATCCCAAGTTGGGTAACGATATTCATGTCAAACATTTTGCCTGTCAAAACACTTTGCTTGCTCAGATTGTCTACAACTGTCTGCCTGTTGACCACTATGTCATCCACACGTACTTGTGGACCAGGTACCTGTTTGGGCTTTTTGCTTCCCTTTTAAGATGTCTTTCTCTTTCTTTTCCCCTTCTCTTTAACACCACCAGTTTTAGCCACCTCTTTGAAGCTCTTGTTGCCATCCTTACTCTCTACACTTTGTTTCAGTTTGCCTGAACTTTTCTTATCAGGTCCCTCATCAAATTCTGCCCCAGAATCCTCTACCATATCAGACGAAGGCATTTGGAATTTAGGCACCCTAAAGGTTCTTTTCCTTTGATTTCTGGCAGTGGATTCGGCACTGGCTTTCATGGCATCTGCCAACATCTTTTTCGAGTCAGATCTGGTAAAAGTCTTCTCATAGACTCACTTTCAAAGACCTTTTCTTTTCCCTTTTTAGAGGCAGACACCTCTTTCTTCTTCAACATCCACTGAATGGGACGATTATCACCCTCCGTGTCAGTTGAATCTGACGAAGGATATCTCCCAAAATCTGGAGTTTTGTCAAAAAAAGTTTGGGTTTCTCTCATATCTTCATAAAGAGGATTTTAAGATTCCTCTTGTCGAGCTTCTTCTCTCATCATAGCAAGGCTCTCAATAACCAATCCTTATCTCGCGGCCAAGATATTAGACTCAGACGTTTTACTCTCTGGTAAATCTTCCTCAAAAAGATTATCTAAAAGCATTTCTAGATTGGGATGAAGTTGAGGGGAGAGAACAGGGTTGTTTAGGTCGATGGAATGAAAAGGGTTTTAAGAACTATCTAGAGTAGGATTGATTTCTGAGGTTGTCGGCACTTTGGATTTAGAACCTGAAGATAAAGATTTGTAGAATGACACAGGGTCAATTTCACTCAGAGATACAAGCATATTCTTTGATGTGGATGAAGGTTTCGACATGTTATCAGAAAGAGAGAGAAAGAAGAGATTACAGTAACGAAGAGACGAAAAAGAAGGAGAGAGTGTTTTAGGGTTTTTCAATAGAAGTATTAGAAAGAAGTAGAAGAATTTGAGAGGAGAAAAAGGTGTACAAAAAGAAGAGAAATGGTGACAGGTCCCTTAGATTAGGCGTGTCGCTTTGATTTAAGCGATGGGACTAACGGTCAGAATGACCGATGACAGACACGTGGCTATTTCAACGGTCACTTTTTAAACCAGTTTAAAATTAATGTAAATAAATCTAACCTCTGGAAGGACCAGGTCCCTTACTGCAAGTTGAACACCATTCTTGAATCGTTCTGGCTATGTTTTATATTTTGTAAATATTTTATAAATGTATAGTTGCAATAGGTACAATATTGATCTTACCTAGATAATTTATTATTAGTAAAGAGGATACATGTACTGCAAATTCTAGACACCAAGGAAATTTCATGCTTGAGAGTGACTTCAGATCAATTTGGATTCATCATTCCCAACTTTAGCCTGTTACTCTCGAACTGATCTTTGCTGAGAGCTTTAGTGAAGATATATGCGATTTGATCCTCCATTGGACAGTAGGTAAGCACAATATTTCCTTTTTCAAATTAACTCTCAAAAAATGATGTCTCACATTAATATGTTTTGTTCTCTTATGATGAACTAGATCCTTCCCCATACTGACAGCATTTGTATTATCACACATAAGAGGAATCAAATTTATGCTTACTCCGAAATCTTCTAAATGTACTTTAATCCACAGATGCTGAGAACAACAAGCAGCTGCTGCTACGTATTCAGCTTTAGCTATTGAGAGAGCCACATAATTCTATTTCTTTGTTCCCTAGGAAATAATTGAGGACCCAAGGAAATGTTCCATCCCTGAAGTACTCTTCCTGTCTACTTGATAGGCTGCAAAATCCGCATCTGCAAAACCTATAAGGTCAAAAGAATCACCAGCTTGATAGAATAGGACCCGGTCCCCTCTTTTCTTCAAGTATCTCAGTATCCGTTTGACAGCTTTTAAATGTGAATCTCGGGGACATGCTTGAATCTAGCACACATTTCAACTCTATGCACAATGTCAAGTCTACTAGCAGTTAGATATAATAAGGATCCAATAATTCCCCTATACATAGTTTGATTCACAAGAGGATCAGCCTCATCTGCAACAAGTTTGGAATTTGTCCGATAGGAGTATCTATATATTTGGATTCAATCATGTTGAACTTCTTTAGCAACTCCTTCGTGTACTTCTCCTGACTGATTGAAGTACCTTCTGATGATTGCTTAATTTGCAGCCCCAAAAAGAAAGTTAGTTCACCCATCATGCTCATCTCAAACTCTTTTCCCATTAAAGCAACAAATTCTTCACACAAATGCTCAGATGTAGCTCCAAAGATAATGTCATCCACGTATACTTATATAATCAGCAGTTCTTATTCTCTTTTCATAAAAAACAAGGTATTATCAGTTTTCCCTTTTTGAAACCATTTTTCAATAGGAATTTTGACAATATCTCATACCAAGCTATGTGAGCTTGTTTTAACCAATAAAAGTCCTTATTCAATTTGAACACATGATTTGGTAGCTCAGAATCTTCAAAACCAGGAGGTTGTTTAACAAACACCTCTTCCTTCAAGTCTCCATTCAAGAAAGCACTTTTGACATCCATTTGGTACAGCTTGAATCCAATGAAAGCAGCAAAGGCTATAAGAATTTTGATAGCCTCCATTCTAGCAACTGGCACAAATGTTTCATCATAGTCTATGCCCTCTTCCTAATTATATCCCTGAACAATCAATCTGGATTTATTCCTTGTAATCACACCGCTTTCATCAAGCTTATTTCTGAACACCCACCTAATCCCTATAATTGTTCTATCAACACATCGTGGGACTAGGTAACATACCTTGCTTCTTTCAAACTGATGTAGTTCTTCTTGCATTGAGTTAACCCAGTCTGCATCACACAATGCATCTTCTACATTTTTAGGCTCAATTGTTGATATGAAGGCTGAAAAGGCAACTAGATTTCTTGTTTTTGATCTAGTATATACTGTAGAGTCTAAAGGTAAAATGAGATTGTCAAGCAGATGAGATGAACTGTACTTCCAAGCTAGCGTTGATATCAAGGGTTGAGGTTGATTAGTATCGTCCTCTTCCTCATCAGAATCCTCATTTTCTAGAGAGTGGGTTACATCTTGATTCTCATTCGGCATAGGATCAGGTCCTTCTTCAAACTTATCAGTTTCCTCCGTCTTTTCAGATGAACATTGATCAACATTATCAATATTTAGACGTTCACCTAACTCAGCTTTACTTCTTTCATTTTTCTGAACTTGGAATAACTCGTTCAATTCATCTCCACTATTGATCAGTATCGTCCTCTCTCTCATCAGAATCCTCATTTTCTAGAGAGTGGGTTACATCTTGATTCTCATTTGGCATGGGACCAGGTCCTTCATCAGACTTATCAGTCTCCTCCGTCTTTTAGGATGAACATTGATCAACATTATCAATATTTAGACTTTCACCTAACTCAGCTTTATTTCTTTCATTTTTCTGAACTTGGAACAACTCATTCAATTCATCTCCATTATTAGATTCTGTCCTTTTTAGATTACCATCTTCATCAAAGACCACTGGATACTTTCTTCAATGCATTGATTTCTTTTGTTGAATACTCCATAAGCCTTTCTTGATGATGATTATCCTACAAAAACTCCTTGATCACTTCGAGGATTAAACTTTCCAAGATCATCTTTATCATTGTTCAAAACAAAGCACTTGCACCCAAACGCCCTTAGATAGCTCAACTTAGGTTTCCTGTAGTTGAAAAACTCATAGGGAGTTTTATTCAGTAGTGACCTTATCAAACATCTATTTGTGACATGGCATGCTGTGTTGACTACCTCAGCCCAAAAATTTTGTGGAAGATTTGACTCTATAATCATGGTTGTTGCAATATTTACCAAAGTTCTATTTTTCCTTTCCACCACTCCATTTTATTGAGGAGTTCTTGGAGATGAAAAGTTGTGACTTATGCCATTCGTCAAACAAAAATCTTCAATCTTTGAGTTTTCAAACTCAGTTCCATGATCAGAACTGAATCCATATATCAAATGATTCAATTTTGTTTGGATCATTTTGAGAAACACTATCAGCTCATCAGGTGTTTCAGCCTTTGATCTTAGAAACCTTGTCCATATGAACCTTGAGTAATCATCGACAATCACCATAATGTATTTCTTTCCACTTCTGCTTTGAACTTTCAGAGGTCCACACAAATCCATGTGTAGTAGCTCTAAAATTCTTGATGAGCTCACCTGCTTCTTTGATTTGAAGGATGATATGATCTGCTTCCCTTTTACATAGGCTTCACATACTTTAATTTCACTGAATTTCAGTTTTGGTAAACCTAGGACCAGGTCCAGAGAGACTAGCTTATTCAGTAAAGATGAGCTCACATGACCTAGTCTTCGATGCCATAGATCAACATTATCATTCTGAGCACTTAGACATGTCAAATCATCTCCATGAGACGTTTGTATGTTTGCCAAATACATGTTTTTACATCTTTGAGCAGTAAGAATCACTTTCTTTGTAGTCAGATTGACTAGAGTACACTTCTCAGATGTAAACCTTACTTCATTTCCCTTATCACATATTTGGAAAACACTCAGAAGACTGTTCTTCAACCCACTAAAATGATACACATTTTCAATGTATTCTTCAACTGATTTTCCAAATTTGCCAACACCTAAAATATACTCCTTCTTTCCATCACCAAAAGAGACACCTCCACCTTGAAGTTCCATGAGCGAGAGGAAGTTTTTTATGTTTCCAGTCATATGTTTGGAGCATCCACTATCCATGTACCAACATTGACTACTACTCCTCTCGCTCATCTGCAATAAGAATCACTTATTCGACTTGGGAACTCATTTCAACTTGAGTTCCCAGAAACAAGATAAAGGAGTGATCAAGGTATTTCTTGCCCAGTAAGGTAATTTAAGGTTCTTTTTTATCAATAGCTTTCAAGCACTACCAGGTCCCCCTTGTAAAGTTCTTTTTTATTCTGTATAATTTGAGAATATTTCTTGTGACTCTCTCCAAGTTGTACGTTCTCTTTTTCAATTCCCATTTCTACAACAGTGAAGACACAGCAAATTATCAGACACAAACACATATTTACTGTGAGGATTGTAAGGGGGAGTAATTCAAGCTTCCTAGACCCTTTTTGTTGTAGCTTCTTTGATTTGTCACATTAGATAGAAACTTTGAGGATTTTGTCCATTTAAGGGAATTAGTAAGTTCCTCCTTAAGTTTGACAAGATCTCTTTCTAAATTATCATTCCTTTCCAATGCTAAAACAAGTTTAGTCTTAGTAGTTTTCAAATTCTCTTCCAGTTCAATTTGTAAACTAGTAGACTCTCCTTTCCTTTTTCCAGATTTCCAATCATCAAGTCCAGTTGGTTTTTCAGTTCTAGTTTTTTAGATTCTAGAACAACCATTTATCTTCAATGACTAACATTTTCTCACCCATTTTATCTCTATTTTCATTCAGACTTTCAAAATCAGCATTCATCGAATCTCTTTCAGAAGTTAACTCAATTACAGAATCAATCAAAACATTTGCTAATCTTCTCAGTCTTTTAAGAGAATAAGTATTCAGATTTTGCTTAAAATCAAGAAGAGTTACCTTATCTTCATCATCTTCCTCATCTGACTGAGCCATGAAAGAAAACATTTCATTGAATACATTATCCTCATCATGAACCACCACCATTGAAGCATCATTGGGTTCTTAAGAATCTTCAGACTCACTTGAAGAATCTCCCCATACAGTAAGAGCTTTCTTTACTACATAATAAGCTGCAGCTTTTCGATCATTTTTGTCAAGTACCTGGTCACTACGTTTTTCCTTATCGCCTCTTGGTCTTTGGTATTCTTTGTTTTTAGACTTGAGTAATGGACAATCCCTTATAAAATGTACAGCCTTTCCACACTTGTGAGAGGTGTCATTGGAAGTTGCAGCTCTTGGAAAATTTCCTCCCTTTTTAAATACATTGTTTTTCCTCATTATCTTCTGAAATCTTCTGGTGAGATAAGCCATATCATCATCTTCACTAGATTTTTCTTCAGGCTTGAATTTTAACATTAGAGACTTATCCTTCTTGGCTTCCCTTTTTGACAAATCATGACTTCTGTTCATCTCATATGTCTTGAGATATCCAATAAGAGTATCCATTGTGAATACCTTCATATCCTTAGCTTCAGTGATAACATCTACCTTGATTTCCCAGGACTTAGGAAGGATTAGAAAAACTTTCCTAATTTGCTTGCTCATAGTGATGGGTTCTCCAAGACTTCGTAACTCATTTGTGATGGATGAAAGTTTGGTATACATGTCATGAATGGTTTCACCTTCTCTCATTTTAAAGTTTTCATATTGAGAGGTAAGCATGTCAATCTTAGACTCCTTTACTTGTTCAGTTCCTTCATGAGCAGCAGTTAAGAAATCCTAGATCTCCTTAGTTGATTCACAAGTAGAGACACGATTAAACTCTTCAGCACCCATACCACAAACAAGCAACTTCTTTGCTTTGTATCCCTTTTCAATCTTATTTCTATCAGCTTTATTATATTATTTCTAAGTCTTTAGAATGATTCTAGTGATTTTGCTATCTTTTACTTCAGACAATGGGATAAAAGGTCCATCTAAGACAATGTCCCACAGTTCACTGTCTTCAGCCATGAGTAAATCATGCATTCTAATTTTCCACCAGCTATAGAACTGGCCATTGAATTGAGGAGGTCAAGTCGAAGATTGACCTTCTTCTAGATTAAGTAGAGCAGCCATTCCAGAACAAGAATCACTCTCTTGGTGTTAACCAGATAGAGAGCACATGCTCTGATACCACTTGTTAGAATCTATGCGTCCACTACAACTCAATGGACCAGGTCCCTTGACACACTTAAAAGATAACAACTGTAAATGAATGCAGATTAATGACACGGTGAGTTTACATGGAAATCTCCTTGCTCAAGAGAGTAAAACCACGACCTGTCACACAGGATTTTCAAACTGTTTCACTAATCTTCAAGAGCAAGAGTAAAACCGGTTACAACAAAATGTGAGAAAAAGTTATCAATCTCACTATAAAGGAATAACTCTATTGCTTGATGAGCCTAAGTAGATGTTACTCTACCCACTAAGCTATCACCTCTAGAAAACTTAGGATTTTCTAAGCAATCTAACAGATTGCCCACTAAACCATTACTCTGCTAATGATTCAGAATTTTCTAAGTAACACACAGGTTGCGCACTAAATTAGTTAAACTTAACTTAGAATTTTCATATCAGACCACACTAATTCCTTTATAAATTTTATGATCAGTTCACAGTATCAGATCAGAGGACAATACTTCTAAACACACACACACGTAATCTTCACTTCAGCTTGAATTTTTTGAATTATTTCTTCACCTTAATTTTTTCAGCCTTTACAAGAGTTCTTGAATTTTTCTTTTTCAAGTTGCAAAAACTAAAGCTAGCATGTATGGAGATGTTGTCCTTGTATAGAAAGGTCACCATTCTAAAGGCCATGCTATTAATTGAGATTTCTGATGCCTCTATCGATGTTGGAGACTGTGCACCAACTTTTTGTACTTTCTCCAGCTGGCAATCAAAGGACATTGAGCTAAGAACCAGGTACCTTCACAAGGTCCATGTGTTTATCAAATCATCAAACCCAAGCTGAGAACCAGGTACCTTCACAAGGACCCTGTGTTTGTCAAATCATCAAAACTTCAAATAACATAGACCTATAGTATTACTACATACCTTGTATGCAGAACACAAATCAAAACTTTTGTACTGCATTTTGACTATAGCCCAGTCAATCTTTATAAGCATAGTGTCTTAATATTCTTTAAAAATGTTGGAAATCTTACGGAAAATACTAGTTCACTACGAGCACTTGTTTTGAAATCACCAAATCTTGAGGCATGTTACATATTGTCCTTAAGGATATTTCACCAAGATTCAACAAGTTTTTCTAATATAAAACTAGGAGTCAAAATCTAATAAAGATCAAATTATATAGACCCAACCATATAAAATAAGAAGATAAAGATAATATTTTCTCACTTTTTTATCCACACCCTATACATAAGAACACATGAGTAATATATAGCCAAAAATGATTAGCTATTAACGTCTCAGAAATTGCAATTTTTTATGATAGTTCATTTTGGACAATTGACGGTGAAATAATTTTGGTCAAAGAGACATTCTAACTGTAACATTCCGGAAAATCATATGACTAGTGAAGAGCCAGTAAGCCCGTTAGAATACATTTTGAGGATACATAGGCATTCCAATGCCCAATATTGAGAAATATTGGGCATAGTATAGAAAAATGGCTAAGGGGTGTTAGTCGATTTCATATATACCCAAATAAGTAAAATATAGTTCAAGCTTGTTTAGAAATGTACCTGCAAAGAAGACCCTAAACTAAATGTTTTTTCCTTTAACTGACAAAACAGTATGATACATCCAAGTGTCAAACCTAGATACCATGTCACGTGATCAATTAAAATGATCATGTAGAGTAAGCAGTGCCCAAGGACATAGCGAGGATCTTTGGGAAAATAAGTAATTATTCCCAAAGGAACCATAAATAATAGTTAGTTAGTAAATTACAACCAACCCATGTGCAAGCACATGTGCAAGACATGTGAAGAAGCACGAAAGGAGGGACCACCCTAATCAAATTCGGTTAGGGTAGTTAAGGGGACCAAAACGTGCATAAGGGACAACTTCATGTGGGGCCCAACTTCCTAACCAATTTTAGACTCTACCCTACTGCCCCAAATAGCTAAATAACCTAGTACTAAATTAATTGGACCCATTAGTGCACCCGACAACCTAGGACCAAAACCGAGTTGACACTAACCTAGTACTAGTTAAAGAGACAACCTAGTACCTAACCTAGGATGGTCCAAAAGGTTAGTTATGGTCCTATCAACTAAGGGGTAATTTAGTAATTCCCCTAGGTTACCTCATTATTTTATTTAGCAAATTAATTAATTAATTTAAAAGGGCTAAAACCAAAACTACAAAGGAAATTTTCAGATTTTGGTTAAGACAAGAAAGGGACAACCTAGTACCTAACCTAGGATAGTCCAAACAGTTAGTTAAGGTCCTAAAAACTTAGTTATACTTTATTAAGTACCCTAGGCTAATTAATTAATTAGTTTAGCAGCTTAATTAATTAATTTAAAGGGTAAAAACTGAAATCACAAAGAAGTTTCAAGATTTCGGTTGAGATAAGAAAAAGACAACCTAGTATTTAACCTAGGATGGTCCAAAGTATTAGTTATGGTTATAAAGAATTAAAGGTACTTTATTAATTACCCTACATTGCTTAATTTATTAAACTAAAGGGGTCAAACCAAAATTCTTATGCTAACCTAGTATAATGCAAGAAACATCCTAGTACTTAACCTAGGATGGTCCTAAAGGGTTGATTATGGTTCCAATGACTTAGGGGTACTTTAGTACTTACCCTAGGTCCCTAAATTAATTAAATAAAGGATTTAATTAATTAATATAAAGTCAACATGTTGACCTAAACCATAGTCAACGCCAAAATTTCAGATTTGAGGTCAAGTCAACATTCTCCTATGTTTAGTCAACATAGGAGGTTTTTTTTTAGTAATTAGTTAATTTATTTATTTAATTAACTTACTAAAACCTAAGTTGAATAAGTCAAGGTCAGTTCCTAAACCTAAAAACCACGTTCAAACTCAAACAAATACACGACTGAAATCGGAAAACAAGCGAGAGAAAAACATTGAACAAAACGCTAAAAAAAACAGAAAATTTCTTAGATGATTTTCAAGGTTTCTTCAAGGTTCGTTTAAGGTGGTCTTAGTTGATTAATTTCAATATAAGGTATGGGTTTTCTCTCATGAAATTCTTTCTCCAAGAGGCTTTTCAAACGTTTCAAACTCATGAATTTCAAAACTAGGGTTGTTTCCCAATGATATTATTGAACGTCCATCTCCCTAGTTATCCTTGTTTTCGATTCTTTAAGTATATAGATGTAATCCTGAACATGTTGTTGGTATGTGGTTCTAACTGATTTTATAAGTTATTGAATTATTAATGATTAATGAGGTTTATAGATTGGATTCGAATGATTGAGTGATTAGTTACACATATTAAGGAATGACATAATGCTTACTTTTGTGTTCGAGAAAGATGAAGTTGTTTATGAAGTTGGGTGTGCTGTTATAGGCTATTCATTGAATGATAATTATAAGTTAATTGAATGTAAAAATGTCGGCTTATAACAAATGAAGTTTAAATGACCACCATATGTGAAAGTTTGGTTTATGCCAACTAATTGGCTAGCAAAACTGTCCAAAATATTATCTCCCAAAACGTGTGAAGTTATACTAACAAAGTGATACAAATCTCTAAATCAATGAACTTATAACATATGGTATGCCAATCAATGGTACAAGTCCCAACATACCCTATCCACACGAACTTGTGAACGTAATAGCATTGAATAAGTAGTTATAACTTTCATAAAGAATCAAAGCTAGTTCATGAATCTATAATGCTAAAATAATTTCATAGCTTGGCCAAACCAAGCATTGAATTGTTCTTGTAATTTAATCAAAGATTAAAAGTTCAAGTTTAGTGAGAGTTTGGCTTATGCCAATAAATTTCTCTACAACATTATTTTCAAAATATGTAATAGAATTGGCTAATGATTCCATGAAATTATACTTGAATGAATTGCCTGCCTTATGCCAATTGGCTAACAATACATCTTTTAAGAGTGATGAATGAAATTGGCTATAATGTTATATTTAAATAATTAAAAGATTAGCTAATGGCTAAGGTATACCAAACTAAACATGAACGAGTGTAACTTTGGGTTATGCCAATAAATTGGCTATGAAGTCAGTTTTCAAATTTTCTAGGCCAATACTAATTTTGTGCAAATCATATATAGCCAAAGTATGGAAATGACAATATAAGAACATCTAAGGTTATTCAATGAATCCATATCCAAAGGTATGTCAATCATTGGGACAAGTTCCAACATGCCCTAACCAAATGAACTATGAACATATGTAATTCATTGAGTGAAGTTCTCATCGTCCATAAATGATGATATGAAGCTATTCAAATCAAAGTAAGCAAGTAACGCGAGTAATAACATAACTAAAGATGTCTAAGTTGAGAAAGTGACCAGAATGAGGTGTTAAAAGAAGTGAGACAAGCCTCACTTACACCTAAGCTACTATGTTAAAAATACTCACGAATGAAGGTGTTAGAATGTGTGAAACAAGTCTCATTAACACCAAAGATGTTATGTAAGGAAAATTCACATTTCATCAATGTAAAGAAAAGGATTACAAGTCATCAATAGTGTAAGTAAATGTTACCAAAACGTACTCACCTATGAGAGTGTAAAGCTAATGAAGAGACGAGTCTCTATGTACACTCTAATGAAAGTATTGAGACTATCTATACTTAATACTAATGATGAGATAAGAAATCATCTATTGAGCTATGATTTCCTCATACTAGAAGCCAGCTTCCATGACGTATAAGTTGAATGAAATGGAACTTTATACTGAGCACCGATAGGCTAGCTATGAGCGGTGATGCCTTCTTTCGGAAAGGGCGGAGGTGCACGTAACTCTCATGAGATACCTTATATCTAGTCTTCGAACCTATATTTCCATTATAGGGATCTGGCGGGGTTCAATTATCATGTACGCTAGCATGTTTTGGGTCACTTTGGCCAGTGATTCCACCTCTTTTTGGTGTGGGGTAGACACTGGATTTCATGATGCTCACGTGATCTATGTCAATTAAGGTTAGAGTTCTTCAATGTATGAAAGATAAGGAAATGAACGATACCAAAGGTGTATGTGCAAGACAATCAGGAGGTGAAATCAGATTCAAGTAATGACATTAGGTCATTATTTGTCACTGCACTTCATGATCCCGATGAGAGTCTTAATCTTCATCTTAGGTATAATTGGTGTTTACGTCAGCCTACGAATGAATGAAATGAATAATATGAAGTACGAATGAATGAATGAAGCAGACTCTGTGTTTGCTAAAGAAGGCCCTCGGGTTGAGGTCCCATATGTTGGGCCCTCACTTGAGATGTCTTATACTACATAAACGATTTCAAAGTCTCATGTATATGAAATGTATAATATATAAAACATGAAAGTAATGAAATCAATGGCATGATCAATAGAGAATTGCTTATGAAAGGTAATGAATATATAGTGTAAAGAATGACTCACTATAAGGTAGGGAAATCATTCCTTAGTCCTTGGATTACTCACATCGATTCATTATGGGAATGTGACTACAATGAATCATTGCACTTGTAAGTAAAGCATAGGACCAAAGGAGTTATTGAAATACACAACAACAACAAGAAAAGACTGAAAAATAATCTAAGTGTACAAAGAGGAGCTCTCGGCCTAAGAGGATCAAACTCTCAAATCTTCGCTCGAGTTGTTCTAAAATTATGTTGATGATACTAATACATTGTAATCGTATAGAAAATGAGTTGTGTGCTTTGAATGCATTAAAATACATCATATTCATACCATAATTCACAACCAATGAATTAAGAAAGTCTAGTGACTAGACTTTCCAGAAATAGCATGTCGTCTAGGAAGAGCTTTCATTGATCATGCATAGCTTTATGTATATGTGTGCATACACCCATACTTACTACAAGTGGTGTACTAACCCCGTACTATTTACGATTTTATAGGTGCAGGTCAGAGCAGAGGTTGACGACACTTGCAGCGGTTTGGACTTCAGCGTTTCTTCAAACCATTTGGTAGGTCCTCATGATTTCGAGGATGCTACAAATTTATCCTAGCCTTAGGTTTAGACATACCTACTGTATGTTGTCCCTAGCGTATATTTTGCACCTTCATTTCGAAGCTTCATAATAAGGCCATGTTTGGCAAACTATTTATGATATATTCATCTTCAGTTTTGAATTGATTCTTTATGTTAGATGGTTGTTCTCTTATATTAAGCTTAGTATATGATGTATCCAGTTAATAATTATATGAATTCTATGTATACTTCATACATATAAAAGTTTTAAATCTTCCGCAAATTTAACTAGACTAGTCTCCGGGCACGTGCGTTGCACGTGTATCCCAAATAAAAATCAATAAAAAAATAAATGAAAAAGTATATAATAAACTATTAGGAGAATTATGATGTTTTTTTTCGAGTGTTCTCTCGATATTTTTGATCTACTGCACATTAGATAAGTCTCCAAAACTTATCCATTTATAAGCAATTAAATATACAGACAGTCATCAACAAGTAAAATTTCCAGGAAAGACACATCAAGTTAAAGAATTAAAAAGGGAAAATGCAACGTTACTTAAAGTCATCTTGTATCCTTAATGTGTGTCCTTACAAATGTAACTACTTCCTTAAAAACTTTCAGATATACCCAGACTTACATTTACAGGCTTACAACTACTATCCATCACTGTTAGAGAAGACTTGGAATTGCTACATTTGTTGAAGAAAATGTGATATATTTTGCTAGTAAACAGCTGCAATTTCAATTTATTATTAATAGTTTAAAAGTTTAAACATGGTTTCTTTTCTGTGGGAAGCTATGTGTAGAGAGTTTCAAAGAGAGTTGATCATCATTCAGCATCAAACCATATGTGTACAACAACATTCAATTTTTGATATGTGTGATTATACCTTTCAAGCTATTTATTTTACCTATTAAAAAAATTAGAAAGTTATCATTCAAATGAAGTTAGCAAATCAAACGGAAAAATCTAGACTTAATAAGATTGTACCTGAAAATTAGAAGACATTTTTGTACCCACTTAACAATGAAAGCTTGTGTTGAATGACTAATATTGAGTATGTATATATAGTGTAGTCTTGAAGATTTGTTGATAAAAACTCTTTGATATTCCTCAATTACTTAATTTGATCCCTTTCAACTTCTCATAATTAGCAAAATACGTTTCAAGTTCTATATTAATTGAAACTTTATTAGTGTTCATCCTATTTGGTAGTTTCACACATAGTAATTGAATAGACTGCTGAACTTCTCATTTTGCTCTTTTATTATGTAATTCAATATTACTATTTAATTAGATATTTAATTTAATATTGGGTAAAATATTTTATTACTTTTTAATTTAGTATAGGGGCAAAGTAGTAATTCAACTTTACACTTTAGAGCTTCATGCTTATAATAATATATGATGAATGTGATGAATGCAAGATGAGGCTCGTCTGCGACCTCTAAGGTCAACGACGCCGGTTGCGATCCGGATTCCAGAATCTGGGTCGTATTACTAACAGCCATATATTTGACTAATTTTAATGATAATTTAGATAGCCAAAAATAAATTAAGATCTATTTAATAGAATGAATATAAAATAATATGAATTCTTCTTTTTGAGATATTAAAATTATTTTTCCAACAATGGGAAATGAAGTGTTGGACCGAAGGAGCAAAGTAGGAAACCCGTTAAACAATTCTTTCGCTCTTGCTATGACACCAATAGTATCAATTCTATGAAGAATATTCAAATACATGGTCCGACATAACTAACCAAATAAAAATAGAAAGTAATGAGGATCATGACAATAGGCTAATTTTAGTTGCAAAAATTTGAGCTTTAAAGTCTTTCCTAACATCAAGGAATTAACTTGTAACATTTCTAACTTTGGTCCAGAAAAAAATCTCTAAATTCTCTCAAATAAGACAATACAACAATTACATATCAACCTCGCGTAATGAAGCTTACATTACCTTCGTAGTCTTCCACATGCGAGTAACAGATGGTCCAGAGAGCGCCCTCTCCTCCTCAACATCACGCTTCTGATAGAGCGTGGCTATGTCCTGGGAAGGAGAAGGTAGTATTAGGGCTAGTAGAAGCTATCTCCACAAATCTATTAACTGCAGCCACGTCAGCTTCTAGGCTGCTGCTAGATAGCGGGGGCTGGGACAGGGTGGTGGTAGGGGGTCAGCATCCTCATCCTCATCTGGACCCGCTGCAGCTTTGCTATTAGCCTCGTCCATCTTCCTCATTTTAGTCTATCGGAAAGGCTTTTTCCTCAGCAGTAAGGTGTTGAATGCACCATCATTCTCCACCTCACAGTCTGTGTTGTCTAAGGGCACCCCTGCTTGCCTACATAGCACAGACACTAGGCCAGGAAGGAAAGGGACTTCTTGATGTTGCAGTAGAAATCCTTCCAATCTGATACGATCTGCTTATCCACATTCACCGGGATCCCAGCTATGATGCAGGCTACTACCAAGGCACGAGTACAGGTCACATCTATGAGGTTGCACGATGGACAAATCCTTTGGGCAACCAGTGTCAAACACCTCCGGGCATCGAGCGATTAGTACTGGCTGGTAAGGCCCTTTTTAGTGAACCAGCTGACCTCATCCAGTATTTATCCTCCACTAATGTATTCCGCAGCCATGTCATGTCAACTTTCCTGAAGTTCTCCATGTAGGCGTCATGAGGGACCTCTGGCACTCCCAATGCTAGATTCAGAGACAGGGAATCCACGGGGACATCCACTCCTCGGATGCAAATGGTGGGGCTGGTGGAATCCCGTAAACCATAGGTAGATAAGCATAGGACTCTAGTACCCACCCACGCTGTGAGAGAGGATGGGACACCACTAAAGGACCCCAACCGAACTCTTGAATTCAGTTTTAGAAGACGGAAGCCTTTTCAACCACTCCTTTCATATTAAAAGCCATCTCTAGCCAAAATCCATCCGCTGAATCTCCTTGTACCGCTTATGACTCGCAGCATCAAGAACTCTCTCGAAGGGGTAGTCAGGGCCCTGAATTGTTTTTCCATAGAGACTTTCATAATATTAATAAAAATTTCATACTTCTCCATTCGATTTTGGAAATGTGTCCCTAACTTCCCTCACATAAGACAACGGGTCAACTATATTTATATGATTGCCATACCCAATTCATCCCAATGAGAGAGAAAAAACACATCAGAACCATAATCATAAATAGCAACTCAAATACATTGCAAAAATAAAAATCACTTGACATTTAGAAAATCAGGAAAGGAAATAAAGCTTACAATTTTTCATGGGAAGAGCAAAATGATTGCTTAAATGGTGTTGTATCATATACATCCTCTCTAAATCGCTCCATGTTGCAAAAATAAACCAAAAAAATCAACAAGAAGTTTAACTACGAAAATTAGAAAGAAAAAATACAAAAGACATTCTCCTTTCTATACCAACTCACCTTTTGAGTGTTTGTTCCTTATAAGTGGTTTTCTTCAGATGAGCGTGGTATTAATCTTGGATGATTTTTTCATAGCCATTTGGCACGAAAGAATTAGATCCTAGGATCAAACTAGGAAGCCCTTAAAAAGTTCTTTTACCTTTTCTATGACACCAACAATATCAATTCTTTGATAAATATTCAAAGACTTACTCCTACATGAATCACCAAATCAGAAAATAAAGTAATGAGGATCATGACAATAGGAAAATTTTAGTTGCAAACCTTCGAGCCTTCTGGTCTTTCATAATATCAATGAACATTTCATACTTCTCCATTTGGTTTGGAAATGTGTCGCTAACTTCCCTCACATAAGATAATGCATCAACTACATTTATAAGACTGTCATATCTAATTTATCCAAGAGATAGAATAAAATGCATCAGAATCAAAGCCATAAGTAGCCACTCAAATACATTATTGCAAAACCAAGTGTGCGGTCTAACAATCAGTAAAGTGCAAAAAAAATAATAGAAAGATCAGAACTCAAATTCTAGTAAAGACAAGTGATAACTTGACATGTAATTGAATCTTAGTAAGTAGAATTACTAAAAATATAGTTGTTGGACATAGCACGTGGAACATTTTAGACAACCACAAACATATAAGGCTTAATATTAGATTTGTTAGTACATTTTATTTGGACAATTGATATACCATATGTTATATTTGAGCATCTAAACACATGATAATATATTGAGATTTTCGAAAGACTTTTGTTCGCATTTACTAACATTGTTGGGTAGATAAGTTCACAACATAAAATAAATTATCTCATTTATTATACACATCAATCTCAATTGAAACATATTTGAGGTTTGAAGGCTTACTCAGGCTAATGCATACAATTATAGTACGAGTATCTAAAAAAAATTTAATATAATGGGGCTACTAATGTATTCAAAAAACTTTACCTTACTGTTCTTATTAAAGGCAAGTAGTGGTTAAGTTACATTCTCATCATTAAACCAATTCTTAGGTTGTGAAATAATCAAAAAACTTGGGATAATCATGTATATAAGAAAATCAATAGAGCACACAGGGCTTACAATTGTCCATGAGAAGAACAAAATGAAAGCTTAAATGGCAGTGTATTATATACATCATCTCTCAATCGCTTCATGCTGTAAAAAAAATAACAAAGATATAACAAGACTATTTGATTTTAAAAAATTGAAAAAGAAAATATATTCTACAATCTATAAAAAGAACTCACTTTTGAGGTTCTCTGAAAAAGAAGAACAAAAGTCTCAAAAGATCAATTAAAAGTGGAGTTATTAATGGTTTAAATCTAAAAAATGAAAAACTTCTTTCAATTAACTTTCTCTACCTTTTCATTTCCCCTCTTTTCTTTCCTTGCTCTTGGACTAAGAAAAACTACTACATACTCACTCAAATTTCACAAAGAAACAGTTGAGGCAAAAATATATAGAGATGATGTAAATATATAGACTTATTAGTAATAGGTGTGCACAAAAGGTATAATTTTATGGGTTCAAAATTAGTGATACCTGTGCACATTTTGAAAAATAAAAATAACACTACACACACATTTAAGATGTTAAATATCAAGTTATAAACAAACTTTTTAATAATAAACTACTTATAGCATATTATTATCAAGTTATAGCATATCAAGAAATAATATATTATTCTCATTAATTTTTTAAAATAATAATTAACTTATTTAAATAATTCAATTACCATATTTAAACCAATGTAGTTAATTACACTTATTATTTTAAGTTACCTTTTTTAAACAAAACTCTTAATTAAAGTAATTTAAATTAAATATTATATAGTTAGCTTTTTTAAGATAACTACAAAATAATAGGGATTTTATCAAAATCTAAAACAATTACAGTTTTATTTTTAAAACTGTAAAACGTTATCTAAAAAAAAAAATTTATATTTCCCAAATTTTTGTTCTTCCCCATCTCTTTTAAAAATCATTACATCTGCACGCCTATCAAAACTTTTCACCAATTTCGCACGCCTAAATTTTCTCTCAAAATTTCATCTCTGTTAACAGTCTTCTTCAAGAATTCTCAAATATTTGCATTCAAATCTTCATTTTTAGCACTCAAATCTTCAACTCTTGCGATAAACAAATTATACAATGTCTAAAAGAGGCAACGAAACCCCGAGAAAAAGTAGAAGATTGAATGAAGAAGCAAGCTCAGACGATTTTCATGCTCCATCTTTCAAAATTTTATCACAAACACAATCTCAACCTTCTAGATCAGGGAAATCAACAATAGAAAAAAAAAACATCCAAAGGAAAACGAGAAGAAGAGAAAAGGGAAAGAAAAGAAAAAAGTAGATGAATCTGAGAAAACGACGAAAGAAAGAGGAAAGAAAAGGAAAGGAAAAGAAATCGAGGAATCATCAGATCCTGAATCTGATTTTGTGGAAGAGTTGATAAAATCAAAATCCAAAAAACCAAGAGCATCTGAAATCGATACTTCACATTTACAAGAAGAAGAAGAAACAGTTAAACCCAAAAAAAGTTCACAAGTTAGTAAAAGTTAATTTTTTAAAAAAAAATTTATGTTCTGTTATTTTTATTTTCTGTTATTTGGGTATAAAATAGTTAAAATACAAATTTCTGTCAATAAATAATGTATGAATTGTGTATGATTCACTGTATGAAATTTTTGTGTAAATAAATAATGTATTTTTTATGTATGATTCACTATATGAATTGTGTATGATAACTGTATGAATTGTGTATGATTCACTGTATGAATTTTGCATGATTCACTGTATATATAAAATGTGTATGAAATGTGTATGAATTTTTTTTTATCAAGTTTTTTGATACTGTTTAATAGTAATATCCATAATTAGTTATACTTTATATTTTGATTTGTATTTTTTGGTGTTGAATATATTGTGTATGAAAGAATGTTGTAAGTTTGTTTGAAATGTGTATGATTATATTGTATTATGTTTTGTATACTATGCGTATGAATTATGTATTTTTCAACATTATGTTGTAAGTTTGTTTGAATTGTGTATGATTCACTGCATTATGTTTTGCATACAATGTGTATGAATTATGTATTTTTCAATATTATGTTGTAAGTTTGTTTGAATTGTGTATGATTCACTGCATTAGTTTTGTATTACATGTGTATGAATATGTGTATGATTAATGTATTTAATTTTTACAATTTTTTAGGAGAAGAAGACACAAACACATCTGTCTTCATGTATTAACATGAATGTGTTTGCGGATTTGTTGACCTTTTTTAGGTCAAGATAAGTTTCAACAATTCCTAGATGAAACACCTTTTGGATTTTTTTTATAATTTGCATCACATTAAAATCCAATGTCAATTGTTGAGACACTTATTTATAATTGGGAATGAAAATGTTAGGGATGACATGTTTGTCATTAAAGTAAATGGTAAAGAGTTACATTTTGGGCTAAAAGAGTTTGTTGCTATAACTGGTTTGAAATGTGGACCTGTTTCTGATTTTGTATCAGATCCACATGTTCAAAACAAACTCATTGCTGAAAATTTTGGAGATTTTAATAAAGTATCCAAGTCAGATTTTTATTACAAGTTTAAATTGCAAAATTTTTGGGAAGAAGATGATAAACTAAAAATCGGGATCCTGTACTTTATTTCTTCATTTCTGACTGCATCAGACCCTTCAAAGACAACAATTCCAAAATTGTATTTTGATTTGGTAGAGTCTGGACAGTATGCCACTTTCCCTTGGGCAAATGAGTGTTTTAATTTAACACTCAAAGCTTGCAATCAAAAATTCAAAAAAAATCCATCATCATTCAAATTCAGCCAGTTCCACATAGCACTGCAGATATGGTTTTATGAGTGTTGTCATCCATTTGACAACACAATTGCTATACGTGTTTCAAATCGCACACCGAGAATCCTGAACTGGAAGACACCGAATGACATCATTTTTTTTGACGATTTGAAGAAAATAATTTTCAGAACACATGGGAATCAGGTATTTTTCTTACAATGTTATTACATTCATTATAAATCATTATACATTATACATTTTTTTTGATGCAGCATAAATTCAGAAATATTGTCTTCTCGAAAGAAGAGTTAAATCTAATGGACGAAACCATTTTAAATCAGTCCAGCAGCCACCATGATTCAGAAAATCCCAGATCATCGGAAAATCGTGCTGTTGACAGTGAACATAAAGTTCAAGAATTGAGAGCTAATATTGCAGAGGTACAAGTAAAATATTCAAATAAACATAATGTTTTTTGAAATTACAGTACACATATCAAATACTTATTTTTTTAATTAACTGGTTAAGGCAGAGTTGAAAGAACTCAAAATAACTGTAAGTTCCAACATATTTTTATATAATTAATATAATGACTTCATAAACTATTCATGTATAAATTATTGTATGTTCACCGATAAGGTTCACAAGCACATGGCTGATATCAAGATGTATGTTGATAACTCCACCAAAATGATAATTGATGAGATTCGATTGTCAAGAAGGAGAACAAATACCTGAAGAACAACCAGAGGTATATATATCTGTGTATATTTTATGTATGAATTTTGTTTGGAAAATATATAAATTCTGTTATTTTTATTTTCTGTTATTTGGGTATAAAATATTTAATATATAAATTTTGTGTAATTAAATAATGTATGAATTGTGTATGATTCACTGTATGAAATTACAGATTTCTTCATATTACAATATCAATTGCTGAAACATGTATTTTTTATGTATGATTCACTTTATGAATTGTGTATGATTAACTGTATGAAATGTGTATGATCCACTATATGAATTGTGTATGATTCTGTATATTATAACTGTATATATAAAATGTGTATGAAATGTGTATGCATTGTGTATAAAATTTTTTATATCAAGTTTTCTGATACTGGTGAATACTAATATCCATAATTAATTATACTTTATGTTTTGATTTGTATATTTGGTATTGAATATATTGTGTATGAAAGAATGTTGTAAGTTTGTTTGAAATGTGTATGATTATATTGTATTATGTTTTGTATACTATCTATATGTATTATGTATTTTTCAATATTATGTTGTAAGTTTATTAGAATTGTGTATGATTCACTGCATTAGTTTTGTATTACATGTGTATGAATACATGTTTCAGGAAAACGTCAACCATCATGCTGCACTATCTGATCCAACAGATATGCCTACAGAGACAATTGGAAAACAAGTCCAAAGTTCAAACACAGCTTGTACGATATATTCATTTTTATCACATAAATGAAAATTTTAGAATTTTTTTTATCTAACATTTTTTCATGTATATGCAGCTCAAAAGTCAACGGATGATTGTTTAAATGTTGATGCATCTACAACGTCAAAATCAAAACCACCAACATTGGACGATTATCTTGATTTTACCATGACACAAATAATTGCCCTTGATCCGATTCTTAATGCCACCACGACTCCAAATCTGCGAACAAGAAACAAGAATGTGGGTAAATACGATTCTTCTCCTTATATCAGAATGTCTGAAGGAGAAAGCAGTTCAAATAGAGTACCTACATTCTTTCAAATCAAACATCCATTCCAAAATCACAATGGGTTTGAAGTACCAGATGAACTGATTGAGGAGTTCAATAAATGGATTTTCAAAGATGTAATGAGCAGACGTGGCAGGTAATTTGTTCGATGATAAAAATTATTTTATTTAATTTCTAAACTACTAAATTAATATAACACTTTTTTAAACATATACAAAAAAGCAGCATATTCCAAGATTAAAAACACATTTCATCCTCAAATGGACTTTGGCGTTGTCAAAATCGGAGAGAAAGATTTTTTTTACATAATGAGTCAACCGGGCAGACCTTGGGAGGACGGGGTAAGACCTTTTTTCAACTAAATATTTTGAGTTGCAGTGATATATGTATGTATATTTTCAGTATGAAATATGTGTGAACAGTGAATGAATCAGATATGCATTTTTTTTGTTAAAACAGCATATTAATACAATAATGTATTATCTCCGAAAGAAGACAAAATACTCCCAAACAGTCACTTCTTATAGTACTGTTGATTGTTGGTTTATGGCATGGGTTGATAACATTGAGAAATAGTGGAGACAATCACAATGTGACATGAGATGCATATCACTGGACCATGATGTTGGACAATGCATTAGAGGGTATAAGCTGCTTGCTAACATTCCGTGGGATAGGGTTGACCAAGTAATCATCCCAGTCAACATCAATGACAAATTCCATTGGTTTCTTGTTGTCTTCCAAATCAAAAGTAGATGTCTATATGTATATGATTCGATGATGGGAGGATCTGTTCATTCAAGGAAAGTCAAAGAAGCCGTTGATAAGCTTGCAACCATGATTCCTTTATTTCTGACGAGCACAGGGTTTTATAGCAAAAGGCTTGATTTGTATGCGAATAATCTCCCTGATTATCAACAGAAGTCTCACTCTGAACCTCTAAGTATCAAGAATGTTACACATGTTCCTCAACAAGATAAAAGTTCAAAGTATGTATATTTCTTACATTATTTTTTATTCATTTTAAATTGAAATTGCTATATATTCATTACAAAAAAAAATTCAATTTGTTTGCAGTGATTGTGGTTTATACACATCTCTATTTGCCGAATACATGAGCAATGGTGTTTTTGATATGTCACATATTGATATTGATTCAACATATCATCGTCAAAGATAAGCTACATTACTTTGGCATTATGGAAAATCAAAGAATGATGAAGGCGCAATCAGTGTAAGTGAAGTTACAGGAACAGTTGCTAGCAAGAAGGGTGGACCTCGAACTCATAAAGAACAAGTTATGGACACCACCAATTATCCTACTCCAAAATTTCGTATCAGGAAGTAGAAATCTTCATGGCACAATGTACATTTATTTGAAAGATTTGTTTTTTTTTAACTTATGAACAATTTATGTATTTTCTCAGTTTTTTTATTATGACTACTCTGATGGTTTTATATAAATTATTACTGATTATTACTAAATGTGTCTCACTTTAACATATATGAACACTGTATGAATCATGTATGAAAATCATATGAATTATGAATGTCATATTAAAATTTGATATATAGTACATAGTAATGTTAAAATTTATTTTGCTTGAATAATATACACTTTGAAAATACAAACGGAAACATATATTAATTATATTACTGGTATGAATACTGTATGAAAAATGTATGAATTATATCATACAATTATACATTAATAAATGTGTATCACCATCTTGCATACATTATTCATACCAGTAATATACATACAATTTGTTTCTGTTTGTATTTTTATTATGACTACTGATGGTTTTATATAAATTATTACTGATTATTACTAAATGTGTCTCACTTTAACATATATGAAACTGTATGAATCATGTATGAAAATCATATGAATTATGAATGTCATATTAAAATTTGATATATAGTACATAGTAATGTTAAATTATTCCATAATTTGTTTTGCATGAATACTATACACTTTCAAATACAAACAGAAACATATATTAATTATATTACAGGTATGAATACTATATGAAAAAATATATGAATTATGACAAATTATAAAATATATTTTTCAAAATACAAACAGAAACAAATTGTATGTATATTACTGGTATGAATAATGTATGAAAATTGTATGAATTATAACATATTGTAATTTAATATGTAAATATATGAACAGTTGTATATACAATGTATGACATTTGTATGAAGAGTAATATTATTCAATAAAAAAACATTTTATAAAAATGTAATGCCTCAAAAACACAGATTTAACATTACGACATCATTGTTTTTGTACAGGATAATTTAAACAAGTCTTCCTATTGTGTCCAACCTGATGGCATCTACTGCATGCACTTTTTGTCTTCTTGAATTTCACATCTGCGAATCCCTTCCACCGTTCAAGTTTGGGTCTTCCTGCTGCTCTTTTTGGACCAGGCGGCATCAATTTAGGATCTGAAATATAACTTGGTATATCCCATGTACTCTCGCACGGGATAGGCTCGACAGGAATGGCATAAGCATCTTTGAAATTCTTGAGGCTATAAAAAGCAGAACAGAAATCTGCTTCATGTAACTTCCTGTACTGGAGAACAGCAATTGCATGACCACACGGTATCTCATAATGTTGAAATCTTCCGCAACTACACATCCTTGTGTTCAAATTTACTATGTATTTCTTTGCTCCTTCAGCTACAGCATGCAGATCAACAGTAGAAGGTATCACCTGTGTAAAAAAAATATTTTATACATGCTGAAGATTAGTATGAATTAAAAATACAATACAGTGAAACACATACCCTCATATTGCACGACAACGTAATACTTTTCTGTAGATAAACATCATATTTTTTGTCAGATTAGATGTAGTCTTATCAGCCTCCTCATTATGCTTGTGAATCCACCTCTGAATTGTCACCCTCATAAACTCAAGAAGTGAAATCACCGGTAACCTCCGTGCTAATCTGTTAAGATTATTCAATCACTCCGCGATGTTTGAAGTCATGGTCCATATGCGCTTACAATTCGAGTAAGCTCTTGACCATTTGCTATAACCAATATCAAACAAGTATGGTCGTATTCGCGTATCTATCTGATCTATTCTTCCCATAATTGTCTCAAACTGTTGTTTTGTATAAGCTTTTGCCAATGAAAAGAACAACATCTTCAAATCTTCAGTATTTCTATTGAAATTCTTCAAAACATTGACTGATAAATGCCATATGCATGCATAATGTTCTGATTCAGGATATACATTTGTTGTCCCTTTCCATATGCTTTCATTTCTGTCTGACATAAAACACATATTTTGTCTAACTCCATATGCTTCCCTAAATTGCTCAAAGAACCATGATCATGAAGCATCATTTTCAGAATCTACTATCGCATACGCCAACGGAAGTATATGACCTGCTCATTAATTTTTTAAAAAAATATCACACAAATCAAAAATATCATTCATATATTTTTTCATTATATTATATAATTAGAAAATTATATAGGCTAACATTGTACCACCATATGAACATTTTAATGCAGCACCATCAACAACTACAATTGGCCTACAATATTTCCAGCCCCTAATACATGCTTCTAAAGCAACAAATGCATATAAAAATGTATCATCTTCATTCCTTTTTATTTTCAAAACAGATCCTGGATATGGTTGCTCCAAAATGTAAAAATAACCTGAAAATAACAGTCCAATTCATACATAAAAAATACATATTTTATACATAAAAAATACACATAACTGTTACTATATAAATTTATCATTATTTTCGAATTTACCTGAAAATAACAGTCCAATTCATACATAAAAAATACATATTTTATACAGAAATAATACACGAAACTGTTACTACACAACAAAATAACTAATGTTTAAATTTATCATTATATTCGAAATTACCAGGTAATCTTGCAAAAGATTCTGCTGGATCTCCTCGCACCAAATTTACTGCTTTTTATTTAGCTCTCCATGCCTGTATGTATGTCAACGAAACACCATGCAATTTCAACATATCATCAGCTACATCTTTTGGAGTATATACCTTAGATGGATCAATATAATTATCCATTATCAAGACAGCTACAACGTCAGTTATCCCTTGACGTCTGGCATAAACTCTTTCTCTAACACAACATGTGTGCTGAGCAATATACTTCCGAACTTTGAATAAACTAGATTTGTTCAAACTAGATGCCCTCATCATCCAAGAACAACTCTTAGAAATACAATTCAGGTGATAATTGTTACAAAATTTAATAAAATATACATTACAATATATATACATTGTAACAAAACAAAAAAAATAAAAAATAAATTTAAACTTACTTAGATGCATTACAACGTGCAACCCGAAAGCTGAACTTCTCAACAAGTCCAACATGCCTCATAACCTCCTTAAGAGTTTCTTTATTATTATAAATCTGATTTTCAGCTACAAATAAATTAGAATGATCACATATTATATCATTATCTACTTTACTATTATCATTGACAACTCCGTCTAAATCCATTCCGATCAAACGGATAGAATTGTTGGAGTATAGATCTATGTTATTCTGTGATAATCTAACATCAGAATTTATTCTATCATTAACTATAACTCTATGACATTCGTTATACTGCCCACAATCTTTCAAAGTGATGCATAATGAATATTTTGTTAAAAAATCCAAATTCACCCTCATCTGATCTAGATAAACCTTCACCCCAACATCATTGTGAATTTTTATAGGTGGACACATTTCTCTAACTAAGTACTTTATCTCAACAGAATTTAGATTTTCTTCTATGTTTAGCTGAGTTACTATAGAATTAACTAAACCAGTATAAACAGTAGAAGTATCGTATAGGATGCCCTCCATTTCAAAGTCGACGTATTTCCCTGTTTCACAACATTAAAATTACATTCAGTGCATCCCATAATAAAATTAAAAATTTATTCATACATAATTAACACACATTTCATACACAATTTACATACAAGTCACTGTTTAACACACACTTCGTACAAAAATAATACACACTTTATACACAATTTAATACACAATTACTACACTGTTTATACACTATTGTAATTTAATACACAATTAATACATTGTTTATTACACACTTAATAATATTTTATACAAATTTAATACACAAATCATACACTGTTTAACACACACTTCATACACTTCGTACAAAAATAATACACACTTCATACATAATTTAATACACAATTACTACACTGTTTATACACTATTGTAATTTAATACTCAATTAATACATTGTTTACCACAAAATTAATACACAAATCATACACAACTTATATACAAGTCACTTATATATGCAATAACAAAAATTTTAAATTAATACAAAATTAAAACAATTTTTATACATACTGCATACTACACAACTAACTACTACATACAATCAAAAATACAATTTCATACTCAATTTATCCAATTTAATAAAAAAATAATATACAGTTAATTCAATTTTTATACAAAATTCATATATATATTACAAATCAATAATAGCTACGTACAACTATAAACATTGATTTTCGTATATATTGTTCATACACTATTTATATACATTAAAATACAAAATGTATACATTATTAATACAAAATGTCAGATATTGTTCTACTGTTTCAAAAACAAAAAAATTGCTAAATTGATCAAAAACTGTAAAATTTTAAATTTTAACCAGTATTCACATTTACCATCATTCTTCGTTTTAATTACTCATGAAAATACATTTAATATTACGAAATTTTTATTAGCAGAAACACTGAATTAATGTTTCACAAAAAAAATATATATCAATTTAACATATGCAATATAACATTACTAAAATATAAAAAACACTAACCTGATGAATTCCATTTGCCATCATGTTTAATTAAAATTGACACAATTTTCTCCATCAAAATCAAATCTAAACTTTTTCAACTTCAATTTTAATTATTTTTCCAAAAAAAAAACGATAAAATATGACAGAATTCAAATATTTGAATATAGTTCAATTTCTGGAAAAAAAAATGGAAAACGTTTATGGAAAGAAAGATAACAGAATACAATTTTTTAAGGATAAAAAATCAAAAATAATTACCATTAAAAACGGATTGAGAGAATTAAGGTGCATATCTATAATTAATATAATTTAAAATCCCTTAAAAGGTGCACATTTTGTTATCAGTTAAAAACAATAACTAAATTCACACGAAATTATCCAATTTTAATTAAATTTTTTTTAATTTTTTTTTCTTCCTAATTTTACTGAATAAATATTTACAATATTTTAATTTAAAGAAATGCTATAAGTTGATATATTATATGTTATAGAATGAAAATCAAAACCTTGTGCCATAACTTGAAAATATGACTACATAATATGCTATATACCTAATTTACACTTTTGAAAATCATTAATGACCCGAAATTTTGTTTTATTATGCGGTTAGTCTCCGTTATCAATTAATTTCTCAAATCGAATGGGATTTAAGTTTATTCCATAAGTAATTTTTTATCTCAAAATGATAATTATTTTTTAAAAGAAATAGATATTATTTAGAAGCACCACCTACACAATGATTGATTGTTCTTTATATGTATCAAAAATATAATATATATATATATATATATATATATATATATATATATATATATATATATATATATATATATATATGCAAATATTAGATGAACTGGTATCATGTTGACTAGACAATAAGATTACGTTGAATATTTTGAATTTTAAAATAAACATATAGATTTTCATGATCAGATATTAGACTACTTTAGCTCATAGATGATTTTTGACTACAATTATAAAATTTAGTAATATTCCAAAAGAGCAATTGAATTTTTTTTAGTATTTTTGGTTATTTTTACATATTTTTTATTATGTTATGAATTTTTAGCTAAAGTAATCGATCTTTAAATTAAAAAAATATAGTAAAATATCTTGTCATGATGCGAAGAATCAAGTCGTGATAACACCTTCTATAGCACAACTGTAGGTAAGTCAATTCGTAATCTAAAAGGACAAATAAATGCATATGGGGTAGAAACAACAATTAGTCAGAGGCACAAGATACAATTCAAAGGAAAAAGCAGAAGATAAGAACAAGAACCAATAAATCTACAACAATAATGAGAACCAATCTCAAAATTTAGTCATCACATGTACAAAGCAACTACAAAAGAGTATAAGTCTCAAAAGTGGACCTTAACAAGCCAGACTTGTCCCAAAATACAAAAGACTAGTCATAGTTGTTATTCATCTTGTATTCCTAACATACTTAAAACAAAACTTTGAAGAATTTTGTAAGACAACAAAGTTTATGAATATTTTCAGAACTAGAAAATTAAAACTAGTAGCGAAACTAGAATCATAAACAAATTAGAAAAAATATACGAAATATTTTTCTTAAATAAGAATGGTTGTTAATATATATCTAAAGAAACTTACTGATTCCAACAAACTTAGCAGAAATTCAAAGTTATCAAAGTTTAATAAACCAGTGAAGAACAAAAGAACAGAAGAATTGAAATTAATTCACAAATCTAAAATTTATAACACATACCAAAATTTAGAAAAAAAACACAACGAAGATCAAGCCCACTGAATGCACAATGTCCCCTTAAGGAAATTATCCCCCTCTAGTATCCGAGGTTTAATTTGAATATGTCCTCCCAGGGTAGAATGATCTCAATCACTAATGTATTGATACCCAAGACGCTGGTGTCAGCGAGACATTCAACGGCAGTAAAGTACACTTAGAATACTAGATTTATTATTAGAAGAAGAAGTCCATAAATTGTATTTTTAAAATGAGAGGAAATCCCTCAATTGATAGAAAACAAAGGGTAGTGCGAAAAGGTTCTTATTGTGCCTTATCGGAAAGGTCACAAACCTTTGGAAAAATCACTATCTTTTTGAAAGGTCGTCACCATTCATAAAAGTCACAATTTTCCATAAAAGTCATAACTTTTCATAAAAGTCGCAACTTTTCATAAAAGTCACTATTTTTCACAAAAGTCACAACCTTTCATAAAAGTCACAACTCTTCATTTTCCATTCACACCTTTTAAAACCCAACAATCCCCCGCATGAATGGGGAATGTCTCCAAGAGAAAGAAACGTACAAGTATGTGTACTTTACAAACAAGAATTAATTGCATCTGGATATAGGTTTCCCCTTGGACTTTCCATAGTGAACATATGTCGGATATACTCGATCAATCGGTAGATGCGATATTTTTGAACCGTCGAGCTTTGGTGTATACCTAGACAACCATATGTCACACAATTAACCCTTTACCGTTTATGGTTCTTACGGTTGTGTTCGTTTCAGCCATGAACACCTCCTGATTTCATGAGTGTATAGAGAGATGGGATTTTGACAATCATCTTCTTTGAAGCGGCTTACACTTCACACTCACATAGGTGATTTCTAACTGTGTTATCGCGTAGATACACTATTTGGTCAACTCTGCCAAATTTAGCACATTAAAACCATTAAGCTTGATTAACTCATTAACAAGTCTTAATGTTGTATCCTTGTCCCTGAGCATTGTATTCATCATGAGAATTGATAGAGTTTGTGACAATGCCGAACCGTCATTCACAACTTTATTTTTCTCCTTGAATCTAACTCTTGGGATCTCCCGTTTGCTAGATAGAGGTACCGCCATGATGACTTGTCCTAAGCCATAAATTCATTCCCTTAGATGATATTTCAATCTTCTCTCTAGTTAGGCCTTTTTTTAAGTGGATCCGACACATTATCTTTTGACTCTACGTAGTCAATTCTGATAATTCCACTAGAGAATAGTTTTCTAACGGTATCATGTCTATGTCATATGAAGAGACTTTCTATTATACGTCATGCTCCATGCCCTACCAATTGCATCTTAACTATCAAAGTGTATGCATACTAATGCCAATGGTTTAGGCCAAAATAGAATATCTATCAAGAAATTCTGGAGTCTTCAAATTATTCACCGACCTTATCTAGAGCAACTAGCTCAGAGATCATTGTAGAGCTAGCGATACATGTCTCTTTTGAAAAATTTCCAAGAGACTGCTCCTCTACCAAGAGTAAATACATATCCACTCGTGAATTTTACTTCATTTGTCCGATTATCCAATTTGCATCACTATATCCTTTCAATACTGCTAGATATTGTTATAATGCAAGGCATAGTTTTAAATATTATTTTAAATACTCCAAAACTCTATTTATTGTCATCTAATGAGCTTATTTGGGATTACTTGTGAACCGACTCAGTTTAAAATAGCAAATACTATATGTGATCGCACACACTTCATGATATACATCACACTCCTCAATACTTTAGCACAATCTAATTGTGAGTCACTTTTGCTTTCACTCATTTGAAATGCAAAACTCACATTTATTGGAGATTTGACAATATTGACATCCAAAAATTTGAACTAGTCAAGTACCTTTTCAATGCAATGAGACCGTGAAAATGCTAAACATTATGGAGTTCTAAAGATTCTTATATCTAAGATCGCATTACAAACTCCAATATTTTTCATTCCAAACTTGTTTTCTAGCATACATTTAGTAGCATTTATGTCATTAGTGTCTCTATTGATGATCTACATATCACCAATATACAAACAAACAATGACCTTATGATTTTAATGTGAACACATTTATCACCTTCATCATTCTTAAATCCATTTGCCAACATGATTTGGTCAAATTTCTTATGTCATTGTTTGGGTGCTTGTTTTAGTCCATAATGTGACTTAACAAGTTCGTACACATTCTTTTATTTTCCAGGAACCACAAAACCCTCGGGTTGTTCCATGTAAATTTATCCCTCCAATTCTATATCTAAGAAAGTTCTTTTCACATTCATTTGATGAATTTGGAGATCATATACCACAACTAATAATGTTTGCATCGGAATGGATGTAATTCTAATTACTAACGAGTATATGTATCGACAAGATTAAAACCTTATTTTTTTTTCTAAAGCCTTTGACACAAAGTCTTGCTTTATATTTTTCAACAGTTCCATCAATTTTTATTTTCCTTCTAAAGATTCACTTTGAACCCAAAGGTTTATTTTCTTGAAGAAAATCAATTAACTTCCAATGTTGTTTATTGAGACCATCTTTCTAAGGACGAGTCTATAGAAGACACAGGAAATGTTAAAAAATCATATTTGAAGGAAGTAAATGTCCTTTAACATTTACTAAGCCTCTGAATCTCTTTATTAAGTACATTATCCTTTTTCTTTTCCTAGGCATTTTAGAACATTCTCTAGACTACTCAAGTCTAATTTTACAGTCCACAGTCATAGGTCCTATTTTAATTCTTTTAGGAATAGGAACTTGGACTTTGGCTAGACACCCCCACACTTTGAAATATTTCAAGGTAGATTTCCTTCCTTTCCATTTCTCATATGGAAAAGATTGTATCCTGAACAAACTAAATCGTTTTCTTTCTAAAAAGACAAAAAAATTTGTTGTTCCCTTTTGCAGTAAGGATAGTTCCTCTACACAAGTTTTGTAAAAAATCCAAACTTATAAATAATGCATCCATCAGTTCTTTGAACGTTTGATTTTTCATTAGATTGAGGTGAATATGACAGTAGTTTGATGGATAATTCCACTTTCCAAACATATTTCTGCACAAGGAGATTCATACTCTCCATTCTTATCCCTTCTTATCTTTTTTCCCAACTGATTTTCAACTTCGATATTATATTGCCTAGACATTTATATTGCTTCATCCTTATCATTAAGCAAATAGACAGTTTTTTTAATGCAATTATAAATGAAAGTAACGAGATACTTTTTCCCACCACGAGATAGTATTGACTTCATATTACAAATGTCATTGTAAATCAATGTTAAGGGATTAAAATTCCTTTCAACAAATTTGTAAGAATGCTCAGCTACTTAGATTCCACAAAAACTTCACATTTTTATTTATTGCACTCAGAGTTAGACAACTTCTAACTTGATCATTTTTTCTTACAAGGTATTTTTTAATTGAAATGCCCCAAGTGCTCATGTGACTCTAAATCAAGCAAGTTAGAACAAATAAAAATATTGAGTTTGAAAAGCTCTTCGCAAGGTAGCTTTTTTCTCAAATATTTTATTTCAACTTTTACAATTTTATATGATACAAACATTGTTTAGAGTCATCACCTTGTCAAATATCCTTTTCAGATTGACCTTTTCATAACTTTCAATTTGCGTGTTATAGAACTACCCATGAACAATGTTTCATTGGGTCCAATAAAGGAAATATAGTCCAAATATTTCTTTTACAAAAACATAAAAAATGACTATTCACCAATATCCATGTCTATGCAAATACTTTTATAATAATATACATATCTTTTCATTAAAAATCACAACACTGACACTTATTCATAAAAGAACATAATTAACTTGAACAAGTATATATATCACTTGGTAGTTTCATACTATTCATACCGTATACTAGTAATAGAAAAACTCAACAACCACAATACCAAATACACTCCAAGAATTTTGTGTATCTAACATGATACAAAAGTATCATTGAATGTCATATATTTTGATCCAAAGTTAAATTAGACATCAAGTCTAATCATAAGCAAAGAACACCGACATTTTAAATGTGATCTGAGAAATATTTTTCAAATATTTGAAAATAGTTTTTCCACATACTTTCCTAGGCTTTCGAAATGTCATTGACAATATGAAATCTCTTTTGAAAATATTATTCTACAAAAGAATTATATTCCTTCAATTCTCTTTGACAATGTTTACATAATGTCAAAGTTTATTCCATAGAAGCACAAAATCACAAACTCTAAGTCACTAGTATTTTTAATTCTATCACAAATAGACATAACTTAGTATTCTAAATACTAACAATAAGGACAAAATAAATTGTACAATTTATTTCTACATAACTTTGAAGTTTATAGAAAATCAAAAGTTCAACACTGACTTATTATGTGAAGTTTCATATTCTTCAAAGCAATTGCAAAGTCCAATTTATTCAGAGTAGAAAACTACAAAAGATTTTTCTTCTACAACAATCAGACATAATCAAATTGATAGGGAGTACAAAACTACAAAAGTTTTTCTTTTAGTTCCAAACAAAATAAAACATATTCTTAGATTATCACATAGAAATATTTTTTCATTTCAAATAGTCTTCAAACTATAACATTTTGACATACTCTTTTATCAAAAAAAAAATATGCATGTCTCACTCTGCAAACTAGTGAATTTGTAAGGCAACACTATTTGCCAAGGAAAATTCATTCGAAAACCATACGATTTGCAGAACTTTTTCCAAAGGCATACATGATAAATATCGAAATTGTTAACCTTTAGAAACTATTTTCTTCCTTAAATGAATAATAAGAAGGTTACATCTTAATTGGAATACCAAAATAAAACTTTTTCTGTTACACTCTCACTTCGACCTTGCTAAACAAAGCAACAAATTATGGAGAAGTAATGCATTTATCTTCTATTTTCATAATCGGATTCTCTCAATCAGTAGAATACAAAAAATACTAACAGTATAATAATTTCCTTAAGATTGTTATTCATCTTGTATTCCTAACATACTTTAAACAAAACTTTGAAGAACTTTGTAAAACAACAAAGTTTATGAATAGTTTCAGAACTAGAAAATTAAAACTAGTAGCGAAACTAGAATCATAAACAAATTAGAAAAAATATACGAAATATTTTTCTTAAATAATAATGGTTGTTAATATATGTTTAAAGAAACTTACTGATTCAAACAAACTTTGCAGAAATTCGAAGTTACCAAAGTTTAATAAACCAAAGAAGAACAAAAAGAATAGAAGAACTGAAATTAATTCACAAATATAAAATTTATAACACATACCAGAATCTAGAAAAAATAGAAAGAAGATCAAGCCCACTGAATGCACAGTGTCCCCTTAAAGAAATTCTTCCGCTCTAGTATCTGAGGTTTGATTTGGAATATGTCCTCCTTGGGTAGAATGATCTCAATCACCAGCGTATATATACCCAAAACGCTGGTGTCAGCGAGCCACTCAACGGCAGTAAAGTACACTTAGAATACTAGATTTAATAGTAGAAGAAGTCCATAAATTGTATTTTTAAAATGAGAGGAAATCCCTCAATTTATAGAAAAGAAAGGGTAGTGCGAAAAGGTTCTTATTGTGCCTTATCGGAAAGGTCACAAACCTTTGGAAAAGTTACAATCTTTTGGAAAGGTCGTCACCGTTCATAAAAGTCACAACTTTCCATAAAAGTCGCGACTTTTCATAAAAGTCACTACTTTTCACAAAAGTCGCAACCTTTCATAAAAGTCACAACTCTTCATAAAAGTCGCAACTCTTCATTTTCCATTCAGACATTTTAAAACCCAACAATAGCTACAACAAAAAGAGGCATGTTGATCCACGACACCAAAAGCTCATCAAAGCCTCTTAATAATCCTGCAATCGGCTCGATATCAGCTATGGTGGCTGGTGCTCAGACCTACATCATTAAAACTATACAGAGTGTAGTATGAGTACCAAAATAACAAGTACCCACTAGTAATCATAGGACAATTGAGTTTATATAGACATGAAGTACTGCTTAGGTTGATAGTAGCCTCCAAATTGAAGTTGAACTCGTATTGTAGACTCCAATCAGAATTGAACATTTCTTCTAAAAATTTCAATTTCTACAAATGCCCTTTACTTCAAGGCTTTTCGGAACCTAATTGGAATTAAAAACATCTTGTAGAGTCCAATTAGAATTGAACATATTTTGTAATGGATCAAGATAAGCTAAACTAACAAGCAAAATTTTCATAAAATATTGTTACTATTAATGTTGATTACCCCATGAAATGATAGTTTCAACAATTATAAGTTGTCTGAGATTACTTCTGAATACATGTATCTAGCGCAACATTCCACAGAGATATATTATCTCTCTACTTCACCTCTCTTACTCTCTCCTCCCTCTCATTCTATGTGTCCGTGTTTTATAATGTATGTACTGCGCAATTAAATGTTTTTGTGTATCCAATATTAAATTGTACGAGTGTATCCATTAAAATATGAAAGCATGTATATATATAACTATATATGTGTAAGCTTGTGTTTATTACTATGGTTGTACCTCTGTATATAGACTTGTATCATTTTTATCCAGTGTATCCAATATAAAATTTATTTGTTATATCCAATATCAAATCCATCTATTGCATGTATATGATATCAGTTTCATCTCATGTATATAATATCAAATATTTAGTGTATTTAATATTGGATTCACTCTCTATATATGTATTGATATATCTAAGTGTCCAGTATATATGTGCATAAAACATACTTCGAAGAAGAGGATAGAGATGCACTGATACACATCTGTATCTCCTCAAAACTGCAGTGTATGTGTGCTTATATACATACATGTCAACTCATTATATCTTAATTGTGGTGAGACCCCACAGCTAATTCCATCATCAACAACACATAACCTCAAAGAAAGGGACACGCACTTTAGTTTCACTAAAAAATTCCACTTGCCCATAACTCAACCTCAAATACGCATGGTAAGTTCTCTATTCTCTCCATTTTTTTAAAAGAGGGGGGAGAGAGAGATCCATTTTTACAGAAGAAGATTGATGTGTGAGAGAGAGGGGAGATTAAGGAGACTAACGAGCAAGAGAGAATGGAGAGAAGGAAAAGAGTAGCAAACCAAGAGAGAATGGAGAGAAGGAAGAAAGACTGAGGGGAGATTAAGGAGATCAATAACGAGCAAGAGAGAGTGGAGAGAAGGAAGAGAGTAGCAAACCAAGAGAGAGTACAGAGAAAGAAGAGAGACTGAGGGGAGAGTAATGATCTATCAAAAATGGAGTTATTAATGGTTTAAATCTAAGAATGAAAAACTTCTTTCAATTAATTTTCTCTACCTTTTCATTTCCCCTCATCTCTTTTCCTGCTCTTGGACTCAGAAAAAGTATAATACTCACTCAAATTTTAGAAAGAAAAAGGTGAGGCAAAAATGTATTGAGATTATATAAAGGAAAAGGGTCACATATGCCCCTAAACTTTTTGAAAAGGTTTAAATATTCCCTCCATTTAAAGTTTGGTTTCATTTATACCCTCGCCATCCAACTTTTGGTCCAAATATGCCCTTATGGGCGTTAGTTGGCCAACTCGAAATATCCAACTCATTTTACTTTTCTTTAAATCCCCAAATGGATTTTCCACATAATTTTATTATTACAACTTGGCATTTATATTATAAAAGAGAAAGGGTCACCTATGCCCTTAACAATCCGACCCATTAAAAAGATTTTTATGACCTATATTTTAAATGGTTCAATTATATTCCACATTAGCTAATTCTACCCTTATACCTTTTCCCTTTCAAATAACTAGTTGCACATCCATTCATCATTTCAAAGTTAGGGTTCTTAAGAGTCTCATTACCCCTGTCAATTTCATTTTGAGGAGCTCGAATAAATGAGCGTTCTAGTCATCTTCTTACACTTTCTCCTTTAAAAATGAGTCGGGACGCGACTGTTTCAAGTCTGTCGATAGTAAAATATCAATGTAGTATTGCGACGAGATTTTCACGGTTTTCACTCCAACTAATGTTGGAAGACGCTTTTATAAGTGTTATAATCCTAATGTAAATTTATCATACAATTTCGTTAATTTTCATATTTTTGGTGAGTATTGATTTCAAGTTCATAATTGTATAGGGTTATAAATAAACTTATTGAAAATAGGTTGATGATCCACTCCATCCTAGAGATGCAAATCTAATCCACAATTTAAAGAAGGAAAACGATAATCTTCATCGTGAAAACAAAAGTTTGGATACGAAGATGGATGATCTTGAAAAGTATTTGGCATCTGAAATTGAAGAAAAGTGTGAACGTCTAAATGAAATTACTGCTCCCAACCGTGAAGAGGTTGTTATCGATAATGAAGATGTTGTTATTGATAAGTCTAAGAAAAAGGTTTATCAAATAAGGATTGTGATAGCTATGTTGTGGTGTTGTTTTGCAGCATTCATCACATTCTGGGTAATGAAATAAGAAGGAAAATAGGAATTTTTATCAGTTTGTAATCTTAACTTTTTCATCCTTAACTTAGAAAACGTTAAACATGTGTGATGTGTTGAATTGTAGCACTTGATGACTTGAATTGTAGTAGTTCATGACTTGAATTGTAGCAGACGTTTTGATTTATATGGTATGTTAAGTTTGATGTGATCAATTTCTCAACTACTTTTATTTGTTAAGTCAATGCATTATTTGGAGCAATTACTCCTACTTATTGTCAATCCATTTTGGGATGTTGAAAGAAAATGGTTATTTAGCTGTAGGGATAAACATTCCATGATTGCTTCAGGTTCATTTAAATCATCTTTACTCTGCCACATAATGGGTCTTCACCCATCGTTGCCTTTAAAGTGTATCAGAAATGCTTGTAGTTTCTTTGTTACGTCAACACAAACAGAAGATGAAATGGAACTGTTTAATTCAGTAGTTATACTAAGAAATCTAAGGATCAACTTCGTGAAAAATTGAAAAATGCGACTCAAAGTGACATATTTTTTAGAGTAGTTGAAATAACGAAACAGGGTGCAGAGTTAGTGGAAAAGGTAACAAGGTGGATGTGTATAAATGTAGCAGTTTGTGTAATTTCGGACAGTACGATATTGATTTTGGATGGGGGGGAAGGCGATAAGAGTGAGCTCGGTGAGTCGTGGAGTGACAAATCAGATATTTTTCATGGATAGTCCAACAGGAAATGGGATGGATGTACTCGTAACTTTGGATGAAAAAGATATGGAAATATTTCAAAGTGACAAAGTCATACTTGAATATGCTTCACCAGTTGTGAAAATGTAGTAGAATACATCATGTTCAATTCTATTTAATTTGTTGCCTTTCTTTTTCCTAAAAGCTCATCAAGTTTGTTTGATTATTCGACATGTACTACTTCATGTTAATTAATGTGATTTCTCATAACAATTTCAACTCATATTTATAAAGGCGCGCAATTCACATTTATTCATCATGAAATAATGTTATAATTGCAAAACAATTTGCTACAAGGAACATTTTTGAATTTTCATTTGGTTCGGAGACAAAAACCAGAATTCTAATATTTTTGTTCCCATCTGTAATATTCTTCTTCAATTATCGGAATTTGAAGTTCCAAGTCTTGTTCATCGAATGGCTTACACCTGCTGTTTCAGAAACTTATTATAAACACAAGCAAAGTCGTCTAAACAGAAACTTATGAAATAATGGATTTCTTTTTCTTGCTTTTCTTTGTGGAAGACTCATCCACACCCAATTCTGTGTCTCTAGACCACACAAATAATACACAATGGCAAATAAAATAAAAAATAAAACTTACTGAACGAGTACAACAGCAACATGACAAACAATGACAAGGAATCTTAGATACTTCATGGATTAAACAACCATATTTCTTAAATTCACAATGACAAACAAGATAAACACACTCAAAGAAGACGTCTTAAATTCACAATGACAAGACATAACACAACCAAAAAAAAAAGGTGTATGTAATGCCATTCTATGAAGGCAAATGAAAGTTTTACCTAACTTAATACTCATTAGCAATATTGTTGTCAACCACTGTGGTTAACCATGAGCATTAACAAAAAAAATTAACATAGAAAATAAACAACAATAAATCATCATCTACAACAGGATTTCTGCCCTTAACCCCCATCATCTTGAATCTTTTCTTTTTTGCTTGCATTTGCACATGTCCAGCAGGGATAGCTTCTTTTCCCTTCCATGTTGTTTTGATCGGAGAATAAGGCAGATTAATTGGCATTGAGGCACTAGTGTGATCTCCATAAAACTAGATTTTTCTTGTACCAGTTGGAACAACCCTTTTTTTAAACTTCTTAGCCCTCAACTCCGATTCACAAATCACCATTGGTCTTAGAGGTAGGTCTTCTTCATATTCAACATTAGGACCATATGGTTCTAACTCTTATGTTACAGCCTCAGCCCCAGTTCCAGCTTCAGTTCCACCCTTAACATCAGGACCATGTTCATTGTTAGACATTGGCCATTTTCCTTTCTTCGAATCTGCATTATTTTCAGAATGCTTTTCCTATAATTTTTTTGGTATTTAGTTTAATTATCTTACAATAACAAACATGGAAAAACATGTAATATTGTGCTTACCTTGTAACAGGACCTCACATTATGGTTTGATTCACCATAGTTGTTACATGTCGTTTGAGTGCATTTTCTGGACTGAGACCATTGACCCTTTCTTTTTCTAGCATCATCTGGTTCTCTATTCCTTTTTATTTTTGGTCTACCCAATTGTTTCAAAACATCAGGAGGCAACATTGCACTTGAAGGATCAACCTTCCAGAACTTCTGACCTCTTACAGGCTGCATCTTGTTTTTATATGTTAGCATGTAAGCCTCCTTGCTATACCACCAATGTATTTCAGTTATTGGATCTACTTTTTGTGTGTCAATGCTTTGATGGCATGAGGGCAGGGAATACCTGATATATCCCAAATTTTGCGAGTGCATTTTTTTCTCTAAATTGACAGTGTGTCTATCTTCTCCATCAGACACTTCATAGCCCTGTAACAACCCTAAAATCGAATAGGATAAATACTTAAGGTGATTTAATTACTATTTAAAATATGAAATTTTAAGGGCATAATGATTCTTTCACGTATTAGTTGAAATAAATCAGATTTATATTAATTTAATTAAATCCTATTTTGACTATGTCTTGAATTTAGTCTCCTAATCCTAATAACTCTCTCCCTCACGTTTCTCAACTCTCTCCACGTATCTCAACTCTCATTCTCTCACGCTCTGACTAACAAGAAAGCTCAAGAACAGTTTAAAAACAATTGTTCTTCACACTTGAAAAACACACGAAAAGTTTTAAGAAAGCAAGTTAATCAAAAACGTTAAGGCAAGGGAGATTTCCGTCGAGTTGGTGGTGGAACTTTAGGTGAATTGGGCGTGGTTTTGGAGACAAGTTTGAGCAGCAACTTCAAGCTTGAACAACGTCAAAAGGTATGGGTTTCTTCTCTCTTGGTCCCTTTCCCAAGAGACCTCTTACGATTCAAACTATTCACTTCGAAACTAAATTTGTTCCCCATTGCATGTCCCTGTCACTAGCTCTCTATGATCTTAGGTTGGGTATTCTTGCTGGTAGAATTTAGGGATATTGTGTTTGTGGTGATGATCTTGTTTCGAGTATGTGTTCATGATTATGTGTTTATGTTTTGCGTCTTTCAGAAATATGAATGTAAACACGTATGTATTTGTGCAAGATTGTGACCATGACTTTGAGTCTTTTTTTAGTATGTTAATTTCATAGAGATTACTCGTGTTTTATGTACAGATGTTCTTAAATTCGTGATGTTGACATGGTGGAAATTCTATCAATTCTAGTTAAAAAAAAATGACCAAGTCATACCTCTAACTTGTCTTAAGAACCCAAAAGAAAGACTACGAAAGAGGTGCTCAAATGACCCGTAAAATGCTGCATAAAAATGTGTAACAAATTTCCAGAATCTAGAAATTTATTGCATATGGTTTATGGAAATTTTGGGCGTCTGAAAAATTAAAAAAAATAGGTGAGGTCTGCAGCGATCGAACCCAAGACCTCACTAAAGCATACCTTCATAAATTAATTAAAAGGGGTGTGCTAAATGGGGCTCTAACTGGGGATGGGGTTCTATCGAAACTCGGCAGAAAAAGGGAAAAAAATATGTTGTTGTGGGGTTTCTATCCCACGACACAGAGGATCCCCCAAGAATGTAATTAAAAATAAGTGAGGCGCACGGGATTGGAACCCGTGTACCCTTAGCCGGACTCTTCTACTTAAAACGTAAATATATAAATGACAGGAGTGGGATTCGAACCCACGCCCTCTAGATAGGTAGCGAATGAGAAGAGAAAATATATAAAAAAAAAGGGGTGGTTGTGGGGAATCGATCTCACAACCCCTCGACCAGTAGCGAAAATGAGAAGCTAAGGAAGGGAATATTTATTAAGGGAAAAGTATGGGGTCGTGGGGAATCGATCCCACGCCCCTCAGCAACTGCCGAGATGAAATATGAAAAGAGAAAAAAAAAATAATAACGTGAGAAATGGGGATCGAACCTGGATCCCCAAGCCGAGTGACACAATAGTAAAAATAAAAAGGGGTTGTGGGGGTTCGAACCCACAACCCTTCGGCCAATTTAAGAGGAAAACAAAGTAGAGAATGAAAGATATATTATTAATGTTGGGGTTTAACCTAGAGTTCCAATATCATGGAGATTAAAAATAAAATTAATAAAAATGTAAAGTGTTATCCAAGAGATTCGAACTTAGGTTTCTTTGCCAAACTTCCGTATTGATACATAAGTCAAATCAAAATATCCAAGAATAATGCCACCTACTTAGATCAAATCAAGATCTTGGCATTTATACAAGATACATAAGTCTTGTACTACATAATCTTAGGAATGTATGGATCACTTAACGAACTATGAATGAAGCCTCATGGCTTGTATATGTATAGACTCATAAGTCTAGCATAAGTTTAAAGGTAAGTGAACCTAAGATGTATGCAATGAAATGATGAAATGAACAAAGAAATGATGAAATGAATAATGAAATGATGAAAACCTAGAAGGGTTAAGTAAGAGTGTGAAACACAACAAATGTCCAAGTGCATTTGCATATGATGAGACGAACTATGAAATGGTGAAATGAACATTCCCGTAATAAGGGGTGAGTAACTATGAAAAGTAAAGGTTCTAATGATGAAGAAGGTGGTGACATGTAACGACCTGTTTAGTCGTTTGGTTAAAAAATTTTGTTTTGGGAAAAACTGGCTGCATGCGACGGACACCACGACGGACCGTCGTGGGCACGACGGACCGTCGAGGGTGTCCCGTTCCCAAATACTTGGAATTATGAATTTGAGTGTTGAAAACTGAGTCTCTGAACTCTGTGACGGACCTGCAGGACGGACCGTCACAGTCACGACGGACCGTCGTGAGCCCCGTCGCAAAACACTTAGACTTTTGAGAATTTGGCGTTTGAAACAACTCTCTGACCGTCGCGACGGACCTGCAGGACGGACCGTCGCAGGCGCGACGGACCGTCACAGGCTCCGTCATCCCAGTCGGGGTCAGAATTCTGACTATTTTTAAAGGGGTATTTTGGACCATTCCGGCTTTAATTTATAAAGTTGGTGGGTTAATGTTATTAGTCTAATTCCTTGGGGGTTGAAAGACTAACTTTGAGTAACTTGGTGGGTTGGTTTCATTACCTTTGAAACTTGAATTCTTGTGATTTAGGGTAAGAAGAGGAAGAGATTGGAGGAAGAAAGAGAAAGAGAAAAGGGAAGAGAAAGAGGCGATTGAGAGAGAAGGGCAAGGTTTCTTGAAGATTTCTTGCTTGAATACAAATCCTTGGTGAAGGTAGGTTATGGTTTATGCTACTTGTAGTAAACTCTCAATAGCAAATGTTATGTATTGGGTAATCTTGTAAATCCTTCTATATGCTTAATTGTATGATTGTATGAGTATGATTATATGTTTGTGATGAAATAAGTATGATGAATCTTGTGAACCCTAAATCTTGATGAAACCCTAATTTACTTGTTATGAGAATTGTGATGCCTTAGTATAAATGAAGGCTTGATGTACTTGTTATGAGAATTGTGTTGCCTTAGTATAAATGAAGGCTTGATGTACTTGTTATGAGAATTGTGATGCCTTAGTATAAATGAAGGCTTGATGTACTTGTTATGAGAATTGTGATGCCTTAGTATAAATGAAGGATTGATGTACTTGTTATGAGATTTGTGATGCCTTAGTATAAATGAAGGCTTGATGTACTTGTTATGAGAATTGTGATGCCTTAGTATAAATGAAGGCTTGATGTACTTGTTATGAGAATTGTGATGCCTTAGTATAAAATGAAGGCTTGATGTACTGGTTATGAGAATTGTGATGCCGTAGTATAAATGAAGGCTTGAGGTACTTGTTATGAGAATTGTAATGCCTGAGTATAAAATGAAGGCTTGATGTACTTGTTATGAGAATTGTGATGCCTTAGTATAA
>CM064972.1:51603892-51712174 GCA_032847665.1 Solanum chilense | reverse complement strand
ATAGAATATGGATCGGAGTGTCACGTACCGACACAAGAGGAAGAAAGATAATGAATCTTGAAAGATGTTATAATGCTAAGTCTAATGAGCCTGTTTTTCCTTAATGAGTATGATGTCGAGGCTTGAGTCCTCCTGGACGAACTTAGTGATATTTATTGATGATTGTAGTATTTGTTGTTACTACATGTTGAGTATTATAGTTGATTTGTGAGATTTATCTGTTATATACTGTTTTCTATTCTGAGTTGGCCGATGATACCTACTCAGTACGTGTGGTTGTACTGACTCCTACTTGTTTGTTTCTTTCTTGTATTTGTGGAGTGCAGCAACCGTTCCGTCGTCTTCAACTCGACAGCGATTCTAGCCAGTCTTCACTGCACCGGATCTCAGGGTGAGCTATGCTTCTAGCTTGGACTGGATCTTCTTCTTCTCGTCTTGATGCCTTGAAGTTCCGGCATGGACTAGCTTTCATTTGTTTAGTTTCTTAGAATACTCTTAGTTTCGTAAATTGACTTTAGATGTTCTTGTGATGATGACTTCCGGATTTTGGGGGATATTTATTGTATTTGTTTTTCGTATTGAGTTAAGTCTTCCGCGTTGTATTTTGAGTTAAGTCTTCCGCATTGTATTTGTTTGGGTTTAGATTGGTTGGTTCGCTCACACAGGAGGGAAGTGTGGGTGCCAGTCGCGTCCCAGTTTTGGGTCGTGACATGACAACATGACATGAGGCTAATGTAAATGATGAGAGCAGTCTAGAATGAGACTAAGTAAATGTCATCAATATGTACTCACCAATGAGAGTGTAAAATAATGAAGAGACCAGTCTTTATGAACACTCTAAAGAAAGTATTGAGCTTAACACACTTAATACTAATGATGAGATGAGAAATCATCTAATGAGTTATGATGTCCTCATACTAGAAGTCAGCTTCCATGACGTATGAGATGAATGTAATGGAACTTTATACTGAGCACCGATAGGCTAGCTATGAGCGGTAATGCCTTCTTTTGGGAAAGGCGTAGGTTCACATAACTCTCATGAGATTAAACTGTCCGTCATGTCGGGTATGGTCTCCTTATATCTCCTAGTCTTCAAACCTATACTTTCAATATAGGGATCTAGCGGGGTTCAATTCCCATGTACGCTAGCATGCTTTGGGTCACTTTGGCCAGTGATTCCACCTCTTTACGGTGTGAGGAAGACACTGGATTTCATGATGCTCACATGATCTATGCCGATTTAAGTTAAAGTTTCCAATGACTGAATGAGGCCAGCCTCGAATGAGGCACATAATGAAATAAATGATAGCAAAGGTGTTAGGATAGGATAATCGAGAGGTGAGCTAGACCCAGGTAATGAATTTAGGTTATTCCTGATTATTACACAGCAAACCCGATGAAAGTCTTAAACTATACCCTAGGTATAGCTAGTGTTCACATTGGCCTATGAATGAAATGAAATGAAGTATATATGAATGAATGAAGCACACTCTGTGTTTTCTAATAAAGACTCCCTAGTTGAAGTCCCATGTGTTGAACCTTATTTTGGAAAGTCTTAATGTCAAGTCCATGATTCCAAGGTCTCATGGCATATGAATGAATGATATGAAAGTAGATATGGGTTATATGTTAGGTGCTATGATATGTGCTATATGAAGATGTTATGTTTTGTGTGCAATATGATTTTTATAATGATGCATGTTACTCTCATGGCATGACCTTCCTAACTCAATTTGGAAAGTTCACTAACTTTCCTAATTTCAATTTGGCAAGTCTACTGACTTGACTTCTAAAAATCATGTCAATAGGAAAGAGATGCTCTTTCTCATGCATGTCCTTGGTGTGTGCTTGAATATACCCATACTTAGTACAAGTGTGTACTAACCCTAGACATCTATACTATTTTAGGTGCAGGCATACGTGGGCGATAGAGCTATAGGTTCATTGTTGCAGCTATGCGGACGTCAGCATTCATCCGGAGTTTGGTAGGTCCTCATGCTTTCGAGGATGCTATTGTTTTACATTCTAGCGTAGTTTTAGAGTTGAGCTAGTGGAGCATGTTCCACTAGCGTTTCTTTCCTATTTTGGTTCAGACTTTGTATTGGTGTCATTTTGGCCATTATACAATTAATACTTAATGAACTATTTCTTTCAGTTGCTTATCTCTTTAATGTTAGATGGTTGATGATGAACGATTATGAAATGTCAAGAATATTTAGTAAGTATGTTAAAGATCAAAAAGTTTCAAATTTTCCGCTAAATGTAATCTAGGTGAGGTATGAATAACGCATGTAGGCTTGTCTGCGACCTCTAAGAGGTTAACGACGCCGGTCTCGTCTGGGGCTAGATTCCTGTCGTGAAAAGCCCCAATCTCCATCGAATTCCACCTTACAACCATGTGCCATGGCCCTGTAGACAATGTACAACTTCATGCATTCCGGACTGAAATCTGTAACCCAAGTCTTTAACTTTTTTTCATTTTCCTTAGCAATCTCATCACTTGTACCCTTATTTCTTCTAACATCTAGATTATGGCTTTGCTCTAGCCTCAAGATCCATGCATTGAATGTTTCAGTGAAGTTGTTATCAACTAACATGTTCTTACAGTGAGTATTAAAATAAGCTCTAAATCATGCCTTTGGTGGATACTTTACCAAATTCCATGCACAATCTTCTGATAGTTTCCCAACTTATTCAATTGGTCCTTGAACTCTTCAACATAGGAACTCCAAGCACACCACCACATAAGCTTCATCATTTGACCACTCCTCCTTTTTCTGCACCAGTTACTCTCAATGTGTCTCACACAATACCTACATTGAGCTTCAGGCAACACTTTGACAACAGCATCTATCAGTCCCTGTAACAGTAAAGTTGAGCATTAATGTGTGTTAAAACAGTAAGTAAAGTGTTTTTGAAATTGTTAGAAAGTGTGTAAAAACAGTGAGTAAAATTGTGAATAAAAGTGAATTAAAAAGTGAGTAAAAATTGTGAATTCAAGTAAATTAAATAGTAAGTTAAAAAAAAAGCACCATACCTTTTGCATATCCGAAATCAATGTGATTTTTGCACCATCTTTATGGTCCAAAGACCCCTTCAATAGCTCAATGAACCAGCACCATGTGCTGTTTGTTTCTTTGTCTACGATTGCCCATGCTAGTGGATAGAAACTGTTCATAGAATTTTGTCCTAGTGCAACCAACAACATACCCTTACATATACCTTTCAAGAATGTACCTTCAAGTCCAATAAATGGCCTCAAACCAGATTTCCAGCCTTTCTTAAGAGCATCAAACCACATGTACATCCTTAAAAAATTTCTTTTTTCCTTCAGCTAGGGCATCCTTAGATATATTTATCAAAACATCACTTCCAAGATTGAATTGCTTAAGCTCTTGTGCATAGGCCTCAAGCTTGTTATAGTCATCAATAAAACTGTCATCCAACTTCTCAAGAGCCATCCTCTTATCCCTTTTAAGTTTGGATTGACACACATTCAATTTTAAGTCATTTTCAAGCTCTCCTCTTATATTTTTTACCTTATACTTGGGATTATTTTGAATCTTGTTCTTGAAGTATTGAGCTAAAGTAACTGCATCAGCTCTAGAATTAAAAAAGGCCTCCTCACATGTGTTCTTATAGGTGAAAGTCTTTATCTTAAACCCTTCAGTTTTGCCATCTCTTTAAATCAAACACCTTAAGGGACATCCCACATCACAACCATACCTAGTTCTCTTTTATCACCTTTTATAATAGTCAAAGCCCTTTTGTTATCTAATGCACAATAATTAAGAACCTGTCTACCTTCTTTCATGTCTTTAAATGTCAACCCAACTTGCAATTCCTTGAAGCTTTCCTACCTGTCACCTACTACTCTTCCCCTTTCATTGCTAATAGCATTCATCCACTCTAAATCAAATTCCTCACCCTCAAAAATATCCCATTCATCAACAGAACCAGCACTATTTTCACAATATGTACCAACCTCAACATCTACACAACATGATTCAACATATTGTGTGATATATTGGGAAATGACAGTGAACTCACCCTCCTCCACAACAAGGAAGTTGACGACTTTAAATTTCTCACATAAAAGGATAAGGATGGCCCTAATTCCATCATCCCCATCTATATATAATACTTTCTAGAGGGCCCAATGACTAATAATTGTTTAACCCGTGAAAACCCTAGCTTGGAAGTAAACTCATCACATATATCTTTATGACTCAATAATTCAGGGTCAAAATTTAGCCAAGAGTGCACCCATTTCTTAGTGTAAACCAACAGAGGTGAAATGACCCAACTACCCCCGTAGTTGAACACAATTTCAACTTCATCAATCATCCTTCAAAATTACATGAAAAAAATAGAAAAAACAGAGGGACCACTCAAACCAAACACATTAAAAGCTGCAAAAAAAATAAATAAAGTAAGCCCTAAAAGACAAACGTCATCTCGACACCACCAAAAGAGAAACAAAACAAAGCTAACAAAGGAATAAAAGTAGATCCTTTTAACACCAAACAATACATTTCAAGTGATTTCGATAAACATAAATCAAAGGGAATCAAATATAACACATGCCATCGATTTTACTTAAATAACCCTAACTAACAATAAAATGTAACTTCAATCGAATATATAATTTATTGAAGGGAGAAAACTTATCTTCAACCTGTAGATCTTCTAACCCTAGCACTACAATTTGTGTAAATCTTCAAGAACCCTAGATAGTGCCGCAACGTTCTTTCAGTGGAAATGAACAAGTTTAGGAAATTAGGGATTTGTTATGGGCTAGAAGGGATGGGTTTTGGGCCGGATACGGGTCGCGTAAGTTTTTTATAAGATGGGTCATGTTGAACCATTTAAAATATGGGTCATAAAAGTCTTTTTAATGGGTCGGATTGTTAGGGGCATAGGTGATCATTTCTCTTTTATAATATAAATGCAAAGTTGTAATATTAAAATTACATGGATAATCCATTTGGGCATTTAAAGAAAAGTAAAATGAGTTGGATATTTCGAGTTGGCCAACGAACGCCAATAAGGGCATATTTGGACCAAAAATTGGACGGTGAGGGTATAAATGGACCAAACTTTAAAGGGGGCATATTTAGACCTTTTCGAAAAGTTTAGGGGCATATTTGACCATTTTCCCTTATGTAAATAAATAGGTAAAATTTTCAAAATGTCAATATGTTGACATTTAATATGTTTCCTTATCCACACTTTCAATATTTACCTAAAATATAATATTTTAGTTTGTTATACATTTGTTTTTATTTGTTTGTTTTCAAGATTACAATTATTTAGAAAGGATAAATCAAGAGATTTTATAATTTACATTTTATGTGCTCATTTTACCATTCAAACTAAAATTAATTTTTCTTACTTTCATGGTGAAAACTAAAAATTATATTTCAGTGATCAAAATTGTTTTTACATGACTGCAAATGTATTTTTCTTTTATTGTATTACAGAAATATTACTAATTATATCTCAATATTATCTAATCATTACATATGAATGTGATTTATGAAAGGATACAAGATTCTGGAATGAAAATAATATACATGGTAGAAATAATACAATCTGTTGAGGAAGAATGTAATATTTTTAAAAAATAAATACAAATTGACTATAAAAGAAATAGGGTTAAAATATTCTGGAAAACAAATAGCATAAATAGAGAAAATAATACAATCTGTTGAGGAATGATACAATATTCTAAAAAAAATAACTTGACGGTTAAAAAATAGAATACGTCTATGCTTAAGAAATACAAATCCATTTGACATACCTATTTGAATTACTACAAACTAAAAAAGAAGTACAATGTTCTTAAAAATATGAATGATGAGTAAAAGAAAAAACAATTAACAAACAAAAGTTAATATGAAAACGATTCTGGTATGAATATAATTCTGCAAGCTATTTCTCTGGCTATCTCTTGCTTCTTCGTATGCTATGTTCTTTTTTTCCGGTTTTTTCACCAAAATCAAATCTGAATTTGTATTCACTTATGCATTAGTAACCCTATAAGAAAATTCAAAATTATTAAATATGAAAATGTTAAAAAAAATAAATCAAAACAATATATTATGTATGAATGCTGATGTAGATTACTACAAATAACAATCTACTAAATCTCAAATATGAAAACAAAATCACAAAAAATTGAATAATAGTGTTTAAAATACTAAAAATTCGAAAGCATAAATGTTTGATAAGTATGTTAACAAACTCATATAAAAATTGAAAAATTACGGAAAATTTGAAATACATACAATCCAAAGTTCAACATCATTTGTGATTTGAAAACAAAATCTAATGAGATCTCGAAAAATAAATGATGACTTCAAAAAACCTTTATTATCAATTGAGAGATTTGTTGAATTAGTTGATAGATCTACACAAATTGGTATGGACTTGAATAATTAGTTCTTCTTCAACAATGAGGAGAGAATATTAGTGAGAATTTGATGAAAGAGAAAAAAAAATGAGAACGTGAATGATGGGGACAATGGTGAAAACTGAAAAGTTAATGAAAGAGAGAAAAAAATTGAAAACATGAAAGATGGAAAATAAATTTCATGGTAGTATTTGGATACAAATTATTTTCTAAAGTATTGATATTTTGACATTTTAAATAACTATTTTAAAGTGTAGATGTTTCTACTAATTAAGTTAGAAATTGTGACTAGTTTGCTAATTTTCCCTAAATATATAGACTTATTAGTAACAGACTAGCACAAAGTTATAATTTTAAATGGGCTAAAATTAGTGATAGTTGTGCACATTTTGAACTTCATTCATGAGCCTAAATTCAGATTTTTTTATATCTCAGTCTCCTTTATCAATTAATTTCCCAAATTGAATATAAATTGGGGAACTAAGTTTATTCCATAAGCAAGTTTATCTTGAAACGATATTAATTTTAAAAAAGATAGATATTACTCAAAAACACCACCTACACAATGATTGATTATTCTTTATATGTATCAAAAAAAAATATTTACATATATTTGTAACATTAGATGAACTGGTGTCATGTTGACTAGACAATAAGATGATATTGAATATTTTGAATATTAAATTATACATATTACGTTTCATAATCAAATATTATACTACTTTAGCTCATATTATATCACTCAACGTGACGTTTGACTACAATTATAAGATGTAATAATATTCCAAAAAAGAACAATTGAATTTTTGTTAGTATTATTGGTTATGTTATAAAATTTTGGTCAATGTAATCCAGCTCAAAATTTTACAAAAAATATAACTAAATATCTTGTCACGATGAGAAGACTTGAGTCGTGATAGAACCTACTATAGCACATCAATAGGTAAGTAAACTAGTAATCCGAAATGGCAAATAAATGCACATGGGGTAGAAACAACAATTAGTCAGAGATACAAGATGTAATTCAAAGGAAAAAATAGAAGATAAGAACATAAAACAATAAATATACATAAAAAATTAGAATTAATCCCAATATGTGGTTGTCACATGTACAGAACAACTGCAAAAGAGTATAAGTACCAAAAGTGGACCTAAACCAGATAGATTTGTCCAAAAGTACAAAAGACTAGTCAATAGATTTGTCCAAAAGTACAAAAGACTAGTCATAGTTACAAAAAAAAGATGCAGGTTGATCCACGACACCAAAAGCTCACCCTCACCTCTAAATACTCCTACAATCGCGTCGATATCAACTGTGGTGATTGGTGCTCAGACCTGCATCATGAAAATGATGCAACGTGTAGTATGAGTACCAAAGTAACAGGTATACAACAGTCATCATAGGCCAACTGAGTTTGAAACGTAAAAGCAATGATGAAAAGCAGGAAAAAAACAGAAACCACGAAATTAATACAATAAAAAAATCCTAACTAAGAAATACACAAGAGGAAATAAAGAACAGTAAAGTAAATAGCTAACTAAAGCTTAGCTGGACCCCGTAAGCTCAGATAGTAAACTTGTATGCAATTTAAAGTAAATAAGTTAAACAGGCCCTTATAAGCCTGATGGATAGATAGAAGAGCTAAGGAACTACAAAAAGCACTTAAGACCACTTCCAAAACTATCACGACCTTCCACGAACATGAACCCTGGGAAAGGCACCCAAAGAACCCAAAACAATCACCCAGTCAAGACTTGAACCCGAAAAAATAGGATTGTGCCCGGACTCAAACTGTAATACCCCAAAGATATCTAAGATAAGACCCGAATCATTTTCATTTGCGAAAAGAGTTGTTCCAGGTGATCCATAAAATTTTATGTCACGCCCCGAGCCGACAACTTAGATGTAAGTGGCAATCAAGAACTATTACTGGCCCCAAACAAACCCTTGGCCAAACTCAATACTCAGCGGAAGACTTACTCAACAATATATAAACTCAACTGAAAAGATTAAACTCAATTGTCTCAAACAAATAACTCGAAATATATAAGAATATTCAACTGTCAAAAAATAGGCAACTCAAGTCTTTAAAAAGTTTGACAAAGAAATGAAAAATACTCCTCAAAACACTACTATATATGAAGTCTCTAATGACAATTACGGGAAAGACCCACGACATCCTAAAAAAACTAAAAAGTAAATGGAAATCCTCCGAAAGCAACGAGGCTCACCAAAGAAACTCTGGAACTGCACATGGTATCAATAGTTCGCTTGTTGATGACCCTGAACTCCTATATCTACATCATAAAAGATGCAGGCCAAATGATGTCAATACATGAAATGAAACGAGCATGCAAGGGGAACTCCACAGCACAAACATAAGCTTAAATTAATAAAAAGGAAGAATGTACTCACCTCATCTCAACTCAACTCAAGGATACTTAAAGATACTCAAACTCAGAAGTACTCAACGCAGTTCAATATAAAAGAAACAATAAAGATGCACTATAAAGAAAGATTTTTAAAAAGCAGATAATAACTCAACGTATTTAAAAATACAATAAGAACTCTTTTACTCTTATTTGAGAATTTCTTTATCGACATCCATCACTATAAGCTATGTGATGATACAGTTACTCACCCACGCCGCTAGAACTAAGTTATACCCTACCGGAGTATAAGACATCCTCAACTAAGTGGATCCACTAAGCTTTTCTTAAAAAGCAATAAAGGAATTATTGAAAAAGTAATACCCTTTTGACCCACATTGACATACATGGTCAATGAGGACTTTGAGTTGTCTGAACTCATCCTCATATCGGTGTTCAATACTAATCCCAATAATATAACTCATGCTCATATGTTTTAAACATTTCTTCATCCTCAAACTTTGAAATCACTACTCAAAAAGGTTCTCTTAAAAGAGATAGTACTCAAAACTCCTCATGAATCATTTGGTAATCAAAGTTTACGCTCATTTTAAATGTAAAAATGTTTACTTTTGGAAGTACTTAGTTCCCATATATTCATTTATAGAAATAAAAATCAACTCTCCTTATCCTCATACTCAATTCTTAAAACAAGTTTTAAAAGTTTATAAAAGACTTCTCAAAATAACTCATAAGACTTTCTCAAACTAGACTCTTAATATTTTCTTGAATTATGAATTCAAGAGTTAAGATTCATTATATTAAGGACCTCATGATGATAAAATTTAGTTTAGATTGTTAGGACTAATAGAGGAATGAAAACTCAACTCGAAGGGACAAGTACAGATCGATGACAAAGAAAAAGGTGTTTTGACGCTCCGGGAGGAGGGGTGTAGCGTCGCACCAGGCCTCCCATGGGATCAATTCAGGCACATCTGGGGAACGGAAGCCCCTTCCAGAATGATCCGGTGAAACTTTCTTCTCGTGTTTTGACTCTAATTCACCTAGATTGAGTGTTTTCCTCAAATTCTCCTTAGAAATAGCTACCCTGTACAAGTACACGAGAATCTACTCACTTTTCGTCAAGCAAAACCCTCAAAAATAAAAATCCTCACCTTAAGAATTCATCAACTCCATAAACAAAGCATGCAACCTCAATAACACCCATCAAGAATTCAAATCATTCAACCTCAAGAACAAAATTACGGATGGAATTCATATGATTGGTGCGTGGGTTAACGAACCAAACAATATAAAACTTACATACCTTAATTTGGAAAAACAAATCCTCGATTTGCAAGAATTTTGGTGATTGATTGACCTCCTCCTTGTTTCCTCCTCTCGAACTTCTCTCAAAACCCTAAGCGTATTCTGAATTATAAAAACTGATGTAAGTCAATTAGACCCTTAAAATATTTCCAAAAATGTTTATAGCTAATGGGTTAAGGAAAGACCAAATCACCACTTATTAATTTGGATAAATTTCCTTAACTGAACAAGTTAACTTCAAACGAGCATATCTCCCTCATACGAACTTGATTTTTAGAAAAGTTGGTGGTGTTGGAAAGAAGATTTAAAAACCTTTCATTTGATACTTATGGGTCACCTAAATCATTTTGTACTGAAAGTTATGGTTGATTGAAGTTGCACCAAAACTCATAACTTAAGCATAACTTGGATAAATCTCAAATTGGCTCTTCCTAATTTAGTTCTTTCTAAAAGTATCTCTTCCTAGGAATGAGGTGTTACAATATCTCCCACTTGGGATCATACATCCTAGAATGATATTAATATAAGTATAAATAAGGGTGGAAACATACACCCATTTCAAACACCCCACAAGCGACATATCATAATTCAACATTTCAACTTAAAAAGTACTAAGAAAAGAATAAGTACATTGGCTTGAAGCTTCTCCGGAAGCAAAGAGATGTGGGTATATCTTATACATTTCCTCCTTAGCCTCCCAAAGTATCTTCCTCAACAAACTGTTTCCTCCATAAGACCTTGACTGATGCAACCTCTTTGGTTCTCAACTTGCAAACCTTACGATAAAGTATCTTAACGGGTATCTCCTCATAAGGTTGTCTATCCTTAACACCTATACCTTAAGTGAGTATAATAAGTTAAGTATCACCTATACACTTCTTCAACATTGAAATGTGGAATACTTCATGAACAACTGCTAACTCTGGCAGTTGCTCCAACTCATAGGCTACATTGAAAATCCTCTTGGATATCCTACAAGAAACAATATATCGGGGATTGACCTTCCCCCTCTTACCAAATCTCATAAAACCATTCATGGGTGAAACCTTTAAGTAAACCTAATCATCCACCTCAAAGTCCAAATTTCTTCTCCTAAAATAAGTATAGGATTTGTGACGACTTTGTGTTGTTTTCTGACTTTCTAGAATGATCTTCACTTTCTCCATAGCTTAATGAACAAAGTCTTGTCCTATCAAACCATTTTCACAAACCTTAAATAATCCAATAGGATATCTACATCTTCTTCCATACAAAGCCTCATAAGGATCCATTTGGATACTCACATAGCTTTGTTGTAGGCAAATTCTATGAATTGTCCGTCCTGCTTGACCATCAGTCTAAGGGTGGAAACTACTCAAATTTATGTTCAAACCAAAATTTCCATCTTAAATTATGCATACTGAAACTCCATGAAGTTTGATTACCGCTTAGAAATGGACAGATTTAGTCATCCAATCAACAATCACCCAAATCGAATCATGTGTCTGCAATTCAACGAAAAATAAGTAATGAAATCCATATTGATCATCTGCCACTTCCATTCTAAAAGATCGTTGCAATACACATCTTCATACTACTCTGCCGGTAGACTTTTCTCAAGTCACGATACATCATTGAGGAACCCGCATGGATAGAGTATCTTGAGCTATGAGATTCTTTTATGAACCTCTCTTGGATCTCATAGACCTTTTTTAGACACAATATACCTTGATACCTCAATATATTGTATCCCCCTTGTTCAAAAGTCAACACTTTTTGTTTATGACCTGTGCTTTCAATTCAAGCAAAATAAGGTCTTGGTCTTATTTCTCTTTCACTTCAGACACTAGTGATGATTCATCCATATTCATCACCACTACTCCTCCTTCATTGGAATTCATTAACTAGCCTCAATCTTGCAAGTTTGCTCTTATCCTTAGCTAATAATTTCTTGTTTTCCTCAGCATGGAAAGTATTTCCCATAAACAACATCTCAAAGGCGTCAGCAACAACGTTAGCCATATCGAGGTGATAGAGAATACTCATGTCATAATCATGAGACTAAGCTTTTTTGGACTAAACACATACTAAAGACTCTTGTGATCGAGGAACACATCAACATGAACACCATAGAGATAGTGACGTCATATTTTCAAAGCAAATACTACAGTAGCCAACTCTAGATCATGTGTTGGGTAATTCTTCTCATGAATCTTAAGTTGTCTAGAGGCATAAGTTATAATTTTGTCATTCTGCATCAATACGCAACCAAGTCCAACTTTTGACGAATCACAATACACCACTTAACCTTGTGTAACCTCTAGTACGGTCAATATTGGGGCAATAGTCAACCGCGTTTTCAGTTCCTAAAAGTTTTTCTCACAAGCTTCATACTTGAAACTTTGTTGTCTTTTGAATCAGATATGTCAAATAGAATGAAATATATGAAACCTCCTGTAAACCTCCTATAATAACTAGTCCATCCCACGAAACTCCTAATATCAATTAGGGATTTGGGTCTAGGCCAGTTCTGCACTGCCTCAATCTTTTGAGTGTCAACTAGAATTTCTTCACCAGAAATAATATGTTCTGATAAAGCCATTGACTCGAGCAAAAACTCACATTTGGAAAAGTTGGCATTCAACTCATTATCTCTGGGAGTTTGAAGAACTACTCTGAGATGACTAACATGATCCTCCTCATGAGATCATAATGTCATTAATGAATACGATAACAAATATATCAAGATAAGGCTTAAACACTCTGTTAATAAGGTCAATTAAAGCTGCAAGAGCATTAGTTAAGCCAAAAGACATAATCTGAAACTTATAATGACCATAAAAAGTCTTGAATGTTGATTTGAAATATAACTCTGCCTTACTCTGAACAAATGATAGACATATCTGCGGTCTATCATAGAAAAACAAGTGGCACCCTGAAGTTGATAAAGAAGATCATCATTTCTCGAAAGAGGATACTTATTTTTTATGGTAACCATGCTCAATTGACGGTAATCAATACACATTCGATGAGAACAATCTTTCTTCCTACCAAATAACACCGGAGCGCCCCAAGATGAGGCACTTTGCCGAATGAAACCTTTATCGAGAAGATATTTTTAACTACTTATTTTAACTCTTTTAACTCAGATGGAGCCATTCTATGTGGCGAAATAGTAACAAGTCAAGTATCGGGAAGTATATCTATACGGAAGTCTATTTATCTCTCAAGAGATCATCTAGAAATACCTCTGGAAACTCACTCACAACTTGAGTTGAATGAATAGATTGTGCATCAACACTAAAGTCATTAACTCGGGCTAAGTGATAGATACATCCCTTGGCAATTAACTTTTTGTCTTGAAAATATGAAATAAAATGACCCTTAGGAAACTCCAACTTAAGTACTCGAGTTCTACAATCAATTGAGGCATAAAAATCATGAAGCCAGTCCATACCTAGAATTACATCAAAGTCCACCATATCTAACTCAACTAAGTCAGTCACGGTGTCCTTGTGATTGACCAAAATGGTACAATCACGATAAACTCTCTCAGCTAGAATACACTCATCAAGAAGTGGAATAACTAAAGGGCACAAGAAGTTTCTCGGGAAAATTACAAAATTCATAGCAATGTATGGAGTCATAAAAGATAGACTTGCACTTGGATCAACCAATGCATATACATCAAAATAAAGACTCTGATCATACCAGTGATAACATAGGGTGAATTCTCTTTTTTTTGGCGACTGGTGATAGCAAACAGACATTTTTCTCCTTTGCATGTCCCTGAAGTAGCTCCTTTAAGTGTTGCTCTGTCCGGTGGAGCCGTTATAGAAGATTCGGATCTATTGCCCCCACTACCACTACCCTTCCTGTTTTTAGGGCACTCTCTCATGAAAAAACCATTCTAGCCACACTTGAAGCAACCAGTGGAGATATCACGACACGCTCCAGGTGGTTTTTACCACACTTAGCACATGCAGGAGTTTGATTACTTATTTGTGTCACACTACCTTGAGATTGTGCAGTTCTAGCTCTGAAATCCGAGAATTCTAATATGTGAACTCACATAGGTTCTTTGGTGTCAGGTGCACTAGCACATGATAGAGCAGGTCCATTTGTCTCTTTTTTTTGAATGGATGACTGGTTCACATTAATCTTCTACTGCCCTGTCTATTACCTGTAGTTTTGGCCTTCTATATTTTGGAACTCTTCTCTATCTCTCAATTCATCCTCCTCAACCTTTTGCACATGGATCATAAGCCTTACTATGTCTATGTCTCATATCAGTGTAGTTGAATTGCCCTATTTACTTGACAAGCGAGACAAAGTAGATACAAATAGACTCATCGTGCTCCTCATGTATGCAACCATCTCCGGAGCATAACGGGACAGTTAATTGAACTTGAAGTTGTACTCATGCACACTCATGTATTTGTGCTTAAGAATAAGGAATTTTCTTAATTTTGCTCTCTCTCATTTCACGGGGAAAGAAACGCTGCATGAAGGTATCTTCAAACACAACCCAACTCACAATTTGTAGCTCTACTCTTTTTCCATTGATCGTACCAGACTCTAGCAACACCCTTTAGTGAGTATGCAGCTAGTTCCATACGCTAAACATCTGCAATACGCATCACCTCAAACATTTTCTACAACTCTTCCACAAATTTTTCCGATCATCAGTGACACTTGAACTGATAAAGTTCGGAGGATTCCTCCTCAAGAACTCACGAACCCTGGATGTATAAGGCACATCCTATCAATTCTCTCTTTGTTACCCAACTTGGTTGGTCACAACTTGACTCAACATCCAGATAGCTTCGAGGTACTCAATATTAGTGACCTCTCCTTGGGCTTGCACTTCTGGTGCATTGAGAATCCTTGACCTTAGGGATCAACATTCCTCCTAGCAGGACGACCTCAGATAGCTTTTCGTGGAGGCATGATTTGAAAGATACGCGAAAGTACGAATTAGAAAGAAAATTTTATAGAGTTGAACTCTATCACACAAAAAGAGTATGAAAGAAATGAGATATTTCATAAATGTCGTAGCCTCCTAAAAATTATAGGTGTGGCGCGCTTCAGAGTGATAACTAGGACTCTACAGACACAACTTCATAAACACCCTAGGACTCTTGAACTGTGTACTTGTTACCAAGTTTTTCATGCCCTGAGCCAACACCCTGAACGTAACTGCACTCGAGAACGATGTTGGCTCCAATCGAACCCTTGGCCTGGCTCAATACTTAGCGGAAGACTTACTCAATAATATATGGACTCAATTGCAAAGATTTAACTCAATCTCAAATTAAATGAGTTTTTTTAAAAAAAAAAAAAAAAAGGAAACCATTTTTGTTACCCACTCCACACTGCTCCCCCTCCCCCCCAAAAAAATATTATTTAAATTTTTTTTGTGTAGAAGTATTTTAAAAAAAGAACGGAGGGAGTATGAAAATTTATTATTTTTAAATAAGGTAATATTTCCTTCAATCCTTTTAAGTTGTGACATTTTTGGTTTTATAGCCAAAACATATGATTATGATTAACACTTTAAGATGTATTTTGTTTTATCATATTAATAGAAAAAAAAAACATAACTGATAATACTTATTAAAAAAATTAAATATCTAATTATATATTTTAAAATATAAAATAAATATAATTTAATTTAGATTGAAAACTAGTCAAATTGACTTTAAAAATACCCAATAAAACAACTAAAAAGGAACGGAGGAAATTATTTAACATTTAAACTCATAGTCAAACTTATACATACACGTGTCTTATAAAGAGTAGCCTGGTCAAAATTCAAAGGTAGGTGATAGTTTTGGTACACACAAAACATTAAACCATCCGTTTATAAATTCAGTTACTAATCTTAAGGAGTTACTCAAGCAACTTCTTTCTCTCTACCATTAACAAAATCAATGGAGAAGAGATAGAGAAAGAACCACCAAAAAAAGCAAGTTATGAAATGATAACAAATGTGGTGCATGTTCAAGAGTATTGACTCTAATCAAGGGGAATAAAAAAAAAGACAAAAAAATAGAGGCAGAATACTAGAGGAGTTGAATTGATCATCCACCCCATTTTGTTAATTAGTTTCTATATAATAATAATAATGGCACAAATGCAACCTGAGAAAGTTGCTTCTAGTGTCCAAGAATCAACACAAGATCAATTTGTTGATCATAATGGTGTAGGTTCTTTTAAGTTTAATGTTCAAGCCCCTGCCTTTGTGCCAAGAAAATCACATGCCACCACAATACCTATTTCAGGAGGATATTTATACCCATGCAATTTTCAATATGTTAATACTAATAATAATAATAATAATAGTAAAATTTATGGGGGTGATCAAGATGTTGCCTCCTTACTTCAAGAACCAAGTTTTGTTTCATCACTATCTCAAAAGGATAAGCTTCCTGAAGACCTTAGGCTAAAAGTCATCAAACAGGTTATTCTTTTTCTCTTTTTCTCTTTTTTTTTTGTTTATGAATATAAGTGGTGTTTGATAAGGTTTTTCGGGTATTTGCTATCTTCCACCACTAGTACAAGTATCAAATATGTAATTTTGTATACTAAGGTTTAGGTAGATGGAAATGAATCTCCTCTTGAGATTTGAACATGATTTCCTACGATTTTCGCCCGCTTCATTGACACGATGGTGTGTCAATGAAGGGTCTTTTCCTTTTTTGTCAGGAAAACATTTTCTTGAAGTATGTTCTTATTTTTCCATGTTAGGTTGAATAGAATGAAAAATATTTTTTCTCTAGGAAAATAAATTCTTTAAAATAAGATCCTTGATGAAAATTTAAAAAAAAAAGTTTATCAATGATATTTTTTGTATTCGCGCACCCAACCGGCCCAATTCATACACCTTGACCATTCCACCTCTGCCACCTCGAGGCACAACACCCCACCCCTATAATGTTTTGATACATCATAGGTAAATGCTTTTGAGATGATATGTTTTTACTTACCTACCAAACACTTTAAATATAAGTAAAAACGTACTTATTATTCAAGAAAATATTTTTTAGGAAAATATTCCTCGCGGGAAATATTCTCCTTCGTACTAAGCCACGTCGTTGGGTGCCCTTTTCTCTTTGCTTTTTTTTTAACTTTATTGACCTTGATCTTGTTTACTTTCTTTTAATAGAATTTGGATCAAAATTGGTGTAGTTTCTTAGTTTATACCCCAATTTAGATCCTAAATTGAACATGCTTGATTCAAATGAACTCTTTAACAAAATAGGAAAGTAAGTTTACAGTCACAAAGATAGCACTTTTAGCTAGCTTTTTTTGTGAAGAGAAATATGTAGCTTAAAAGAAGTATGAGAACACATGTAATGCAACTGCAGACTTTGTTCTGTTACATGACCATTGTACAAACATATTGCTTCAAGAATAGTCTGATTCTGCTCTTATTTTTGAGTTTTTGTATCTAAGAGTTGATAGTTTATATGTTCAATAGGTTGAATACCAACTTAGTGACATGAGCTTGCTCGCGAATGAGAGCTTGTTGAAACAAATGAACAAGGACCCTGAAGCCTTTGGTGAGTACGCTATTGATATTCGTTAAAGAAAATGTCAGCATTTTTTCTATGCATTAGTTTTCTCACGTTCTCGCAAAATGTATATTCTACTACTACTACTATTGCAGTTCCTATTTCTTCTGTTTCGGCTACAAAGAAAATCAAGTCCCTCATCACCAACAACCAATTAACACTTTCTCATGCCCTCTTGTCCTCTACAAAATTGGTAACTTTTGGATTTTTAGTTGCAGTGTTTTAACTTCTTTTATTAGATAACAACTAATATGTTCTACATTCGAAAGATTGTAAGCGATGATGGCAAGAGAGTCAAAAGAAAAATTCCATTCACTGACAAGGATAAAGAGGAATTGATGGTACACTTACATTTCTCATATATCTATTGTCTATGGTTTTGATTAAATTTCATAGTACTAATATTACACCTGTCGATTCCATTTCTTCAGTTACGCACTGTGGTAGCTGAGAATCTACCTGATGATCACTCTCATCATAACATCGAGAAAATATTTAATGTGGCTGGAAGGTGATCATTATATTCTTGTATCTCATCCACAAATTTTATCTTTTCTATATGTATGTGTTGTCGAACTAACACATCATGGTGTTCTGTTCCCATTTTAGTGTCAAAACCATCCGAGTATGCCATCCTCAAGATCCTAACACACGAACACGAGGAGACCTGGGCATAAGCAGTAAGGTATTAGTACTAAGTAACAGAATTGTTCTGTTTCCTCAAAAAACACTTTCCCTTTAGATAGGTATCTAATTCCTTCTGTTTCATTATCTTATCAAGCTTCACGCACTGATAGAGTTCGAGCATCCAGAAGCCGCTGAGAAAGCAGTATGCTTTTATTTTTGTGCTTCCTTTGAAGTTCTTTCTGCAGACCTGATTTTGCTACAACTTTCGATCATCTAAAACTATTATTTGCCTTAACTTAATCAGGCGATGAAGCTAAATGATGAGAGGAACTGGAGAAAGGGCCTTCGAGTGAGGTTGTTGCTCAGACGTTCAGTAAGTTTAATCATTGCATTTTTGCTTTTGTTTTTTCATTTACAACAACTAATTTGATCTGAATACGTTTGATTCATTCAGAACAGTCTTAAATTCAATAAAATGAACCTATTTGTTGCTATTGTTGCAGCCAAAGTCCGTTCTAAAGAGCAGAAAGACCGCATTTGAGGGCTGTTTAGATGATGAAGATTGGATGAGTTCTGAATTAGCAGAAGACTCGCATCATGTTTCTAACCAATCAGAAGTAGTGGATCATACAAATGTAAGTATATCTATAGATGGTACTCATGATCACTATATCAAATATTACAATGTTATGATTCAAATTTCTCTCGATTCATCTTAGGTTGAAGAGACTTTAGCAGCTGCAACAACAAAGAAAACATGGGGTAAAGGGCGTGTTAAAAGTACACGACAAAGAAACCAAATGTACAGCGGACGTGGACTGCTTTCCTCATCACCACAAAGCAGCAAGACATACGAAGCTCCGGTGAAACAAGTTACAAAAGGACCTAGAATGCCAGATGGAACCAGAGGTTTCACTATGGGAAGGGGGAAGCCCCTGAGTATTAATATTCAAACTGGAGTACATGTTGTATAAATGGAAGATGATCAATTTTGCCCCGGTTTCACTTGGTAGTCCATGAAAGCCTCAAGTCAAATTCTTTTTGTTGTTAAATATATGTATTCATGTCAATTTTTCTAGAACTAATTAAGATCCAAAAGTACTATATAGGTTATTAACTAAGGCTATATGCTTCCTTGAGACTACCAATTTTTTTTTGTACATTTCTCTTTTTGTGAAAATTATCATATCATGGGGAATAATATGACTGAGTTTAAGATTCTGCCTCTCATTCAGTCTTCAGTAGTGTGCATTATTAGTTTTTAATATATTACTCATGAATTCTGTTCTTCAATAATGTGGAGGTTAAAAGGAAGCAATTATTTTGAACAATCTATTGTTTGAACTTTGAAACATGATGGCTTTTGTTAAATCAATATGTCCTCAAAAGTGCTCCACAGTGAACTTATGTTCTCTATGCCCATCCCCATGTATGTATTGTCATAATGATGGTTGAGTATATAGTAAGAATTAATGGGAAATGAAAGGAAAATGAAAAAAGAATTTCTAAGTTTTTCTTATGTTTTAATAAGAAAAAGTATTTTTTCCTCATCGTGGTGGAAAGAAAAGTTAAAGTGTTAAATAGAGAAATACTTCAACCAGTGGTTAAAGAGGTTGGAAAAAGGGACCCCTCGTGTTGATGTCGTCGTCGCTCGGCTCAGCATTGGAAATAACTATTTTGAAAGGTTGTAACTTTTAGGAACAAAATACCACTAATCCTCAGACTTTTCTCTTGTGAAATTTCTGAACTTTTTCTTCTGCAAAATTCAATATTTGTGTTTTATACTACCGTTGAGTGGCTCGCTCAAACCATTATTTTGGGTATCAGTACAATACTGAATAGAATTGTTCTATCATAAGATTGATTTCAATTCAAACCTCAGATACTAGAGGGAAATAATTTTCTTAAGGGGACATTGTGCATTCAATGGACTCAATTTTCTTTCTTTTCTGTTTCATGTGATTGATACAGATTTTGGTATGATAATGCTATTAGTTTTTGTTCTTGACTACATGATTCAAACTTTGGAGTTTTACTGTCTGCAAAGTTTTGTTGTCACTAGTATATTGTCAAATACAGATTGAAAAACAATCTTAAGGAAATTATTGTTTTATTTGTTAATCTGTATTTGTGGGTGGAGAAAAAAAATCTTCGTGGTTTTCTACTCCAATTAAGTTTGCAATTTAATCTATTGCTTACAGAATCATTTATATCGATTTTTGTTTATTAGAAATGGAAATCGATAGTGCTACGACTTTTGTGGTCGTTGATGCACCAACCAGAATTATTGTGCCACGAGCAGACAAATCAAGAAAAAATTTTGTTGTGAATTTCAAAGGATGACAGCAACAAGTATTTCTCTTGCTTACTACTCTTGGTTTGCAGAAATAAACTTCAGCAGATGCTGCTGATATGTCAAATAGAACGAAAACCATGATTTTTGAAGTATTGAACAGAGAGACTTCCTATGTAAAGACTACATTTTAAGTGCTTTAAAGAATGACTTATATAATGTTTTCAGCGCAATGACTACTTCGCGAGAATTGTGAAATGCACTTGAGAACATACATGTGTGCTTGAATTAAAATTCTGACATATTTCTTTCCCTCAATTTTCTTTTTCACGATTTGCGACTGCTGAGTGTGAAGCTTTCTTCCTTTTCTCTTGATTTGAAGAATGAAGATAAAAAATGTGAAGTAGGTTATCTTCCAATTAGCTTTCTTCCTTTTCTCTTTATTGATAGTAATGGAATTAGTTCAACAACTATTTGTAGGAAAATAATGAATAGTTTTAAATTTTTTCTTGATTATCTTCGATTTTTATTCCTTTTTGTTATGCATTTTTTTGTGTGTCTTCTGTAGCTGATCCTGTTTTGAGTATTTTCTGTTTTGTGTTTTTTTTGGATTATGTTTATATAATTTGATTGTGTGTAGTGTATATTGTCAATTATATAAGATTATGAAAGTAATTTTTTTTCGATTTTCTTATCAATTCTCATCTTCAAATCAGTTATACCACGTCAAAAACACAAACTAATGTTAAGTGGTATGATGATGCTCATCTCAAATTTATAGAGTTATGTGAATTAGAGATTAGGAAAGGAAATAAATCAAACACTCATTTATCTGGAGATGGATGAAAATATGACTAAAGCCTTCAATGAAAAAGGAAAAGACGCTATAAAACAAATAAATAAAAAATCATCAGGATGACATAAAAGTCGAGTGGACTCTTTTTAAGCAATTGATGAGAGGGGATACAAGTATAGGATGGGATGCCACCAAAAATACAATTATGGCTGAAGATTGGTGGAAGCGAATAATTAAGATACATTTCTCACATTGTTCTATATATCTTTTTATTTCTTTTATTTTTATATTTTTACTTACTTAAATTTGTTGTTTATCTTTTGTTACAAGAGGATATTCGATATAAAAAATTTAGGAATAAAAATTTTTCACTCATATAATTTCGCTATGATGCATTATTTTCTAATATTGTTGCTACGGGAAAAAAGAGCATATGCCACATATCAACCTCAATTTTTTTGAAACTAGGGTAAATTTTAAAGAAGAAAGACCAAATGGTATTGATAATGATCGTATGGAACACTTCATAAATATTAATGATGAAGGGGTGATGAAAGTGATGATCTGCAAGATATGAATTCTACTATATTTTTAAACCACCATTAAAAATATAAATTTCAACTGATGGTATTGAAACAAGTAATCAAGTGAAAAAAAGTAAGATAAAATCTACAGTTGCATCAATGAAAGAGGATATGCACTCTTTAGTAGAGTTAATGTCTAAGAAAAGTATTGCTACATCTCATGAGGTAGATGATCCCACCACTGATAAGTGTATGAATTTTTTGGAAAACATTCCTGGTATTTTTAAAAGGGGTGAAATGTACAACTATTTTGTGAACATGTTTCTTAAAAAAGACATTCGGCAATTGTTTCTTAAGATGCCTAGGAATGAAACTCGAAAGTCTTGGATGAAGTATAACTATCAGTTATGCCTTAAGAAAGTGTGAAGAATGTGTTGCTATGGAAAAAGTGATTTTAACATTTTATGTTTGACATAATGCTTGTAAGCATGAACTTTTTTAGTTTTGATTTTTTTTGTAATTAGTGATACTTTTATTTCTAGTTAAATGGAGGACTTAGACTTAACTATATCACCCCATTTAAGTGATTTGTTAGGTGAAGAACTAGAACAAAGTGAGAGAGAGTGAAAATGAGAAAGAATGGATAGCTCTATGCCGGATAGAAGGTAAATACATTTTAATGTATTATGAAAAATACTTGTTCAAAGAACCTTGTCGTACATCAAGGCATTCCGGGTATATGTTTATTCAAGAGATATTACAAGAAAATGAAACTCGTTGTTATAAAAAATTTCGATTAAAGAAGGTGGTGTTTATTGATCTATCCAAAGATTTAAAAGAAAAATATGGACTTAAGCCCACACGTGAAATATTTATACATGAAATGTTAGGCATGTTCTTAATGACTTGTGCACATGGAGCGAAAGATCGAATGATACAAGATATCTTTCAACATTCGGGGGAGACGGTTCATAGATACTCTCATAGTGCTTTAAAAGTCATTTCTAAGCTTGCAAGAGACATTATTAAACCACATTTAAATTATAATGATGGTATTGAATCTCACAAGCCATGTAATAAACGATATTGTCTTTCTTCAAGGTAAGTAATAACTTTTAGTTTGCCATATTTTTTTAGTATTACTTGTTATATTATTTTAGCTTACATGCCTATATTTTTAGGATTGTATTGGAGCACTTGATGACACACATGTTAAAACTAGATTACCATAAGGTCAACAAATACCTTATGTTGGACGTAAAGGTTATCTGACTCAAAATATCTTTACTGCTGTGAATTTTAATGTATTACATTTGCATGGGTTGGGTGGAAACTCATGATAGTCGTATATTTGGTGAGGCACTTCGTAGAAGTAACTTAATTTTTCACATCCTTTAGGAAACAAATATCATTTAGTGGATGCAGGATATACACACATGAAAGGATATATGGCTCCATAAAGGAGACAATGTGAGATATCATCTTCCTGACTTTTGTCATGGTGCAATAATACAATTGCTTTAGCCAAGAGGACTCAGTGAAAAATTTAAATCTATGCATTCTTCACGTAGAAGTACAGTAGAGCACACATTTGGTGTTTGGAAACCAAGGTGATCTGTTTTGCTAAATATGCGTTAGAGCCCGTTTAGATTGGCTTAAAAAGAGTAACATCAAAAAGTAACTTTTCAAAGTGCTGAAAGTTATTTTAAAAACAAATAGTTATGTATTCGGATAAAAGTGTTACAGTTGAAGAAAAAATTGTTGATGATGTGTTTGACAAATAAGTATTGCTAAACACTGTTTTTATCAAAATATTTGAAATATCCTTAAAGTTGTTAGCATAATAAGAAGTCGGTTAATTTATGTCACGACCGAAATCTAGACCCCAGACGAGACCGGCGTCGTTGACCTCTCAGAGGTCGCAAACAAGCCTACTTACGTCATTCTTACTTTACATAGGTTAATTTTAGCGGAAAATTTGAAATTTTTTATTCTTTAATCATACTTGTTAAACATTCTTGATATTTCGTAATCGTTCATCATCAACCATCTAACATATAAGAGATAAGCAACTGAAAGAAATAATTCATTAAGTATTAATTGTATATCGGCCAAAATAGCACCAATACAAAGTCTGAACCAAAATTGAAAAGAAACGCTAGTGAAAAATGCTCCACTAGCTCAACTCTAAAATACACTAGAATGTAAAATAGTAGCATCCTCGAAAGCATAAGGACCTACCAAACTCAAGATGAATGCTGACGTCCGGATAGCTGCAACAATGAACCAGTAGCTCTACAATCCACATGTGCCTGCACCCAAAAGTAGATGTTTGTTTGAAATTAGTACACACTTGTACTAAGTATGGGTATATGCAAGCACACACCAGGGACATGCATTAGAAAAAATAGCTCTTTCCTAACAACATGATTTTTGGAAGTCAAGTCAGTGGACTTGCCAAATTGAGATTGGGAAATTTATGACATAAGAGTGACATGCATCATTATAATTATCAAATTGCACACAACACATAACATCTGCATATAGCACATAACATATGACACATAGCTTCTTTCATATTATTCATTCATATGTCATGAGACCTTGTTATCATGGAATTGACCTTAAGACTTTCCAAAATGAGGGGTCAACATATGGGACCTCAACTAGGGAGCCTTCTTTAGCAAACACAGAGTCTGCTTCATTCATTCATACGTACCTCATTTCAGTTCATTCATAGGCCAGTGTGAACACCAGCTATACCTAGGATGTAGTTTAAGACTTTCATCGGGTTTGCTGTGCAATGATAAGGAATGATCTAATGTCATTACCTGAATCTAGCTCATCTTTTGATTATCCTATCCTAACACCTTCGGTATCATTCATTTCTTTATATGATTCATTTGAGGCTGGCCTCATTCATTCATTGGGAACTTTAACTTTAACCGACATAGATCATGTGAGCATCATGAAATCCAGTGTCTCCCCCACACCGAAAAGAGGTGAAATCACAGGCCAAAGTGACTCAATAACATGCTAGAGTATATGGGAATTTAACCCCGCCAGATCCCTATAGTGGCAATATAGGTTCAAAGACTAGGAGATGTATGAAGACCCATACCCGGCAAGCCGGACAGTCTCATCTCATGAGAGTTACGTGAACCTCCGCCCTTTCCGAAAGAAGGATCACCGCTCATAGATAGCCTATCGGTGCTTAGTATAAAGTTCAATTACATTCAACTCATACATCATGGAAGTTGGCTTCTAGTATGAGGACATCATAGCTCAATAGATGATTTCTCATCTCATCAATAGTATTAAGTGTTTTAGACTCAATATTTTCATTAGAGTGTTCATAGAGAGTGGTCTCTTCATTATTTTATACTCTCCTTGGTGAGTACGTATTGGTACCATTTACTTAGGCTCATATGAGATTGCTCTCATCATATACATTAGCCTCACATCATGATTGTCACTACATTCTTCATTATTAGCACCTTTATTTTTCATAGTTACTCACCTCTTATTACGTGAATGATCGTTTCTTCATTTCATTACGTATATCTTAGGTTTACTTATTTTTTAACGTATGTTAGACTTATGTGTCTATACATACAAGCCATGGGGCTTCATTTATAGTTCGTTAAGTGATTCTTACCTTCCTAAGATTATGCATTACAAGACTTATGTATCTTGTATATATGCCAAGATCTTGATTTTTGATCTAAGTAGATGACATTATTCTTGAATATTTTACTCACGTATGACTTATGTATCAATACGGAGGTTTGGGCACAAGAACCCAAATCTTGAATTACTTGGATATCATTTATATTTTTCATTGATTTTATCCTAATATTCATAACATTAGAACTCTAAATTAAATCTCAACATTTTCATGAAATAATTAATTTTCTATTTTAATTAGAATTCTAACTTAAATATCAACATTTACATCAAATAATTAATTTTATATTTTAAATTAGAATTCTAAATTAAATCTCAACATTTACATGAAGTAATTAATTTCTATTTTAATTAGAATTATAAATTAAATCTCAACGTTTACATGAAATAATTATTTTTCTATTTTAATTAGAATTCTAAATAAAATCTCAACATTTACATGAAAGGATTAATTTTCTATTTTTAATTAGAATTCTAAATTAAATCTCAATATTTTTTTGCGAACTTGGGGTCGTGGGCTCGATTCCCGCCCTCAGCCCCCCCCCCCCCCCTTTTTTTTCTTTTTCGCGAACTGGGGGTCGTGGGTTCGATTCCCGCCCCCAGCCCCTTTTTTTTTCTTTTTCGCGAACTGGGGGACGTGGGTTCGATTCCCGCACCCAGCCCCCTTTTTTCGTAAAATGGGGGTCGTGGGTTCGATTCCCGCCCCCAGCCCCCTTTATTTGTAAACTGGGGGTCGTGGGTTCGATCCCCGCCCCCAGCCCTTTTTTTTTCTTTTTTGCGAACTGCAGCAGGTACACGGGTGAGGTCACAGTTCGAATCCTGGTGGCCTCACCCCTTTAAAATTTTATTAAATTTCCAGATTCTTTTATTAAACTTTAGTCTAAATTACCATTGCATTGTTGCTGGAAATTTTTGTCCTTCTCCAACCATTTTTAGGTGCAATTTTTTCATAAGTTTAAAGAGTTATAAGATGGTTATTCAATTCACTATACTTCATCATAATGAACATCACATTGTACACCCATTACACACATAAAATTCACAATAAATACACAACTTATACACCCGAAAACAGTGCCTAAAACACTATCCTATACACGCCTATACATCAACTTTCCCGGTCATATTTTGATGATCATTATCGTGATTTCCCGCACATTAACACATTCATATTTAATTTAAACACACCATTCATGCAAAAATCTAGCAGCACAACATACCCATCCTACATATTCGTTAGGGAGCTAAGGACAAGGACATACGAAGGACAACAACCTTAGTTTCAAGAGCTTAAGAAACGTTCGAAAGAAAGTACTCTTGGAGAGAGAATTCCATGAGAGAAACTCATACCTTTATTGATGTTCAAACAAAGAATTTGTTGCCCAAAACTCTCTCTAAAAATCAGACCAAGTTACCTCAACGTCCACACCACTCAACGAACAACTTCTCTTCGCCTTAATGTTTTTGGTTGCTTTGTTTTTCTTAAAATTTCATGTGAGTTCTTCAAGTATGAAGAACTCTTGATGTATTCTCTGGTTTTTTGTTGTGCTTGGCAGAATAACGTGAGAGAGATGGAGAACGTGAGAGAGAGTTAAGAAGCATGAGAGAGAGAGAGAGCTATTAGGGTTAGGAGACTAAATTCAAAACTTAGTCAAATAGAATTTAAATTAAATTAATACAAATCTGGTTTATTAATTAATAATTAAATCACCTTAAGTACCTATTTATTTGATTTATTTTTTTCCCTTTTTTTTGGATCGTTACAATTTAAGATTTTATTCATATAAAAATTAAAACAAAAACAATTTTATATTTTACATCCATAAGTAATAATGTTTTCCTATCATTCACATATTTCTTTATCATCATAAATTATTTATAAGATGAGTATAAATTTATTATTTAATTTAATTTTATAATTTATTATAGATTTTAAAAATATATAATTTAGATCACATGAAAAGATTGAAAATTTATTTTAGTTACATTCATAAGTAATAATAATTGTCTATCATTCACATATTTTTTTATCATCATAAATTATTTATAAGAGACATATAAATTTATTATTCAAGTTAATTTTATATACGCAACTTATTTTAGATTTTAAAAATATATAATCTGAATAGATCACTTAAAATATCTAAGATTTATTCTAGTTACATTCATAAGTAATAATAATTGTCTATCATTCACATACTTATGTATCATCACAAATTACCGATAAGAGGAATATAAATTGATATTTCAAAATAATTTGTTTGATTCAAATACAAATATCAAAATGATAGAGAACACTTCACTAATATAAATATGGAAATACTCAAATAAACAAACATCAAACATCATCAATTTCATTAGCAATTATGTCACAAAATCCCATCCAATGAGTATCACTTTGTTCTTCCATATTTTTTGTTATATTGTTAATGCTTGAACTTGTGCAAATTTCATAGTCAACTGATAGATTATATCTCTCATCCTCATCCGTTTGAAATATATCATTTACATTGAATTTTTAAAAAAGTATGATATCCCTTTTAGTGTCAATTATATTTCATTTGAATTGATAGAATAGATTAAGAAGAAAAAGAAGAAGATTTTTGATTTATATTTTAAAAAAAGTCATATCATATATTTATATAAAAGAGAATCATAGGCCCACCTATGTGACGCAACCACAAATTAGGATTCCCCTTTAATTTATTTACTTTCAAAATTATTCTTTCCTTTCATTAAAAGTTGTAACTATTATGAAAAGTTGCGACTTTTATAAAAAAGTTGCGATTTTTATAAAAAAGTGCGACTTCTACAAAAAGTTGTCACTTTTACGAAAAGTTGTGATTTTTTGTGAAAAGTTGTGACTTTTGTAAAAAGTTGTGACTTTTATGAAGAATTGCAACTTTTACGAAGAGTTGCGACTTTTATGAAGAGTTGCAATTTTAATAAAGAGTTGTGACATTTATGAAGAGTTGCAACTTTTATAAAAAAAAAATTGTGACTTTTATGAAAGATTGTGACTTATCCAAAGATTTGTGTCCTTTCCGATTAGGCTCAATAAGAATTTATTCACACTACCCTTTGTTTTCTATAAATAGAGGGAATTTCTTTCATTTTAACACAACGAAAATTCTGAACTTCTTCTTCTGCACAATTAAATATATGTGCACTTTGCTCTTGTTGAGTGTCTCCTTGACACCATTGTTTTTGTATCAATACACTGGTGAGTAGAATCGTTTTATCTTGAGAGGATCTATTCCTTTAAACCTCAAGTACTAGAATGATATAATTTCCTTAAGGGAACAATGTGAGCTTGACTTTTTTCATTATGTTTCATTTTATTATTAAATATCCTGACATATTTTTTATAATCATTAATTTATGCTTATTTTATTAATTTTTGTTTTTGAGTACATGTTTTAAACTTTGTTATTTATATTTATGCTTTTGATTATTATGTTGAAGTAAATATATGTTAATCAAGAGTTTATTGTAATCATTATATTATTGGTGTCATATAGATTAGAATTCTTAAACTTGTAAAATAAATGACTTTAATTTTTATAGAGTTTTCACTGTCTAAAAGATCCACTGGATGTCCAAGAAGGGATTTTGAGTGCTCAAAAATTATGGTGGTTCCGCACTACTTTAGAGTTTTATCTATTCAACTTTCTATCTTATTGAGACATTCAATCGATTAGTGACATCCAAAAAATAAAGGAATATAGTGGGATGGTAAGTATTGGACTCAACCTTAATCAAATGTTTGGGGTTCAAATGTTGGGTTGGAATAAAAAATTACCCCTCAAAGTAAGATGAATCTATAATCAAATATTAAATAAATAACCATCTCCATATAAAATTTAGATTAAAAGTCCCAAAAACTAAAGTTTAACCATTTTGATTGAACCATAAATAACAAAATATGTCTTTTATCTATCAAAGTAGTGTCATCGAATGCGTGTAATTTGGCTTAAGTAAATTTCCAAGACATCATTTAATCCAATTATTAGAGTGACATACATTATTTCATTTAAATTCAAGGCATATGTTTTTCTATTTTAATAAACTTATAAAATACACAACTAATTATATAAGATTTATAATATTTATATTTTGTATGTACAGACTTGAAGAAACACACTCATAGTTGATGAATAAAATATTTGTATCACTTTTTGAAAATACGAATATAAATAATGAAACAACTATGTATTTTTTTCGAAACACTTTGGTGATGAACAATTATAGTAAAATGAAGAATTAATAACAAAATCCATAAACACTATGTTCCGAAGTAGATTATTGAAGTAAAAACGCGGACAACTCAACTAGTAAGAATAGAATCAATATATATATATATATATATATATATATATATATATATATATATATATATATATATATATATATATATATATATATATATATATATATATATGAGGTTTATAGAGGAGCTGATGTGGCACCTCTTTATGACCTCCATTTCAAGTTCTTTTTTTCCTCCTTTTTTTATTTTTTTTCATTTCTTTTCATTAAATAATTTGTTTATTAATTACAAAATTCATTCATATTTATTATTCTAATTATACCTAATAAGTTACAACAAAACCTTCATCTATTTACATTTCCTACTTAAATAATATGTCTTTTCAACTTACTTTTAATTATTCTTATGGTTTACACAAACTATAAATAACAACTTTTTATGTTCAATGATCATTCTCATTCTTTCTTTTTATTAGTATAGTTTTTTCCTCTTTTACATTTTTTTCTTCATCTTTTTCATCAATCATGTACTTAATAAGTTCACAATATGATCTTCATATTGATAAAGATCATAGATATATTCTTCAAGATTTATCAAATTGATGTTTGCATTAGTTTGGTACAAGTTTATGAAAATGAAGAAGGAATCATAATTATTTCAAGATTTCATCAAGAAGATGGTCATATTAGTAAAAAAGTTTGAATGATTTCCAAATATTTTGAAGATTAATTCATTCATGTATTGTTTTGATTATATTTTTAGTTAGATATATAATTTCATGTTATTCAACAAAAATTAAATTATAAAATTCGACTAATCAACACATTAGAAAGCTCAATTAACATTATTTTCTTCATTTTACTTTGCTCTTTTTATTATTATTATTATTATTATTATTATTATTATTATTATTATTATTATTATTATTATTATTATTATTATTATTATTATTATTATGTGAATGAATGAAGATGAAAAGTTATATAGTTTTATTTTTATGTAATTTTTTCATCAAGTTCTAATTAATATTTTAATTTTTGTCACGGTTGAAAAATATAATATTGCACATGATACATTTCTTATAGTTATTGCATATTGATGTCCCTAAAAAATATATGATGTAGTTTATCATATTAAAAAATAGTCATAGACTAAACAAAAAATAAATTAATCATTTTTTAGTAATTTTAAAAAATTTAATGAATAAATAAATTATTTAATGAAAAGAATGAAGAAATTTTTTTCCCTTAGTCACATTAATTATATAAAAACTAAAAAGTGTAATTTATTTAACTTCTCTTAATTATTGAAAATGAGAGAAACATAAAAAAAAAAAAAGTGACGTGACATTTATCTTTTCTTTATTGACCTTTTTTCTTATTTAAATTAATTAATTTTTGTAAAAGTAATTTACTTAATTAATTAAAAATATTTTTTATTAATAGAGGAACATATACAATAAAAACTTTTCACATACTATTTTATTAGGAGTAAATAATAATCATTCATAACTCACATCTAATTTCCAATCCTAAAAGATTAATTTTTCACTTTCTTTTCCTTTTTGTTTTGGACCTTCTTCTGATTATAATTTTAGAATAATAATTTTAAAAAAAATATTTTAAGTTACTTTATCTTTATTATTTACTTATAACCAATATATCTATTTACATATAAAGTTAGAATGTTAGAAATAAATAAGATGATGTGGTACATTTCTATCACCTCCGATCACATTTATATTTTTCTCTAAATTATTTAGCATGTTTTTTTTATTTTTCTTCACCAGTGTGATATTATAAAATATATTTTCAAATTTCCTCTTCAAATAATTAGTTAATAGTATTATTTTGCATAATTAACATTTTTTTTATATATGTAACTTTTATTTTTAATTGTTAATTGTTAATTAATAATATTCATGACTTCAAAACTTTTCATGTGGATAACCCCCTAAAGTAATTAATGTGCAAGTTATGTAGTTTTTCTTATCTTACTTAGTTGCTACAAGTAACAATTTTAAAGAGATTTTCTATAGAGTTTTTGTATTTTATTGGTATTTTTTATATATATTATAAATTTATAAGTGTTTATTAACAGTTTGGTATATTGCAACAGTTGCTTTTTTCGTTCTGTAATAATAATTATTGTGTTGCTATTTTTTTTAAAATATTGAATGTTTGCTTTTCATATTAGATTCATGTTAAATTAAAAAAATTAAGTAGAGTATATTGTTAGTTGAATAATGAAAATATGATACTCCTATTGAATTGCTTATATAGTGTTGACATGATTCTCAATATACCGAAGATGATTTTCACCAAAATAAAAGTCAACCTTTTATTATTTTACAAGCAATAGATTCTAAAAGATGTAATTATTTTAGATAAAATAATATGATAAGCATGACTTGAAATTAGTTGTATATTTCCACTCTAAAAATTTCATTCACAAACACACACACACACACACACACACACACACACACACATATATATATATATATATATATATATATATATATATATATATAGAGAGAGAGAGAGAGAGAGAGAGAGAGAGAGATAATATGTTTTCTAATTTATTAAATTATTGGTTATCAATTTATTTAGAGTAATTTTTTTTATTAATATTTTTTCTATGAACACTGTATAATTTAACTCCCTCCTAAAATATAATTTAGAATTTTACTACAACCGCATAAATAAAAAGAAAATTTTCATGAAATTATTTTTCTTTCCTTACATGTTTCTAAAGATAACATACCAAATAGATTATACGAAATCAACAATGTTTAAAATACTAAAAGCATAGATAGTGAACAACAAGTTGAAAAATATAATTTATTGGATTTAATAATAATAATATTTGACTCGATATATTTAAACAAAAAAATTTATTCATAAATCTAATAATGTCCGCGCGAAGCGCGGATATGTTAACTAGTTCTTTATAAGTAGCAAAACTTTATTAGGACTCAAATATACTTGCAAGAAAAATAATAATATATATTTTTTTAAAAAAAATGCTATTTTTAAGTATTAAATAGGGATATTTTTAGATTAAGATCCTGTTTGGCTCAGCTTAAAAGTTGGTAAAACTGATTTAAAAATTGGTTTTTGACTTATTTAGTTGTTTGACAATTCTCAAAATAATTTATTTTAAGTTAAAAAAAAATTATTCTAAGCCAAAAGTTAAAAACTGGGGTAGGAGTACTTTTCTTTTTTTAGCTTATAAGCTCTTTTAAGTTGACCAAATTTTTGCGTTTTTGCCCTTATTTCTTTTATTTTTATATTTATTATTATTATAATTATTAGTCTATTAATATTTTATTATTGTTTATTTTACTCTTTATTATTATTATTATATATTATTATTAATATTATAATTATATATTATTATTATTATTAGTAGTATTATTAATATTTTTTTATTATTTATTTATTATTTATTATTATTATTATTATATATTATTATTATTATTAGTAATATTTTTTTTATTATTCTTTATTTATTATTCTTTATTATTATTATTATATATTATTATTATTATTATTATTATTAGTAATATTTTTTATTATTATTCTTTATTTATTATTCTTTATTATTATTATTATTATTATTATATATTATATATTATTATATATTATTGTTATTATTATTTTCTTCTCCTTCTTATTTATTATTATTATTATTATTTATTTTATTTTTATTTATTTATTATTATAATTATTATTTTCATAATGTTGTTATTCTTATTATTATTATTATTTATTATTATTATTATTATTATTGTTATTATTTTATTTATTATTATTGTTTATTATATATTATTATTGTTATCATTACTATATATTATTAATATTTTATATTTTTTTAATTATTATTACTATTTTTTATTTATTTTATTATTCTTTATTATTATTGTTGTTATATATTATTATTATTATTTTATTTTTTATTATTATTATTTTATTATTATTTAATATAATTATTATATATTATATATTATTACTTATTTTATTATATATTATTATTATTCTTTTCATATTATTATTTTATTATTATATTATTATTATATATTCTTCTTCTTCTTATTATTATTAAATTAATCAACTTTTATCATTTTAATAACTTTTAAGGGTATTTCAGGTATTTTGATTAAAAAAGCTGTTTATAAGTACTTATTTGTCAAATACAGTAATAATTTTTTTTTTAAATTTCAACACTTTTATTAAAACGAATAACTGCTTATTTTAAAAATAATTTCAACACTTTCAACAGTATTTTTTAAAAGTTGTTTTTTTTCTTCACTTAAACACTTTTAATTCATTTATAATACAAGTTTAATTCATATTACAAAGAACAATATTTTATTCACATATAATACAAATTTTAATGATAAATAATTTATTTATCACATATTTTAATTCACTTATAATACAATATGTCAAACTTTTAACAAACAAACATAATATATTTTAAAAAATAATTATAATGCATATATAATATATATATATTGCATACATAATTCACTTTAATACATATGACTGATGTAACATACAATTGCTATAAATGATAATAAATAAAATGTATTGCTAAAATCACTAATTATTTATTAAAATTTATGAATTTATGTAATTTTTCCATTTTTAAAATTAAACAAGTAACTTTGAACATTTTCGTTCACAACTTTTTAACCTTTTCCTCAAAACAATGAAGGTCAGCTCGACTTGAGATTTTCCGGCGGCGTCTGTCAACTGAAGCGCTTTTCTCCCTTTCGTTTTGCTTCAGAATATTGTGAGCAGTTGCAAAGGAGCAAACCCTATAATCTGCTCCAGTTCGATTCCGCAAGCAGGGTTTTCTGCAGATTGAACTGGTTAATTATCAATTTCATCAAAGTTTTTATGACTTCTTGAAGGATTATAATGCCATTATGACTGATGTTGTTCATATATGAAGTGTTTTTTGAATTTACAGAAGAAGGGTTACCTCAATACTGAGGTGGGGTACTTTTAAATTTATTAAAGGTTGGACTTTTAGAGGATGATACAGTAGGCAAAGACCTATGACGGACAAGTACAATGTTGAAGCTGCAGAAATTCTTGCGAATGAGGCACTGGTAATTGTTTCTTGTTGAGTAAACTCATGAGTTGTTGTGGGTTTAGTTTAATAAACGCAATGGATTAGGTTTAGGGAGGGGTTTTATTGGTTTTTATTACATTTTGGTGTGTTCTTTTGTATAGCGCTCGCCAATTTCGGGAGCAGTGCCTATATATGAGCAGCTTCTATCGACGTTTCCCACAGCGGTGAGTTCCGAATCCGACTCACTGCTAGCTTGATTGGATTACAGTTTTTTTTGTACTAATAGAAGACAGAACAAGATAATTTTTCTTGTAACAATTTGTTATTATTTTTTTTAATCTTTGTATGCGGTGGAGTTCAGTTGCTAGTTAGTTCATTGATGTAGAGAACAAAGCTAATCAACATTTGAGATTGACACAGTTACTGATTAAAAGGGAAAAAAAGAGAGAGGAAGAAGATGAAATAGTAAGCTAAATTAGCCCTACTTCACCTTTTCAAGCTATGGCCATGCTCATTCATTTAGTAAGGGGTCGAGACTTATCAGCTGGTTTCATGGCCATTAGTACTTTTTGTAGTGAGAGTTATTCTTCTAAATTTTTCAGTACATCTTGCTTGTCTTTAAGTGAAATATTTCTGCATTCCGCAAAAATGTTTCATTTGTTTTTCTGTTGCATAAAGGCTGGATTTAATTCATCCTTATGGATCCAACGGGATACCTGGATGTATCTTGTTAAACTTCAGTCTCCTGTGTACTAGGATATCCTTACTGGAATATTTATTAAAATTGTCTTTAATTCACTGTTTATCCACATTGTTTGCTATTCATTTCTGTTGATATCCTTAATGTGTGACATTTATTATTAAGAAAATTAGGTTTTAACCTCAACTGTTCGTGAAATTGGACAGTGTTTTTTGAAAGTGGTAACTTTGTCTATATATGTTAGAACCCAAATCTTACAAGAGTTATAGTAACCCCATATTTACCAAGTACTGCCTACATCGATCCTGATGTCTATAATGAGTCTAAAACATCAATATAAAGACATGATCATTCAAAAGTAACTGAAATTACTCCCAAAACACAGTAGCAAGATGCAATTGAGCTTATCTATTGCTATTGTTTTCTATGCTCTCAAAACACCTCGAGTTCCTCTCCTTCCATATTGTCCACCAAATGCTTGCTGGTACTATCCTCCACCTGTCTCTATTCTTGCTGACAACCCAGCTTTTCCCCGTGTTTTAAGGCCTCTGTAAATTTTCAAGGTATGTATGCTCCATGCTATTCCTATGAGGTTCCAAAACAATCGTCATAGTTGCCCTGTGATTCTACAATGTAGGAATAGATGATTCACAGTCTCTGCCTGCTCCCCACACAAGAAGCTCCTGGGGCTTAAAATTATCCTTCTTTTCATTAGGTTCTCTTGGGTAAGCACTGCCTCCTTTGCCAGAAGCCACACAAAGCATGCCAGTTTATATGGTATTTTGTTTTTTTAAATGTTCTTCCATGGCTAAATGATTGGCTGCTGGTTGTGGTTCATTTTCCTATACGCTTTGCTCACTCTGTATGTGCCTTTCTCATCTTCCTTCCACCATAGTTCATCTTCATCTTCTCCCAACCACTGAATTGCTCAATTTTGTTGATGAAATCTGCCAGTGTTGGTATTTCCAGATCATTGGGTTGCCTTTTGAAATTGAATCCCCATTCCTCTCTATGAGTACTTTAGAGATGATTTTGTGTATACTATCTATCAAACTAATTGGCCTGAAGTCCCTTAGTTCTTTGGCACCTTTCTTCTTTAGAATGAGTGTTATAAAGGTAGCATTGAAGCTCTTTTCAAACATGTCCTCATGAAAATTATGAAAAGCATTCATGATTCATATTTCATCACTTCCCAACATTTTGATAAAAGATCCCATGGTAAAACCATCAGGACCTGGTGCCTTGTCTGTAGCGCACTGCGCACATCTTTAGATAACTCAACACCTCTTCTTTCTCAAATAACTTCCTTGCATACTCTCCTTTTCCTCCGTTGCTAGACATTTTGGAAACTGATAAGCAGGTCTCCATTGAACTTTTTCTGTATAAAGGCTTTGATAAAATTCCACTATCTCTCCTTCAATTCTAGCATTCTCCTGAATTATTTCTCCCTGCACACAAAGTTGGTCTATATTGTTGTACCTTTTGTTAGCATTGGCTACTTTGTGAAAAACTTAGTACTCATATCTCTCTCCTCTAGCTATAGTTCCCTTGATCTTTGCCTCCAAGAAATTTCTCCTTTCTTAATCAAATCTGCATACTCAAGCAACAATTCACTTTTATTTGTTGTCTCTTCATCTGAAAGCATTCTTATCCCGAAAACTGTCTCTAAAGCAACAAATTTCCATAACAAAGTGTTCCTCTGTGACCCAAGATCCCCCTGCTCAATCTTACTCCATTCTTTGAGTTTGTTCTTTAAAGCTTTCATTTTACAGGCCAGAATGTAATTAGGTCTTCCGTCTTCCTTCATAGCTGAAGCTATTCAACCAACATTTGATTCTGTCTTTAAAGCCCTCAGTACCCAACCATCACTTTTCAAATTTAAAGTACTTTTTTTTTCTCTCCCAAGATCCCCCTTTTCGAGCAATAGGAGTGTGATCAGAAGTGATCCTTTGCTAGGGAATCTGTTTCGTTTTATTGAAACTATCATCCCAATCTGCAGTGATTAACATCCTATCAATTCTTGAAGCAACTTCATGGAGTTCCTTCTTGAAACATGTGTATTTTGAATCTTCTAATTGCAAGTCAGTGAGATTCATATCGTCAATAAAGTCTGAGAACTTCTTCATCCCTTTTATTCTTTTGGTGCAGTTCTTTTTTCGAAATGTATCTGCGTACATTAATAAATTTGGTCAGTTTTTTTTTTTTTTTGTTTTAAAATGAGAAGGTAACAATAAATTTGGACATTGTTTGAACAAGCTCCAGCGCCATAATTAGGATTAGCATAGAATCATAAGAACATATGTAGAATGTTTAATAGGTTCTCTTAATTTCCCAATATTACCCTTGCAGTTTTCTAGGTCAACGATCATTCGATAATGAATGCTGAAGATTTGGGATACCTTGAGAACCACATGAAGATTACATCACATACATTAGGAATCAGTTTTTGGTAATTTACACTGTAAACTAGGATGAAGATATTTCACTCAATATAAAGCAGGTGAGTTAACAGACTCACCTATTCGGATTTGATAGTGAGAAAAGTGTACTTGTACTCTAAGAACTGGAGGTGGAAAATTATATTTAGGTAGTGCGGTGTTGTTAGAATGTTTAACAACTCCTTTGAGGTCCAAATATTGCCTTTATGTAGTGCTTTTTTCTCACGTTCTGTAAGAGGAGGTACAGGATATCCTTGCTCAAGCTTTAATGAAGAACATAGGCTAATCGACTGTCTCAGTTATTTTTTTTTTTTATAAACTGGTCAAAATTTCATATATTCTTTTTAATCATATAGAAAAAAGAGTTTGCGACAGTTGAATAGTTTTTGTAAGTGACAGTTGAAGATCACAAAGCCTCTCCATTACTCTCCCTCGACTCTTGCAGTTTCCGTACATGTTAGTAGATGAACTGAGTTTTTTTTTGGTAACCGCACAGCTATTTGCAGCATCTTGGTGCCTACTGATGAAATAGAACTTTGCTTTAACTGATAAAAAAATTGTTCAGGCTCTAAGTTCTCGAATTTGCATATTCATGTGAAGTTGATTTTCCTCCAAAACGCTCTAGAAAGAAAATATGCTATGTGAAATCTATGATTAGGAAGATGTTTTCGGGGCCTTGAAGACACCTTCCCTTGCTGATGTTATATTTACTTTTATCTAGGCAAAATACTGGAAGCAATATGTTGAGGCACACATGGCGGTAAACAATGATGATGCGACAAAACAAATATTTAGTCGCTGCCTGTTAAACTGTCTACAGATTCCACTTTGGTATGTTTATTTTGATGATATTTTCTTGATTTGGATTTGTTTTTGTTGTCCATGTTTCTTCTCGTCAGTGGATCTTTTGTAGCTCTCATATTTTGGTGTGGGATGGGGTACCTTGGATTTTCAACCCTTTGCATCTTCATGTCACTTGGAATGGATTGGAAGTAACATGAATGATTTTGATGGTGCGGAAAAACTGCTTTGGAGGTTTAAAAGCAGTTTGTTCTTGTTTTTTATTGCTGAAGTTCTAAAAATTATTCCAACCTATACTGATTGTTTTGTACTTTTCTCCTTAACAAGAAAAACATGGACTACAATGTCAAAATGTTTGCATATTTATGTGTTTTTGTTACTTGATGCTTCACATTTTGAGTTGAAGATACCGTTATGTATTTACCATGAAGAGATCATTAGACTTTCAATATGTTTGATTTTCAAGTCTCCTTTTTCCCACTTGGGGGATCACTATTTGGAAGCATACTTCTTACTGGAACCTGTCTAAATCAAGTTGTGCTTTTGCCTTGAGATGTGTTATGCTCCCCTATTTTCTCTCCCACTTGTTATATGCCTTCAACGAAAACAATTCAACTCTCCCAACTCCCTACCTCCATCCATGTGCTCTAACTAGCATGTGATGTACGTCACTTGTAAACAATTTAAACACCCCGACAAAAATTCCACAAGATTCAAGCAAATTGATGAAAACTCCAACAACCCTCATGGACACATGAAATGGCTAAAGAAAATTAAAGGTTAAATGGTATAAGTCACTCAGACAAGTAATGACACAAAATCAAATAAAGAAATTGACTCATTGAAATTATTAGCTAATAATCTTAATTGAAGATTGTCAAGAAAGAAGGGAAAAGTTAAGTAACTAATGCAAATTAGAGAACAAGTGAACAACTGGTAAAAGGACTTGATACCAACCAAATTAACCTTCAAGTACAAAGATATAAGGGAGAGAGAATTTGTCCCATACAAGACCACTTACTAGAAAGCAAGATCTCTTTTTAGAAGAGGTAAAGGGTTTTCTTTGAAGATAAATTTTCATCAAAAGCTTAACACTAAAGGCTATGGGCTAAGCTCAATCACAAACTAAAGAATCCTATATATATGGACCTGTTTGACCATTAGATTTTTCACTTTTTTCTGGATTCTTTTATCACTTTATTTGAAAATCAACATTTGGCCATGGAAATTCCAAATACAATTTGAAGTTGTATTTGGAATTTGGGAACACCCAAAACCTTGTTTTCACTTCTTTCACTTTCATTATAATTTCCTTTTTCAAAATTTACCGTAATTTTTTTTCTCATTTTAACCATGACCATATATAAACTAACATTTCATGTTTTTAGGAAAAGTAAATTCAAACGACCAAAAATTGTTTGCAAAAATTATTACCAAACACAAGTCCAACTTCAAAAATTCCAATTGAAGTGAAGAAATATTAGTAATGGATAGCTTGTATATATGACCTAATCTATAATATATGTGACTATTTATTTGAGATATTACTCTTTTAGAGAAGCAAATTTGATTGTATGTTCCTTCTTAAAAAAAAAGTCACGTTGGGTGTCTTTGCTAGTTCTTAGAAATTGGAGGCATAAACCATATTTAAAAGAAGTTCAATCAAATTCTAAATATTTTTTGCAAAAAGTTATGGCCAAACACAACTCTAAATCCAACTTCCAAATTTTCAAATGAAGTTTTTTTTTTTTTTGGTTTTCATGGCCAAACGCGCACTAAATAACTAGGTAAGGCTTGTGGCCCAGTTAGGGTAACCATGCGAGCGACAAGTGATTTGGTCGCAGGAATATGCTTGCAGAAGTCCAAATGCTATTACTTAGTCAATATTTTGGTAAAACACGGTCAACACTGATCAACCTTGGCTCAATTTGTCAATTCTTCGTATATGTCCTTTGGTCTTAAAAGTATAAGCCCATGAGTATGTTGTCATCTCAGTCTTGAATTCCTCCTAAACCTTACGTCCATATGGGTCTATAGTTTTGATTGAGTCGCTGACGATTAATTGGAAAGTTAGGGCCAACACTCAGGTCTACGCCTTTGTTCTTTTTCCTTGACCTGCCTATGATTGCTGAATTTTGCGATTCATTAAGGGAATCGCAGACCTTGAAACTTATTTGAGAAAGTTCGGTATCTCTTTAACTTGATAAAATCCAAGTTGTTCTATGAGTAACGGCAACTCTCTTAAATAGAGGTTTACAATAGCAAGAGTCCTAATAATTTTTTTTTGATGAAAGTAAGAAGAATTCATTAACAAAGCATCAAGAAGATGCACAGATTACAAAAGAAAGAAATATCAGCTCCCAAAAAGGCAAAAAAAGCTATCTAAATAGCTAACAACAGAGATCCATGGAGCTGATAAATTCTAGGAAAGAATCGACACTAAGTTCAGGAGAGAGATTAACCCAACCAAAAAGAGTAATCAATCATCTTGCTTTAAAGGTAGAGATGGGAGTTGGGGTGCCATCAAAACATCTTTTGTGCCTATCCATTCATAAGCACCAGAAAATATAGGCTGGAACCAAAGACCAGATTTGCTTAATGGACTTCCCAACTTTCCAAGAACTCCAACACACAAAAGCCTCTCTCAATGATCTTGGCATGACCCAAGTGGGTCCAAAAAGTGAGAAGAACATGTTCCATAGGCCTGTTGCGTAAGAGTCCTAATAAATTAGAAATAACTTCCTATAAAATTAAAATAATAAGAATCCTAGTCCACTCAGAGAAGTTCTATTCAACTAACGTTGTTGATTGCTAGTCCACTACGACTTCAGTTTTGCTAACATCAGCGGACACACCCATGTTTGAGACTATGTGACCTAGGTAAGCTGTTTGATTTCTGCCAAAGGAACATTTGGATTTTTTAAAATAAAGACAATGAACTTGCAATCAACTCATAGATGATTCACATGTGTGACAAATAATCTTTCCAACTCTTGCTATACACAAGGATGTTATCAATAAATACAAGTACAAATTGACATAGGTACTTCCGGAATACCTCATTCACCAATGCTTGAAAGGTAGAAGAAGCATTAGTTAATCCAAATTGCATGAAAAGGAACTTTAAATGATCATGATATGTTCTGAAAGGTGTTTTCTCAACATACGTAGATTCCATGCAAACTTGATGATAGCCAGAGTGAAGATCAAGCTTGGTGAAAAATTGTGTCCCATGCAATTCTTCAAGTAAAATCTTCACTATAGGAATGGAATTTGTATTTTTCTATTTTGGCATTTAGCTCCCTATAATCATGCAAAAGCGACATGTTTCATCATGTTCCCCAACTAGCAGTACATGTGATGAGGATGGAGACTGACTGGGTTGAATAATGCCTTTTGCTGAAGCATTTGATCACAGTTTCTTAATCTCATCTTTCTGAAAATGAGGGTATCGACTGGACTATCACTGAATTAGTTCCTAATAGTAAGCATATACGATGGTCGTAGGAATGCAATGGAGGTAGACCTACAAGTTCTTGGAATAGGTCATTGAATTCAACTAACAGCTTCTTGAGCTCACATTTCTCAGAATCTTGTAAAAGATGTAGGTATGACTCATATAGTAGTTGTTGTCCATGTAAAATGATATGCTTCCCCTTTACATGAAAACTTATGGTCAATAATGTAAGATCCCACAAAATAGGCCCCCAGTGTTTGCAACCACTTGTTACCTAAGACAATATAAAAAACATCCAAGGAATCACATATAAATCAACACGGAAGGAATGGTTAATTACACAAAATTGCACTACTATGCGAATGCCCAGACTAGAAATCTTCTCACCAATTCCACTGATTCATCAAGATATCTTTTATGTTGGATAGGCTGGCAAGTCTAAACGTTGGGCCGTCGATTAGCTAATAAAATCGTGTATACTACCTGAATCCATTAAGATAAGGAACAACTTCTTATCAATTACAGCTTGCAACTACATAATATTTGCATATTGTTTTCCTGTGATAGCATGGACTGAGATGGCGGTCTCTCTTCTATCTGTTGGTGTGTGGTACATCTTCAAATTCCCCATCCTCTATTTCCAAGCAAAACAACTTTTTGCACGGATGGCCTTAAACACAAGGATCTTCACAGTTGAAGCACAAACCCATTTGCATGTTGGGCAACCATCTCTGTGCAAGTCAACTTTTTCATAAAATGATTAGAAGCAATTAGCGTAGCACTTGGAGTTACTACTGTAGTGACAACCCTTGCACTAATGTTTAAAGTTGAGCTATAGCCTTTTTATATGTTAAAAGAAATTTATATCGTCTTTTCAAATGCTCTCACCAGTCTCATTGCTTGTAGCAGATTTGATGGATTGTGCAATTCAACATTGAGACGAATCAAATCAACTAATCCTGTCGTAAACATATCTACTTGTTGGTCTATACATACAAATGAAGTACGAGCCAACATCTTTTGGAAGTTAATCAGATAATCTTAAACAGAACTAGTTTGTTTTAAGTTGATTAATTCTCCTAATGGGTTGCTTTTCATTGGTGGACCAAAACGAAGAGTATAATATTCTTGAAGACACCCCATGTTAAAAGCAGCTAAACCTACTTATTCTTGGTTGATTGTATGTGGGTTTACAAAGCATTTCCCACAAAGGTGAAGCCAAATAAGAGGACTTTCACTTTCACCATAAGTTGGTAAGTCTAATTAAGTGTATCAAAGAAAGATACCTCTTCCTCCGTCGTTCACCTGTCTTGCTAGTTCGTTGGATAGAATCAACACTATTGTTTTCAACTTCAACTCCCTTCGCATGTGTGCTCTAGTGCGGATTAAGGTTTCAATTTGTTGGAATGTCAGACCATTCTTGCTTCTGAAGCTCCGCTACTTTTGCTTCAGTTTGAGATTGGGCTTTCTGTAACAAGCTTCACAACTTTGCTTCTACAATATTTTTGTCCACGATGACAAGATCTTCTACCAATTTGTTAAGGTCCTTAGTTTTGGATCGAATGCTAGACGATTAACTGGACAGTTAGGCCCAACACTCGAATTTGAGCCCTTGTTCTTGACCTGCCTATGATTGCTAAATTTTGCTTTTTATTCAGGGAATTGCAATCATGAGAACTTGTTTGAGAAAGTTCTGAATCTTTGTAGCGGTTTGAATATGAATAGGAACAAGAATAATATATACAATGCTACTTAGAATTGGAATAAGAACAATATATAGAATCCTTCTTGGAAAAGGATTATAATGTAGTGTCCTAGTTGGAAAAGGAGTCTAAGGTAGTGTCTATAAATAGGGTCTCAATGTAATAATGTAGAGACACAATTCAATAATATTTTTCTCCAATATTTCTTACATGGTATCATAACTTCTACGATCTTGGTAGAGATTCAAAGAGCTTTCACTGTCGGTGGATGGCTATTACCCATTTATGTCGCTCGTCTGGCCAACGATTATGATAGTTAAAGTTGGGTCAATGTGTATCTTTCGGTGATTATTTTTTTATATCTAATTTGCATAGCATTGTGTATCTTTCCGGTTACTACTTTCTCATATTTAATTTGCGTACTACTGTGTATTTCTTGGACTACTTTCTCATATTTGATTTATGTCGTATCGTGTATCAATCTGGTGACTAGTTTGTCATATCTTATTTTTGTATCACCATACCAAGTTTTAGTGACTACGTTCTGATTTGTTTAGCATCGTGCCATCATTTCGGTGACTACTTTTTCATATCTGATTCGCGTAACACTGCTAAATTTTGAATTATTAGAAAAACAAAAGACATTTTAATTGAAAACAATAAAGAATAATAAAAAAAGGGCTTGTGTTCTTTTTGGTGATTACTTTCTTATTTGTTAAGTTGCGCAAACTCTTCACTTTCGATACTGCACCATGTTGAATTCTCCAAAAATACTCTACTTTTGGAGAATCAGACACACACTTGTTGACATTTTTGTAGAGTGTGAGCAACATAGCTTATTTATTTAGGGCCGTGCCATCATTTCGACCTTTTTTAAAAAAAATGGTAATTATTTCTATTTCTGTAGAACAACACATAGGTTGTACTGAAACCTGTATTTACATAAGGACTACTAACCCATACAATTCTCTCAGTAGGGTCGTGCCATCATTCCGATCCTACCCACATAATTTTATTTCTCAGACTATGGCTACTTTCAGCTATCAAATCTAATACTCTGACACATGAGCATGTCCGGACCAGTTTTTGATGACTTTCTTGGTTATTAGCAACTCACCTATTATCCATATTTTTTATACCAGATTTTGAGCACTTTCCGGCGACCGCTGCGCAGTGAAGAAAATATAAATCATTATCTGTCCTATTGATTCTCGCGTATGTAATATTGTTTCCTGACAAACACATCAATAACAATCTTCCCCTCTTGTAACATATGGATTTCTTGTACTGTTACATCTTTTTGGCACGAAATATTATAAATATTCGGAATGTGGGTCTCCACTTCTCTGTCCCACCATTGATGACTCAAAAAATTGATCCTGCTTTTCATTCCTCATCCCAACGCTGAAGGTGAAATTGCCACCAAAATCTTTCCATCATTTCATTATATTCCCATAAAAGGTCCACACCTAATTGGAACTTTGATATGCTTAGCCTCTGTCTTGCTTGTACAATTGTATACTTTTCCGTTATCCACAAAACAATATTTCTGTAGTAGGGCCTAATTAAAACTAGGTGGTAGTTCACCCTAAGGCCCTCTATCTCTTTGAAGTTTTTAAACAGAACAGTTTTTTCCTCAATAGAGAAAAAAGAAAGGGGAGAAAAAGAAAAATAGGGAAACAGAGCTTGTGATTCAGAGGTGCTAGAAAGGGTTAGGGAGATGATTCGTGGAAGGCCATGCAATCAAGGTTTAATAATTATTTTGGTGGAATTTGATGTGCTTCTTTTGTTCTTTTAGCAGAATATCAACGGAGTAAATGGTTCTTATTGTTCTAGTTATAATCTTAGGAGTTCTTCTTTTGATTGTTTTTCTGTGTTATGCATTGACCCAGAAATTTCTCATGGTAATTATATGGATTTCAGGCGCTGTTACATCCGCTTTATCAGGAAAGTCAACGACAAGAGGGGGAATGAGGGTCAAGAAGAGACGAGAAAAGCTTTTGATTTCATGCTTAACTATGTTGGTACGTTATCTAAAGAAATATTCCAAGATTGAAAACATCTGCTTGGTGCATTTAATTTTGTATGCTTATCCAATCTATTATGCTAAGTACCATATACATGCTTTCCCTATACCCTCTTCGTTTTCCGTTACTACAATTATACTGCTAGTATGAAATTCTTCTTTTAAATGTTAGACTTACCATGATTATATTTCATCAGTTTGAATGAAAGTAGGTGCGCTCCAATTTGCTTAATGCCATCATGAATGTTGTGGGAAGGAAGAGACTTGAAAAGAAGTTAAAATGCGATTGTTTAGTTTACAAAGAGAAGGAAGGTCAATAAAACGGAGTATAGTTTCTTTCCCATCTTTTTTTTCTCCAACCATCATGAGTAGAAACTTCCTTTCACTTCCCTATATTCCCTCTTCAGTTTTTTTCTCTTTCCATTTTTATAATTTCCAAACAGATCCTTAGAAATAAACATCCTTTTTGGTTAAGTGTATGGCTTGACTACGAATAAAGGATGGTATTAAAAAGATCGAAAATTGACCTTAATTGTTGCTCATGCTCAAGAAACAAGGCATGTCAGTTTGTGATATTGTTTGCATTCTGAAGGAGAAACATTGGTAATGTCATTACATGTACCTTGATTATCCTTCCTCAACAGCTTCAAATATCTTGGACTTGGTGAAAACACAATTTTTGAGTTTATAATAGCACTTTGTATTCATGTTTGTTTATTTAAATCAGGATTGCATAGGCAATAAAGTATGAGATGTTGCATTTTAAGATAGAGGTTACAAATAGTGTGATATGGGTTTGCTACTTGTAATTTCTGTTTTTTAATTAGTTTTTACTGATACATTTGGTGCTTCGTATAGTAGGATATATAAAGAAGCTTTGTAATATTTCAACTGTTCTTGCAAAGTACTTCATTTTCCTAACCTATGTTTTTAACAGGAGCGGACATAGCATCAGGTCCGGTGTGGATGGAGTACATTGCATTTTTAAGGTCTTTGCCTGTACGGGACACACTTCTTCAACAAACAATACTTAAACACATATGCACACATGTTCAAGCAAATTTTATAGAATTTCTGTTAGTTATGTAGCCGTAATGTTAATGCTGTATTAGATGATGATGTAGGCTCCGACCGCACAAGAAGAATCACAACGAATGACCTCTGTGAGGAAAATATACCAGAGAGCTATTGTCACCCCAACCCATCATGTGGAACAGCTTTGGAGGGACTATGAGAATTTTGAAAATTCAATTAGTCGAGCCTTGGTAGGCCTCTCTTTTGGCACAAGTTCTCAAACTTATTGATTTTATATTGTTTGGCTAGCAATGTATGGGAAACAGTTCTACCAACTAAATCTTCTTTTTGGGTCCTATATATTATTATTAATTTCAGAAGAAAACACAAAAATAAAATACTAAAAGCACACCATTGTATATTCAGTTATAAAACTACGTATGTGTGTTTGTGAAAATTGTTTTGTTTAAACTCCAGTTCTTTTATTGGATTGTTGTGGTTGGTTAATCTTATCTGTGTATGCAATTTAAGGTGTGGTACTGTTTGCAACCAAAAAAGTCAACAAAAAGAAAACGCCGTAAACGAAAGAAGAACAGGAAACTAGATCTGGAGTATCTGGAGACAGAGAACGATTTCAGCATATGTTTTTTGGATAATTTGGAAGGAGAGAACCCAGAGATGTTTCAGGAAAGGCATCATCAATACATGTCCTAAAACATAGATGTTTGTGTAATCTAGCATTCTGGTCTAATAGGTCTGATGCATATGATGTAGGAAATGCTTAGATTTCAATAGTACATTAGTACTTACAGAACAATGAGACATTGTGATCTTTGAAATAGCTGTTTCGTAATGGCTAGCACTATCTTAAATCTTAATACTTGGCTGTTAATAGTAATGAAATGTTTTGCTTCTGATCAAAGAAAAGATCAAGAAACCAGTTGTGTGTTTCCTAAGTTTTGCTGATTGCTTTTTTGTCAAAATAAAGTGGACTTACCTTCAAACTCATGGACTGATTATAATTTTCTCTCTGGCACTTCATGATCAGTTTTTAGGCCATAAATTTTTTTTTCCATTATTTTGGTACAATCCATGCCCTCTAAACCCATCTTGCCAGGGGCCAATAATATTTTTCCCACCTCCAATCCTTGACGACTTGAGTTGACAATCATTTGATTGAAAATTAGTGCTCTTACCTCTAGAGTAGCTTCACTTGTCTTTTTAGATGATCTATCTTCTCTATATGTGTGTTAATGTAAGATCCTAAAGTGTTCTCATCACAGAATTTATTGCTTGGAAATAGTTGACATAGCATACTTTGAGGTTCTCAAAATCTAAGGAGGTTGATGTGTGAGTTGATGTGCTGAAGGCCTTGATTATCACTTGGATTGTACTTCTCTTGCTTTGTCACTACCTTGATGCATTTTGCAATATTATTTTCTAGGCATAATACATAACTAGACATCTTAACTTGGTCTCAACTGACAATTGGACACCCCAACTTTGAAAAGACACATCTAGACACCTTAACCTGGTGTAAGTTGGCCCCCTAAATACACTTTTCCGGATGTGCATTCTCAAATTGTGAATTCTAGATGTGCATTCTCAAAGTTGAGGTCTTAAAGGGGGAAAGTTAGATCAAGTTAAGGGGTCTAGATGTGCATTTTCAGAGTTAGGTTGGCTAGCTGTCAATTGAGTCCAAGTTAAGGTTTCTATTTATGTATTCTGCCTATTTTCTAAATTAGCTAGAAGAATAGCAGATGTCTTAGGAAATGGCCATTTAGACTTTCTAATAGAGCCATCTGAATTTTTTTTTTTTCCTTAGGCAAGAACGAAAAATAGAGAAAGAGCTTCATAATTAACATTTTTAGTAAATCAAGCTGCAAGCAACCATGATACAACGAGAATAAAATCAAAATATAATGATTTGTCAAACTATTAGAATTCCATTAGGATGGAATTTAATATGGTTATTGTTGTACGTTTTTTAGAATAATGCTTTGAGTTTCTCACTCTGTCCTTTTCAGGAGGACATGTCTAGGTTTTGTTTAGGCATATTCTACTTGGTTATCTGTTAAAGTCATCTACGTGCTCATATTGACTTTCAGAAAGTGATAGTAACATTACCTAAATCTGCTTTAGATTCCTTCAAAAAATGTGGCTGGTACAATTGATTGTCATGTATGTTGACAGTAACTGTTTTTTTTTGAGATATTTTCTGTTGATTAAATTGCAGGCAAAAGGACTGGTTTCTGAATATCAACCTAAATATAACAGTGCGAGGGCTGTATATAGAGAAAGGAAGAAGTACACTGATGAAATTGATTGGAATATGCTAGCGATTCCGCCCTCTGGATCTTCCAAGGCAATTCCTTCAGTATCTTTCCTAGCTTTTACACTTGAAGCAGGCCAATTAGATTGCACATTTAGTACCCAGTTTTGGGGGGCATCACTGGCATGTCCAACTACTTAATGTATTTGAGATAGATGTTTAGTTGAAATGTTCTGTTCTATCATCTAACTTATTTCATGTGGAGACTCGTGCAATTATGAAAGTGATGACATAGAGGTTTTAGATGATGGTTCTGTGGCTCTGCAGGCTGCAACCCTACTTCTGCCTAATTCTTACATTAATTACTTTTCCACGGGTCTGCAGGAGGAAATGCAATGGATGGCATGGAAAAAACTTCTAGCCTTTGAAAAGTAAGGGCAGTCTTTTAAACATAGTTTGGTCAGCTAGAATGTGATTGTGGCCTTATGGCTAGTTAGAGACATTTAATTTACTCTATATTAATTATTTCCTCTCTTATTGATCTTTTAGTCCCTAACATTAGACATAAGTCTGTAATTGCTTTTGCTTGTATTGATTATTAGACTTGCTAATGCTCCTAAGCATGTCAGATGGAAATACAATAAAGGCCCATTATAAGTTTTGTGCTGTTCTTTATCCCAATGTTCACATTTGCAGTTGCTGAATGCACCTGTTATAATTCTCTTTTTCCTGGAAAAAATGTACTTGTTTAGCATTAAGACCTACCAGATTTTCAAGTATGAATACTTCTAATATTTTGTTACAGCATATGATCTTTTTTCACAAACGTCGCTGCTTTGATCTTCTCCCTCATGGTTACTTTCCGTTTGAAAGTAAAACTGACGACAATGACATCTAATTATTCTGGTCTTCATGTCAGGGCAAACCCACAGAGGATAGACAGTGCTTCTGCTAATAAAAGAATTGTGTTCACATATGAGCAGGTATGGGAGACATAGGTGTTAAAATCATTACCTCTTGCTTAGAGTTTATTTCCTTTCTTTTTTTAGGACAATGGATGGTGGAGTTTTCTATGTCTGGTTTCCATATGTCTTAGTTTTTTTTTTTTTGGAACTGGTAACTTATGCCTTATATAGTATCTTGAAGTACTTTCCTTTTCAATTCGTGCTTTTTATTATACAATTGAGAGTCTTATCAGTGAAATTCTCTCTTTTTTTTTTTTGACGATCGTGGTGTCCGGGTTAGCTTTTGAACACCTCAAATAGTTACACAGATACTTGCCACCTCCTACAGGTATAAGATAACTCTGTCCATCAAGGCTAGGACAGATAGGAAGAAATCACGTAGTGTTTTTCTTATCTCATTTGAACCTAAGACTTCATGGTTATCAACCCCCTTTCTTAACCTCTAGGCCACATCCTTGAGTGCATGAAATTCTTATTTTGATTCATGTTAGTTATGTATTTGTGCACACATGTTTAGTAGTGACATAGGCACCTGACAAAAGGATCTGTAACAATTTGGAGTGTTAGTAGCACAACCTTTAATATTTGATACCTATCAAAATAAATCCTCTAAAATTGTTGGTGTGTTATACATAAATAAATTTTGAAAAGTTACCTTCTCAAAAAACAAACAAAAAAAACTTCGAAAAGTTGGGAGACATTTTTTGAATTTATCCAAAAGTTCATGATGATGTATCTTTCTTTATGTCTTTAATTGCATACTTGAATATGATGATCGGCTCCCAAGTATTTCCTTGGAGTCTAGCAGTTGGAAATCACCTTGATGTGCTGAAGCGAGATACTGTATCATATTGAAGATTATCATTAGCTATCTGACAAATGATTACCTGATATCAGTGGATTGTGTTAGTATACTGTTGGTTCAGCATCCAAACCCAGTTTCATAGGAGCTACTGGACAATTTTGTATTTCATAACTATGTCATGAAGTTAAGTTTTATTTAGTTTTCAGAATGGTGATTAACCTCATAATTATTTTTTATAGGAGTCCTTTTAGTCGGATAAAAGACTTGCATGTGGTGCAGTAATAGGTGAATTAGGCAACCACTAGTTTTAGAGCTCCTAAATCTTGTTGCAAAAGTCAAATTATTTTGTATTTGAATGAAATGGACCTAAGTAGAGCAGATTGGATATGTACAACTTTTGTATCGTTGACCCAACTTGATTTATGATTGAGGCATAGCTGATTGATATATATGATATTCTTGTTTTTTCTGTTTGAGGTGGCGTTGGGATTTGGTGCTTATCCTTCCCCTTTATATTACTGTTAAAATTCCTCTACTTTTGATTTTTTATGCTTTGGTATAAAACCAAACTAGATTGATCTAGATGTTCAATGACAGTGCCTCATGTTCTTGTATCATTATCCTGATATATGGTATGAATATGCCACATGGCATGCAAAAGCTGGTTCAGTAGACTCCGCTATCAAGGTTTTCCAGCGAGCTTTGAAAGCACTTCCTGGTATTTTTCTTATTTCTTTTCTTTCCTAGATGACACATGGGGTTTCTTTTTGATGTTGTTTTCTCCTGAGTTTTAGATAATTCTTTTGCCTCTTGTGATTAGACTCGGAGATGCTGAGATATGCTTATGCTGAACTTGAGGAATCACGTGGAGCCATTCAGGTTATGCATCTATTTACTTTCCCTAAATATTCAGTTTTTTCGTATCCTTTATTGAACGTTCTGATGCAGGCTGCTAAAAAGGTATATGAAAGTCTTTTTGGGGATGGATCCAATGCCTCTGCACTATCACATATCCAGGTAAGACCATAAAATCTCCTCGGAGGATCATATACATATTTACTTTCTTTTAAGAGATGAAAATGTGAAAATGTACTATCTTTGTTAAAGATGAGATGCACTCATATTCGGTGTAAACATGATTGAGAATGTAAGTCCTAGAACTTGAGTTCTTTTCTTATGACGATACACCAAAAATGTGGGAAATATTAATAATGATTAGGTAATATTTAAATTTTCTAGTCCCAGTATCGGGAGAAAATCAGGACCATGTTCATAGGATAACACGCTTCAGGGGAAATCAGAATCCTCCTTTGTTCAGCATGATCCGGCTGTGCTACGAGGCACCATTCTATTCCCATCTGGATAATTCCGAGGTCTCTGCTATCGTTATCACTGCGTATCATCTTGCTGGTCTTCATATCTCTTACCATTACCAGTTTATCCCATAAAAAGAGCTCTGCTGGTTGCCATTCTTCGTGTTACCCATTTACTTGAACAGTAAACAACTAGAACACGTATAAGTCCTCGAAGAAATCATTTTGCAAGTCGAACGGGATATATACAGTATGCACTTGCAGATGTGCCACTGAACTTATCAAGCTTAGTGAACTGATAACTTAGAGGAACAACAAAGGGTCATACCATCTTCATTTCGAAATAAAATTAAATAGATGGAATAGTATTTCTCTAGCTATTCCGTAAGGTTGGGTAACCCAAAACATCTTCTCCCTTCTTCCTTGGAGAAACAGAAGGTGAGATAGAGTTCAAACATGACATGTATGGTTTAGTAAAAACAATAGTTCAAGAAACTTGTACCTGGAGGGTACAACTTGATGTGTTAGAAGTATGTTACTTTTTATGTGTATTATGTGCAATGGGAAGTGGAAAAAGAAAACAAATTTTTATCTCCAAAAAAACAAATAAAGCAATTTGACTCCTAGCTTTTAAGATAACTAGGTAATTTTCCCGCGCCTCGCACGGTCATAAATAATAATTTCATTGAACTTGCAAATAATTTCTTACTATCCATACATTGAAAAAATTAGAAAAATAGGTTCTGAAAAAAGTATTAGCAATATTCCAATATGAATTTGATTATTTGTCATTATCACATAAGTCAAGAACCTCTAATGAATGAATTATTCACGATATAATAGATCATTTGTTCTTTAATCAACATTGAAAGGAAAATAAAGAACAAAATATGAACATATATACAAAGGTGTTTCATAATAAAAAGAAACATTTAAGTTGCATAGATTATACAATTGTGATATATGTCTAAGGAGAAAATTTAATAATTTGTTAACATATTCAAAAAAGAAATTATGCCTGCACAAGAAAGCAATTATAACTTTTGAACTTGCATAATGTATTTCTTCAATTGATAAGTGAAAAATTTCATATTTATGTAAGAAAAGATAATATGTAAGCTTATGTATAGTACTTTTACAATAATTATTTTCTGTACAATAAATATACGTACTATATGTGTATATTTTCAATATAATCGGAGAAAATAACTTTGCAGAAACATAAAAAACAAAGTTTAAAACATGTACTCAAAAACAACAATTTATATCATAAACATAAATTAATGAGTGTAAAAAAAATATCAGGAAATAGAATGAAATATAAAGGAAAAAATCGAGTCTGCTGAATACACAATATCTCCTTAAGAAAACGTTTCCCCTCCAATACAAGAGGTTTAAAGAATTACATCCTCTCAGAATGAAGCGATTTTATTCACCAACTTATTGATAAAAAACAGTAGTGTTAGTAAGTCACTCAAAAGGAGCAAAGTACAAAAATATTTAATTTTGCGGAAGTAGTGCGGAAGTAGTCCTTTTGAGCGACTTACTAACCCAACTTAGTGCTGAAGATTTATACAAAAACTTGTTACCTTTGTCAAAAATAAAATAAAATGTACTATTTGCATTGGTTATTTTACATTCCTGTTAGTAGTTAACATGTCTGTAGACGCATTATTGATTTGCAATTTTCGGGTAAACTAGCATTGAGGAGTCCACTAGAAAATTTGGGCACTGGATATGTACTCTCTTGGATTTAGGGATGACAAATTCATGTTAAATCTAGATATAACCCAAATATAACTTCTTTTGAGATATATTGTTTGTTGATCAATCTTATACCTATTGATATCTAGATGAATACTGATCTATTTAGATCTTTTTGGAATACTTCTGGATTGGAAACCATACTACTAAAAAGGTTTTTATTGTTAGATATAAAAAGTGAAGATACTGATTGCCGTGAAATTCTCTTGGAAGCATGAATTGCCTTCATTTTGAGTTAATACTCTTTTATTGTTCATTTATTTATTGTGAATGGAGTTTCCTGTTCGTGATTTATTTTGTTTTACTGACTATTCACATAAGTTCCTTATTTTCATTAATAAATTCTGCTGCTCTTTTTCATGGAACATATTTATATGTTACATGTTAGTTTTTCTCTCGTCAACCATATCAAATTTCTTCCAATCATTATCTGAAATATTACAATCTAACTTCAGTTGAGATCTTTTGGTTCATGATGCTGCAGTTTATAAGGTTTTTAAGAAGAAGTGAAGGAGTTGAAGCAGCTCGCAAATACTTTGTTGATGCACGCAAGTCCCCAAATTGCACTTACCATGTTTATGTAGCTTATGCAATGATGGCCTTTTGTCTAGACAAGGATGCAAAGGTGATTAGGACTATCTTAATTTCAAATGTTTCAAGCAATTTGGTGCATGGAACCTGTGAGAGACTTCCGTACCTCAAAGAATATGTCTAGAATAATTTAACTCTCACGCATCAATTGGTGTATGATAATTTCATACTCGTTCGGTGGTTATTTGTTGAATTATTTGATGTTTTAAACCAAATTACTCTTTGTAACAGTTTCTTTTCAAATTAGTTCGTATATGCTTCTTGACTCTCTTTTATTTGTTGACATCCCTGCATGTTTTATCCATGGTATCCTTTGGATGATATGCAATCATTTTTGTGCATTCATGCAGATGGCGCACAATGTTTTTGAAGCAGGGTTAAAACGCTTTATGCATGAGCCTGGATACATCCTTGAGTGAGTCTCCTTCTCTTCTAATTTACAAAAGTAATATTATGTGGATGAGTGACTGCATGAGTTCCAGTGCAATCAGGAAGTTAGGATTTGTGTCCAACAAATTTGTTGGTATGCCAGCATAGCCCTATATGTAATGCATGGTGTAAGACTTGTGGCAGCATCTGGTCCATGAGTGGAAATGAAACAGTTGTACAATTTCAAGCATCATAACATTATTCTAAAAAGTATTCAACTGTTATTGATGACTCTTCTGCCTGGGAACTAGTAGCAGGGTTTTCTTTCTGTTTTTCTCTTAGCAGAAATAACCATGAGTTAATTAAAATGTTGCAGGTATGCAGATTTTCTTTATCGTTTGAATGACGATAGAAATATCAGGGCATTATTTGAACGTGCATTGAGCTCACTGCCGCCAGAGGAATCTGTTGAGGTGTTTTTCTATTATTTGTTTATTGCGTAGTTTTGCAGTTCTTGCTTGTTTCAGGGTGTCTTTGGATGAGTCCTTCCTGTTTTATTTGTGATATCTGTTCTTGTTGATTGTTTATCTTCATCTTCTTTGGCGTGTCTCATTCTATAGTTTGGATCTTCTATGCTAAGCTGGTTGCATGCCGGTGTTGCTTATTAATAGAACCAAGAAGCATGTATCAGTTGCTTTCTGTTTAGGCTTGTCAGATACTTTTTATTTACATGCTATTGCAACAACATTTTTCATGGTGAAGCTTGTTGTCTGCTTGCAATGTTCTTTTTAGTGCAGGGTGGTGTTGGAAGAGAATGAGTCGGTTTATGTGACTCTTGTCTCTGGGACTCTGTATGTGTGCACATTTATGTGATTTTTTTGTTCTACTTTTTTTTCTTTTCTTTTTGGGAAATGGTTACAAAAAGAAGCCAATTGGTTCTACTTACGTTTAAGTGGATGAGCCTGAGTTCATCTATCATATGTTGGCGTTTCTTTCTGCTAATAATTCAAAAGAGGCTGAAGGTCATATCTCTGGATACATTTGTGTTTCTTCATTCACTATGCATAGCTCATATATTTGCCTGGACTTGTCTATATTATCTGTACGACTACTCTGGAAAAGAAAGTCTCACAACCCAATGGCTTTTGATCTTCTTCCCTCATATAAATATTGAATTGAAGGGGGCTGCACACATGAGTGCTCAAGTATAGGCCTAGAGTCTAAATTCCTAAAAAATTTTCCAGTTGTATTTGTTTTAACGAAAAACGAATAAAGTCCTGAAGAGGGAACGGACATCCAACTCTCCTAATACAAGGGAGCGGACACTGTTGGTTAAGTATTTCTCAGAACCTTTGTATTCAGACCAATTTATGCAGCTAAGAGCATCATAAAATAGGCACATTCCACAATGTTATCTTTTGTTAACATTTCTCCAGTCAACAACTACTTCCTCTGGGGATTTTTTCGGCAGCCATCATAGATATTCAGCCTTTATAACCTGGAGAAGGATAAGACTTCATTTGATGATTGTTTCAGATCTTATGAGATCAGGAGACTTGGTTCTGGGTTGAAACTTGGTTCGAATGGGTCGAGGTTGAACTCAGCAGAATTTAAGGAGACAAGTCACTATTAGTTAAATAATATTAGATGGATTGTGTTTGTCTTTAAAAATGGCATCCAAGGCAGAAATTGTTGGTTAAAAGGTGGAAAGGGCCACTATGCAAGTTTTTCTGTACCCTCAAGCACAATGAATTTGTGGGATACATCAGCTTCATAGCCTTCAATGACTCAGTTGCAATCAAAGAGGCTATTCAAAGTTTGACCAAAATCATTACAAAGAGATAAACGCATGGAGAGCAGAACTACAACTACAGGGGTTATATGTATTAGTGTTGATGAACACGAAGAATTACTAAAACCATTGGAGGAGGAGGAGTTTCGGGAAGCATCAAATATGTGCTATGGAGAGGCTCCCTGGGCCAGATGGCTTTTTCATGTCTTTTTATCTCACTTTAAGGGACTCTAAGAAAGAGGACATCAAGAGTGTTATCCACATGATGTATGCTAGCAGACAGAGAGATGTTTTATTGCAACATTGTGGCAATCCTCCCAAGATATCACATGCTTCTGAGCTGAAAGATTTTAGACCAATAAATCTGATCACAGGATGTATATAAGATGATATAAAAAATACTTTCTGAAAGGTTAAAAGATGGTGGATGAGTTAGTCAACAAACATCAGAGGACATTCATAAAAGGGAGACAGATAATGGATGTTGCCCTTATTGCATGTGAGTTTGTGGACTCAAGATTTAAAGGTAATGAACCTGGTTTAATGAAATGTGCTAGTTGGACATTGAAAAACATATGGCCATGTAAATTGGAAGTTCCTGCGTAATACTTAAAGACAAATGGGATTTGGAGAAATACGTGGGTCATATTAGATTTTGCATCAGCATGGTAAGATTCTCTATTCTTGTGAATGGTGAACCAGTGGGTTTCTTACCATCAGAAAGGGGATTTAGACAGGGGGATCCCCTCTTGTTTATCCTGTCAATGGAGGGTTTTGATAGCTTGATGTGGATAGCAATTCATAACTGGTAAATAAAGGCTTTCAGATAAGTGGCAATAGTGGAGAAGTTAAAGAAATCCATCATTTACTATATGCAAATGACAGTGTCATATTTTGTGAGCCTTACGAGGAACAAATAAGATTCATCAAGACAATCTTATTTTTTTTGGAAGTCGTCTTAGTTTGAAAGTGAATTAGGGAAAAAACACTGTGTTCCCTATTATGGAGGTGACAAAAATAGTCACAGTTTGGTGGATATTGTGGGTTGTAAAGTGGATAATTTACCTACAATATAGTGGGGCATGCCATTGGGGAATAAACATACGAATTCAAAAATATGGGATGACACTTTGGAGAAGAAAAAAGGAGATTAGCAAGATGGAACTGTACCTATCCCTAGGAGGCATACATTCCCTTCCAATATATGTTATGCCATTTTTTCTATTTACCCTCAGAAGTGGTGAAGAAATTGGACAAACGGAGAAGGGATTTTCTTTAGCATGGTGCAAAGAGATTAAAGGCTATAACATGTTCAAATGGTAGATAACCTTGAATAGCAAAGATAAAGAGAGGTTTGAGCATTAGAATCTGAGAAAGCATGACAATAATCTACCGATGAAGTGGTTGTAGAGATATCATGAGGAGGGGAGAACTCTATGGGAGGACATAACCAAATGCTAATATGGTGAAAATGAAAATTGGTGCAGTACATGTAATTATGGAGTTGGGGTCTGAGAACTATTAGGCACTTGTGGAGAGAATTAGAGACTAATTTATACATAAAGGTGGGAGATGGTAGGAGAACAAAATTTTGGGGAGATGTCTGGAATAAACCGATCCATTTGAAATACTCCTTCCCAGATTTGCTCGTACTATGCAGTTACCCAGAGGCAAAGATCAATGACTGCTGGACACCACTGGGTTCGAAACCTTTCCTTAAGAAGACTTCTAAATGATTGGGAAGTGGAGAGAGTGGCCAACCTTTCTAGATGAAATAAAGGCATTCCAGGAACCAACAGTGATCCTGATTCATTGAGATGGTTACATAGTGCACATGGGGCTTTCACTATTAGCAGGGCATGTACAATGGAAACTAACGAACATAGTAGTAGCCAACAAAGCTTGTGGGGGAAAGTATGGAGAAATTTAGCACCAAACAAGGTAAAATGTTTTACATGGTTGACCCCTAGAAGGGCATGCCTGACACATGAAGTTTTGAAGAAGAAAGGGATGACTATATTATCTTGGAGTTCATTATATGGGTAGATAAAAGAGACTAACAACCACTTATTTTTTGCATTGCAGTTTCACAACCATCTTTCTCAACCTCGTAAAGACGAAAAGGACTATACCTGAAACACTGCAGATCATTTGAATTATTGGATTAGAAGATGGGGTAGTAAATCTAGAAGGCGTGGTGGAGAATGATCCTGCATTGCATATGTGGACAGTTTAGAGAGAGGAATAATGAAAATTTTGAAGATATATCTAGTTCCATTCATAGGGTTAAATGGGATTGTATTTATCTCTCTATTTTTGGTGTAAAGAAATAGGTTTAGAGGAACACAACAACTTGTAGATTTTTTAAAATCTCTGTTCGTGTCACTTTTCTTGTATATCCATAATGCTGAGGAATACAACATCACAGTTTCCCGTTAAGAAAAAAAGAATATTACAACATGCAAATATATTTGATAGAGGAAAGCATGAGTCCCATTATTGAAGCAACTTTGCCTTTGAATCTCCAGAATACATGACAAGACAGACATAACTTGAGACATCACTTTGGGTCCATCTAAACATCCTAAAACTTAGCAAATAATTTGGGGTGGAGTTTCCTAGATGTGAAAAAGAGCAATGTAACTCTTTGTTAAGATAGATAATAAAAGGTGATCTAAGAAGGAGAACGACCATGATTAACAACTCCAAAGAGAAGTGTAAACATGAAATTTTAGAAGATGCAAAATGTATTTTTGTGAAGATAATTTGTACTACTTTTAGTGTAAACATGAAATTTTAGAAGACGCAAAATCTATTTTAATGTTGTAGATTACATTTAGAATTTGAGTATGACGTATCCTTGTTATCCTTTTCCATTTTAGTCTTATAATTAAAGTACTAAATCACACTATGAAAGTTTGAGGTAGGGTGGAAGAGATAAGGATGAAGCGGGATGTGTCTTATTTCGTAAACCATTTTGGATTCTTGTAGGGGCAATTTCTTGACTTAGAAAAGATGTACAACAAAGTATCGCTAGAGGTTCTATTGAGATGCCCAAAGTATTGAGGAGTATTTGTGCATACATTAGAGCAATTAAGGACATGTACAATGGATCCAAGACCTGAGTAAGAATGGTTGCAGACTTCCTAGTCTAGATGGGGTTGCTCCAAGGATTTTCTCGGTAACAAGCGAATTGACACAACATCTTCAAAGGGAAGTACCATGGTGTATGTTATTTGTGGATGACATAGTATTGATTGATGAGACACTCGAAAGTTAAATGATAGATTGTAGGACTGGTGACTAACTCTAGAGTCTAAAGGTTTCAAGTTGAGTAAGACTAAAGCAGAGTACATAGAGTGCTAGATTAGTGATGCATCACTTGAGGATGTATGGACATACAAGAAGAGGATAATAAGATGAGAGTGGCTTCTACAGTGGACAAGATGAGGGTTCGAAGCTGAGATGGTTCAGGTATGCAAAGAGGAGCACAAATGCCCCAAGGAGGAGGTAACGAAAGATTGACAATGATAGGGGAGAGATGATTAAACTTGACATGACACAACTTCAACGCACTAAGAAAATGACATCAAATAGGAGAGCGTAGAGGTCGAAGATTAGGGTAGAAGGTTAGTAGGTAGTTGAGCGTTTCTCTCTCCTTTTTGTGGGCGAGTTTGGCTCTGGTTTAGAACACTTTATTTGCTTTCTTTTCCCCTTATCAATCTCACTACTATTGTGTAGTATAATCGTATTGCTTAATTTTACTACTATTGTTCCTTTTACTTTGATTATCTATGCTATTTTGCTGTCAAAACTCTTGCTTATATGGAATCGTACTGAACTGCCTATTCTTTGCGTAGGTTTGGAAAAAGTTCACTCAATTTGAGCAAACATATGGAGACCTTGCCAGCATGTTGAAGGTATTTTGTGTTTTTGCTGCTGATGTATATTCCCTTGGTTTTTATACTGAACTTTGTGGGCTATTTTCAAGTCCAAATACTAATTAAACTTGTTCTTTCTGAACTATTGGCATATCTCGAATAGCATATCTTCTGGATTGCATTCCTTTGCAATCAACAAGTATTGGTTACAGTTGACCTACTATATTCAGAGCTGCATATGCTGTTTTCCAGATATGCCTATTGTTCTGTTTGTCCAATTCTGTGGACTTCCTAAATAAAAGAAGGCTCATTATATTCACACTAATTTCAATTGGTTAATTTCATGAAGCAATTTAACTTTGTTCACAGTGTGATTTTCTTGTACCAACCAACAAGATTGTTGATAACTGATTGATTACTTTCTTTCCCCAGACCCCACTGTGTGGGGGACTACACTGGGGATGATGTTGTTGATTACTTTCTTGTCCATTAAAATAATATATGCAATGAAATGAACTTAGAATCAGATCCAATCAAACTTCTAATTAAAAGTTGATAGGGAAATTAAATCCTTATATATCCTTCTTTGGAGGGCGTAATGTTTAATACAATGATTACATTTGTTTGTGCTTATTGCTTGTATTGACAGGTTGAGCAGAGAAGGAAAGAAGCTCTTTCTAGAACAGGTGATGATGGAGCATCAGAGTTAGAGAGTTCATTGCATGATGTTGTATCACGCTACAGTTTCATGGATCTTTGGCCTTGCTCTTCAAATGACTTGGATCATTTAGCACGCCAAGAGGTTGTCAGCGTGCGCATGCACACACACACATTAAATTATTGTTACAAGGGCACAAGTATCGTTTTCAAACATCATCTTAACTTGTGTGTACTTTTTGCCTATTTGCTATCTGTTTTTCAGTGGCTCGCGAGGAACATCAATAAAAAACCTGACAAACCTACTCTTGGTATTGAGGCAGGTTCTGCAGGTATTATTGTTGGCTTTGTTTAATTCTGAATTAAACTCAGTTTCTGAATTATACTCTCTAACTCCTGGTTTCTTGAGCATAGACAAGACTACTTCTGGTGTTTCATCCAATACAAATCCGCCTGCCAAGGTTGCGTATCCAGATACTTCAAAAATGACGGTTTACGACCCGAGGCAAATTCCAGGTAGGTCTTTCTAGCCCCTTATTCTATGTTGGTTCTTGCTTAACAAGCTCCCAAATAGATAAACAGTTGTTCCATGTCCCTTTTAACCGATGTTGGTCTCTCAGAGTTTGAGGTGCGATTAACAAACTTAGGAATGAATAATAGAATGTGTTTTGATTTCTTATTCATTAAATTATCCTTCTCGATGTCATCATTATCAACTTAAACAAATGGGGATATATGTGTACAACATTATCGACTTCTTACTCAGAAGAGAGAAAGGCATCAGCATATAAGCTTCACTCTTCTGGAAGGAATTAGATTATCACGCAAGCTCCCAAATAGATAAACAGTTGTTCCATGTCCCTTTTTAACCGATGTTGGTCTCTCAGAGTTTGAGGTGCGATTAACAAACTTAGGAATGAATAATAGAATGTGTTTTGATTTCTTATTCATTAAATTATCCTTCTCGATGTCATCATTATCAACTTAAACAAATGGGGATACATGTGTACAATATTATCGACTTCTTACTCAGAAGAGAGAAAGGCATCAGCATATAAGCTTCACTCTTCTGGAAGGAATTAGATTATCACGTGCAGTTGTATCCATAATTATTTTTAGGATGTTTTGCACTCTCATAGTAACTAAAGGCACCTGCCTATAGTTATATCTCCGTAGTCTCCTAGTTGATTAATGGCATTGTTTGTTCATTGATTACATTGAACTTTACTTTGGACTTGATTTTCAATCACCGAATCAGCAAGTTTTTGTGAGATGGACCATGAAAAGGAGATGGTTGTAGTGACCTCTTGTTTTCTTGAGTTACTGAACTTGGGGATTGCTCCGCTGGACTTTGATGGCAAGGATGAGTCAGTTGTAACACATCAACAGCTGTGAAAATACTCAAGCAATGGAGCAACAGTGGAAGATCCATTAATCACCGAAGACGAAATTCTGGCCTTCTACCAAATGTTATATAATTAATCTAAATTGGAACCTGAGTTTACCTCCAGGATTATCACAAACTTAATGAAGAGGTGATGCAGTTGTTATAGAGAACTTCTGATGAGCAAGAGGTTTTGGAAGGTGTTGAGGCATATGCATCAGACAAAGCTCCAGGTATAGATGGGTATACCATAGGGGCTTTCCTCACTTGCTGGGACATTGTAAAGTAGGATATAATGCAAACATTGAAGATCTCTCAGTTTCAGCAATACTTTGAGAGGAGCTTTGATGCAACCGATGTTTCTCTAATTCTTAGAAAGGCTGGGGACATGAAATTTAGAAACTTCAAACCTATAAGCTTGTCACAAACTTAATGAAGAGGTGATGAAGTGGTTATAGAGATCTTTTGATGAGCAAGAGGTTTTGGAAGGTGTTTAGGCATATGCATCAGACAAAGCTCCAGGTCTAGATGGGTATACCATAGGGGTTTCCCTTACTTGCTGGGACATTGTAAAGTAGGATGTAATGCAAACAATGAATATCAGTTTCAGCAATACTTTGAGAGGAGCTTCTAATGCAACCGATGTTTTTCTATTTCTCAAGTGCTGATTCAGAGGGTAGAAAGGTGATACACAAATTAATTTACTAAACAATAAATATCATTCTGGGTCGAAAGGTGATACACAAACATAGAAAGGTACTTGAGGGTGTGAAGTGAGTTGTTTACCAACCAATTATCTAGGAATGTCTTTGGGATCAAAGAACAAGTCAACAACTTGAAAGATGTGGGAAAAAAATAAGCTAGATAGGAAGTCATATTTATCTTCAAGGAGGGTAGTTCTGGTAAATAGTGTGCTCGATTTCCACTTACATGATGTCCCTATTTTTCAGTGCTAGCGAATATTGAAAAGAGAATAGATGTTTTTATTCTTTTGATGATCGTAACATTCTATATATTAACAGGTATACTATACCAACTGTATAGTCCCCAAAACAAGAAAACTTCATATCTATGTTTCTTCTTACATATTTTCTAAAACATCAAAAATATCTTCGGCTTCTACTAAACATTCCTGTGTACACTAAAAATAATAAAGGACTAAGCAGTTCATCTTCAACTTCTGGATATTGCACTGCTTCTCCTAAAAACACCTCTGGTGTCTCTCTTTCCAAACAGTCCCACCAAATACACGCTGGGAAAATCCATCTCTCCTTCTGTTAGGTCAAATTCCATGTCTGCTCCAACTGTCTAGTAATTCCTTTGTGCTTCCTGGCATCAGCTGAGAATAGAGTTTTAAGGAGGAAACTTATATGGCACGGTAACAGAGAAAAGAAAGGTTTTCATGTGGTTAAGTTGAAGACTCTCACCATCAATAATACAGAAGGGGGTTTAAGCATAAGAAATTTCAAGCATAACTATAATAGCCTGGCATTCATGAAATGGCTCTGAAGGTTCAACTTGGAGAAATAGGCTCTATGGAGATGGGTTGTCAATGAAAACTTGTGAAAGAGGGACAATGGTGCTCTTGAAGTGGTATCTACACCCTATGGTGTTAGTATCTGAAAATCTGTTAAGAGCACTATGGCGTACCTTAATCAATATGTGAAAGTGGGGAATGGGATGTAGACTTCTTGCTGGAGTGATAACTGGATTGGACATGGACCTCTCAAGGATATTTCCCTGATAAATACAATCTGGTCAACAACAGAATGCAATAGTAGCTGAGATTTGGACTCAATAGCTTCAGAATGACTGGGAGATCAACAGGCCTGCTGTTAATTTCCATGGTTGCACGAATCAAGAAGACAGATTGTTATGGCTAAAACAAAGCAATTGTATCTACAATGTGAAATTTGCGCTCACATTTGAATGACAATGGCAGCAGGCTGGGTTGTGGCACTGTAAATACATCTGGAAGGTGAAAATACCCTACAAAGAAGCATGGTTTGTTTGGCTGGAAAGTAGCATGCCTTATTTGGCTGATGCTTGTTTGATACAAGAAAATCTGAAGAAAGTCAAGCATGCTTGTTGGGTATACTTATGTTAGACAAAGGCCCGCTAACCCTCTCTGCAGTGCTTGGAGCCGTGGTAATTACTTGCAGGTACGACGTAAAATACATGCATGCGGATTGTGTGGTCTGCATGATATGAAAGAGAGATCCCTCGATGCCTAGGAAGTGAAGTGCCTTAAGATGTAGGGCTCTTTTGATTGTTTTAAGCCAATCATGGGAGGCTGCATTGTGCTGCAGTAATAAGTGAATTTCCTCCTTGCCAGAGTTCTCTTCTTAGAGAAAATACAGCCTTGTGATTATTGGATGACACTTAATAATGCATGGACTCTTGCATATACTGGGATTGGGACTTTGCGAGTTAACCTGATACATGAATATGCATCACTTTGGATGGGAGAGACTAATCTTTGTTTCTAGAATAAAAGAACACATAAACTATGGATAGTCCAAATGACGAAATTCGTAAAAAAAATTGCCTTCTCGATTCATTTCTGTTCTCCACATCAGCTAGTTGTAAACTTGCATCCTGTCAAGTAATTAAATAAAATTGATTGCCAAAAAAATTAAAAATTGTGAATGCAGGAAGTTTAAAGTGCTTATGGTTATTTTCTTCTTTGGTGTGTTTCATAGGAAGGAACTTGTTTTCCATGGAAAATAGTTTCTTGGAAAAAGTTCTCCAGGAAAATAAGGTGATTTTTCTACTTATTTTCTGGTGTTTGATAAGTAAACAAAAAATATAGACTCAAACATTTCTATATAATCTGTTAAAACACTCTGGTTTTGGGGTGCGTTAGAGAGTGATGAAGAGAAGATTAATGTGGAATGGAACTCATAAAACGTGTTTTTCCTACTTCCACAAGGGAAGACATTTCTCATTTTTAATGAACTTATTTTCCTAGAGAGGATGTTTCCCAAAAATTTGACCAACCAAATTGGAAACATTTTCTACCCCACACCCTTGGATTCATATAATAATGATCTAACACTAAAGTACACTTATTTCAATGAGGTCCTCTAGATTCAGACTAAACTATATACAGATCAAAAAAGTAGGGTGTAATAGACAACTTTTCCTCAATTTCAGTGAGAACCATGCGGATTTTTATAAAGAACTCTATATTCTTGTAATGTGGGCATCTGTTATATGAGGAACTATCAGCTTACGTTTGTTGGATGATGCTGGATTTTCCAGGTCCTGCTGCGCTTGCAGCTCCATCTGCTTCAGGCACCTTGCCCTATTCTGGTCCATTTAGCAGCAATGGACCTCCAATTGCCCTTAATGATATTTTGAAATCCTTGCCCCCTGCATTTGCAGCGTTCGTAGCAAATTTGCCAGCTGTTGAAGGTATAGTTCTGAATTTTCCAGTCACTTGCCCTGTGAAATCTTGGTCCTTTGTAAAAATTTTATAAGTCGCTCTAGTCTGTTGTTAGCTTTTGTATATTAGTCAGATTACTCCTTTACATTTGCATGTCAATGGTGGTCTACCAATAAAAGAAGGTGAAACACCTTTCCTGGAAAGACTCTAGAGTTGCCTTTTTGATGTAGGAATGACCATTGTGTGTCTTAATAAAATTCTTTTCTTCCAATGAACTTCCTAGATGTGATATCTGCTTCTATGTTTGTGTGGTCCAATACAGTAGGTTATCAATTGAATCTGCTGCGGATAGGCAGCTTTTTTTCAGTTAGTGATCATGTGAATGTTATTAAGTATTTTTTTTTTTATGGCAAGAGAGACCCGCAACCGCTACCTTTTGGGTGTGCATAGGGTAAAACCCCTGCTCTATGCAATAGCTCGCAAATCACACAGGAGAGGTAACCCGCACTAGGCAAGCCCGGTGCGATGAGCTCGACCCAGAATGCAAACCCCTTGCTTTCGCTGGCAAGGGGTTTTGAATTTGAGATTTCCAACATGGAAGTCCCAAACCCAAAGCAATTTGTATCACAAGTTTAAGGGAAATCAGCAGTCAAATGAAATAACAACATACCATCTGAAAATGATGGAAGGGAGCTAAATTGGTTGCAGAAGGTGATCTTAGTGATATTCTAACGAGGAGTTTATACCTTAAACTTTTGAAGGACAGTAATAGGTTAAACAAGAGCTAATTTGATTTTTAGACATTCATCTATTTTTACCTAGGCTTTTAGATGAATCCGAGAAGCTGCAGAAGGGAATTTTACAACTTGGGTGGATTCTATTAAAGGGCACTTTTTACAGAATAACCTACATTGCAAATTATCCTACAACACTTCCTATATATTTAATTTTCATAGACAGCAATTTAACTCTCCTGGAGGATAAGGCTGCCAATCGCTTCATCTATCAAAAGTATAGGTTGCTCCGTAGTAACTTGAGTTTTTCTGCATCCTATCAGGTCCTTCTCCTGATGCTGATTTTGTGATATCTGTATGTTTGCAAAGCAACATCCCTGCAGCAACTGGAAAATCCGGGACTGCCTCTCTGCCATTGCTGTCAGGCGCTGCTCCATCTACGAGTGACCTCTCTGATTCAAGCAAATTCAGGCCGAGAGACAGACAGCCTGGAAAGAGGAAAGACATGGACAGTATGTGAACCTTTACCTATGAGATGTTTATATTCTTCTTCCTCATGCCACACCCAATGATGTCTCTTCACTGTCTCACTGTTGCATCAAATCATAATCTGTTTTACCTTCACTTTTGGCATGTAGGCTTGTCCTATGATTTCATTTCTGCAATGCAGGAACTACTCATTCCCTACTACTACTACTGTATTTCGAAGTCTGCAATTTCCATGCCTTGGCATATTGATGCTAAATATACTGGTGTCCTTGTTTATATCATTCAAAGGCCTAGTTAACTTGTTGCAGGACAAGAGGATGATGAATCAACGACTATGCAAAGCCAGCCCCTTCCTAGAGATCTTTTCAAGATTCGCCAATTACAAAAAAACCGTGTTGGTAATTCGTCTCGAGGTACTAGTTCATACACAGGATCAGCATCATACGGAAGTGCGCTTTCAGGAGATCTCTCGGGCAGCACTAGTTGACCTCGGACTTGTTTCTTAGTTTTCAACTGAGCAGCAGACCCGATGAGACTGACAGATGAGGCGACATACATTCCAATCTCTGCCATTTGCGTCTGGTCATTCTGTAGTGTACTCTATTTTGCTGAGATGTAATATTAACATTTACATGTCATTATAATTAATCTTATTTTTCAGATGTTCCATTTATAAAGAACAGATCCCTGTTCAAGAAAGCTACATGCAACGATCAACGTTGTTTGGCATGATTAGTGAAAGTGGTAGACTATTTCCCAAGTCAGAAGGTCGCCCTCTAGCCCAACAATGGAGCTAAGTGTATACAACTCGACATTTCTTTCGATAGTGAGATGTCACTTTTCATACAAGTTATATCATGTAGAGTTACTGTCTGAGAGTGATTACAAGAAAATGTTCTGGTGGCTAACAATGAGAATTTTGTTTGATAAATGTGCTGGGAAGTATTGGTTTTTAGAATTATATTGTATTGTATTTGAGTTGTTAATTCTTATTGAAGTTGGATTTTGTGACTACTAGTGAGAAGCATTTGAATTGTTCTACTTAGTGGTTACGATCTTGGTGCAATTAGTTTCAGAAATGTATCAATGCCTTAAAAGAAGAGAAAATTAGAAAGAAGTAGAATGTAAAACAAAAATTCTACTCATTTTAAAAGAGAAGTAATAGTTTATTATTCATGCAAAATAAAAAAAATAAATCACTGAATCATAATGGGACCGTTTGGTACGAGTGATGAAATAAAGGATATCTTTCGGAATAAGACCTAGCTTAACTTTCTTTTTGAGTCATCAACAAGGGAATAAGACTTCGCTTTACTCTCTTTTTGACTCATCAATATCTGCCAGCGGGTCTCGCTAAATTTTTACTGGTCAATTAGCTATGAAAGACTCTGCTGGGTTAAAACTCAAATATTATTAAAAATATTTCAACTTACTTCTTTTTTTTTGGTTGGGATACATTGTTAGATTATTTTATCCCACTTATATTGGATAGTAATTTCATATATCTAGTACAAATATGGTACAATCTCATGATTAGTTAATACCTCAAACTAACTATGACATAAAGTTCATTTGAATTTGATCGGAAGATTATTATTCTTTTATCTGACGTGTTAAATGGCCCTTAATACTTACTTCAAAGGCCAAAAAAGAAGAGAAAAAAAGAGGGTGCAATACTTCTCATACAAAGCATAGGTTTCTACTCCTGTTTTCATTGTGTGACCTATTTCAATTTCTTACATTTTCTAAGATCGTTAACGAAAAAATTATTGATATTTTAGCTTCATAAAGTTGATTCAAAATAATTGTACATAATCAAGAAAATATTTAATTCTTTTTTCTCACATTTGCCCTTGACATATTCCTAATTATGATGATCATTTATGTCAACCTAAAAAAGAAAGAAAATTATATAATTAAGAGTATCTTAGTCAATTAAATTTGATAATTCATGTTTTCAAACACAAAGACATCAATTAGTTCGAATCGGAGGGAATATTGTCTTTTTTTTCCCCGCTTACATAAGACATCAATTAGTTAGAAAAAAGTGTTTAAAATCAAATTTTAAACCCTTTACTAATTCATCAAGTATATTTTTTGAGCTTTGAAGAATTCTTCATTTTTAGGCTGAGCATCTTGGGGTACTCTTAAACTTAGCACACATAATTTTCGCTTACATAGTATTTTTAAAATAAAATATACTTTACTTTGTTCATTATATATAAATCTTTTTATCCATTTTAAACTTTTCACTTTTGTTTGCAATAAATTTAAAATCGGAAAAGGGCCTAAAATACCTTTGAAGTATTGGAAATGGTACAAAATTATCATCCATCCACCTATTGGCTCCAAAATACCCTTCCCACCCATCTATTGGCTCCAAAATACCTTGTCATCCACCTTTGGGTTCAAAACTGACCACTTATTTAATGGTTTTAAATTTAAACTATTTATATATTTTTTTAAATACGTGGCACTCAACTATTTTTAAATACGTGGCACTCAAAATACCCGGCAAAAACAGGAAAGCTACTGCCAATGAGTGCTTTTAAAAATTTGAGGCGAAAATATCTATAGAAGTAAATTATCATACATTCAAATGTCTAAATAAAATTACCGACAAACTTAAAAGTCTGACTGTTTTCATTTTAATTATTCTTTCATCTCAATTAGTTGATGTTACTTCATAGATAACTTTTCTTTTAAAATAATATTTTAAAGGTTTTTAAACGAATCGTGAATATTAATAAAATTATATTAAAAAAAGTGCATGAATTAATTCGGGATGTACTACTTTTACCTTTAATCATAAATTTCAAATTCAAACTTGAAAGAGAATCCTATTGAAAGTGTCCTCCAAAATAAGCGGCTCAACTTAAATTTAATTGGGGTTTCGATTCGGACTCGATAATTTTGGATGCCATTTTCAGGAATCTATCATTTCATCGTGTTTTAGTAGTGTTTATGGCGATTTTGATGTTATAATTGGTTTATCAATTGGGTAGGGTTTAGTTAGTAATGAGTGGGTAGTGAGTTGGTTTAAAAATTATATTAATAAATTAAATTATAACCAATAGTTGAGCGCCAGGTATTTTAAAAAGTATTTAAATAATTTAATTTTAAAACTTTTAAATAAGTGGTCAATTTTGAACCCAAAGGTGGATGACAAGGGTATTTTGGAGCCAATAGGTGGATGAGAAGGGTATTTTGGAGCCAATAGGTGGATGGAGGGTAATTTTGTACCATTTCCAATACTTCGAGGGTATTTTAGGCCCTTTTTCGATTAAAAAACATATGGAAAATAAATTAACCATACAAATAAAATCTAAAGAGACATGATTATTTTGTTGATAAATCAATATGGGTACAAATCTATTTCTCCCTTGATTCTTCTCATTTATCCATGATCCGAGGGTCGTTAGTGACGTACTTTCGAACTTGGATAGTTTGAACTTGAATTCTATAATTCGAGTGTAGTTAATGACTTATTTCTCGAACTGGGGTGGTTTGGGTTGATCTTTCTATGAATATCCCAAGAGTTTATGGGATATTCGAGATTTCGGTTTCTTTATGAATATTCCATGAATTTGTGATGAAATTTTTGAGATGCATTTTCAAGGGAATATAATACCTTTTATATAGGTTTGAACTATGTTCTAGGACAAAGTAGATTCCCGTAATCTAGTTGCAATTGAATAAACCTTGTGAAAGTCTACATAATTTCCTGTATAATACTCAGAACTCTAATTTGTCTTAGTCGATAGGTCAGTCAGACAGAAACAACATGCTTTAGATTTGAATGTCACATTCTCAATATATAAATATGTCAATTTGATTTGGCATGTCAGTTTTGAGCTATTTCAATTGCATTTTAGTTATATACATAACCAGTTGGGAGTATACTTAGCACCGAGTTGGAGTAGGGTTTAGCATACCCTGATAGTCCTAAAACTACGTGTCTGCATAAAATTATAAGTCCTCTTTGTTGGGCATCAACATTAGTGATCATGTCACAATCATGCCTTTATACCTCTGGCAAGGTATATTACGACCTCTCGATGGGGCGTATACATCGGGTTCCCAGAGTCAGACTCTTAGGGCTCGTTTGGTAGGGAGTATTAGGAGAAATAGTTCAAGTATTGTGTGTGGTATTATTTAGTACTATGTTTGATAGGAATTTTGGGTCTATGTATAATCGACCCATGGATTAGTCATACACCCTACCTGGTATTAGAGGGGTATGACTAATACCTTCCATTTTGGTGTTAGTTGTAATACCATGGGACTAATCTAAGTAAAGACAAAAATACCCCCTCAAATTCTTTTAATCATTTTTTTTATTATTATTAATTTTATATTTATATTTATACTAAAAATTTATTTAAATAAATTAGCTTACAAATTTTATTATTTATATATAATTTTTTGTTTCTAAAATATGAGTTATTTAATCTACTTATTATTAATATGAAATATTATAATCTGGCTAATGTGCTAATGTTAATGTATGAATTTAAGAACAATTCATAAGTCAAATATTGTCGCTTAAGGAAAGTCCATTAAATATTACACAAGTAGTCTAAAACAAGAGCATATATATAAAAAGTATAATTTATTTTGCTATATTTATTTTATTTATTTTATGATAAAGAGTTTTTTTAAAATTTATTGATACAAAACAAAGTTCAATAATTTTTCTCTATAAATTATTATAGTTGTGTGACCATTTGAGATATTAACTCCAACTTATTAAGATGAAATTATTAACTTTCAAATAATTTAAGTGAAAAAATAGTGAACATGACAATAAAAATTTTATTCTCCTAACTAGTTAAAAATGCTATTGTTCGTCAATTTTCTACCTTGACCCAATTGCATGAAATAGAAAACCCCATAAGAACTCAAGGTATAATTGGATAGAATTTTTTTGTAGAGTTTTAAATCACACACAAAAATAGGTAACAAAAAATGAACCAAACACTTGATAAAAATAATTCTTGTTTTAATAATTTCTGCAATACCAATTAGTGGATTATTAATCCCTGCATTATTGATCTTTGTATCAAACGACCCCTTAGTGCATTGATCAGGTTTTCAACATTTATATCAGTATACAGTTCAACATGTTATCTTCCTGAATATAACTTGGTCCTTGCATTCAACTTAGCTTTTCAGATATGTTCCAATATTTATATTCTTGCTCAAATTATGTCATTGTTCAGTTTGTTTTGTCAACTCATATATATTTTTCAGCATAGTATCTATTTCCTCCATGCTAAGTACATTTCCATTGATGACGCATACTTTGTGCTACATCCTTTCATGATATAGGTTCAAGTACCCAGTATCCAGATCACCCATAGGTCAATTCACGGTCCGCATTTAGCAACTTTAGTGGTGAATCCTTATATTTCGAGGACAATAAACATGCTTTCATTTTAGTCTTTACTTTCAATTTTCAGTATTTGTTAGAGTTTTTAGCAGGAAACATGTCACAAAAATTCAACTCAATTAGAGGCTTTCCAGACATAGTAATAGATGCAACTTGAGTTGTTAAGTGGTGTTCCATTCATATATAATAGACATTCATTATATTTTATATATTCAGACCAGATGGATTTTCCCCTCTTTTCAGTTATTCACTGTTTTAGCTTCCGCATAGTACATGTCTTATTCAGTTATTATCAGTATATTTACATATGCTAGACACAGAGTTAGCTTGGGATCACTCGTGATTCTAGATTCCATGTTACCTCAAGGGGATAGCCTCGAGATGTGAGATTCAAGTTGGGTCGTCCGCCTTTAAAGAGACATATTAGGTTGTCACATCCCTTTAAGTGCAACGTTATGCTCAAGATTGGTCGTCCACCTTTAAAGAGACACGTCAGATAGTCACCTCCTTCATAGCGTTGTGCGTATACTGTGTCTTGAAAAAAATCAAACTATAAAAAGTGCAGAGATCAGCAGATGCACTAAAAGCTACTGCTTGATAGGACCAAATGTGTTTCGAAAATCGATGTCTTGCGGCATGAAGCCTTACCAATCCACTCCTTTAAAGGAAACAAACAAGCAATCGCCAAATAATGTTCGTTTTTCATGAGTTGATCTGAACTTGTTCTTCATAAATTCCTTGTTTGATTTGAATATAGTATGGTGCAATACTATTATTCGAACTTGCGAATACAACTGCCATAGTGTTATAGTTTCCCGACCCATCCTTGGCTACTATAACATTTGGAGTGATGGAAGTTGTGTTAATTACTTTTGATAATGACAAATACTTTTGATGTCATCAATTATGAACCAGGTTTATTTATTGAATCAGATATCATCTCACTTTTAAATATCAGATGTTAGCTCACTTATGAACCAGGTCGTTTTATTGAAAAAGAGGCGAAGGACAAATATTAAGGCACAGATTTATTTATGGAAAAAATAAATATAAAAATTGTATATTTCCATAAATAAATAAGACAAAACCTTTTCTTAAAAGGTTGTCTACTTAATACAAAGACAAAACCTTTTTTGAAAAGGTTGTGTATTTAGTATAACAAATAAAAGCAAATCTTTCCATATCAAAGAAGGATACAAAAATCAGAATCATAATCAACTTCAAAGAAAGGAAATAATTCTTGATCATCAACAGTCTATATAAACAGAGATTTCAAGACAAAGATAGTTAGTTCTTTGCAATCGAAGAAAAGTGAGGTGAGACGAAGAGAGAGGTAGTAAAGAGTGTTTCTGTGAGTTCTGTGTGTTTTTGTTAGCTTGTGAGTTTTATGAGTTTCTTTGTAAGTTTGTGAGCTTTTGTGATTGTAAATAAGAAGTGGGTTTGGCTTCTTGTGGAGAGAGGAGATTTGTGAGTAAGTTTGCAAGAAGTGGGTTTGGCTTCTTGTAAACTTGGAGAATTCGATTAGAGTTTGAGTAAGAAGAATTAATAAAACATAGTTGAGTTTTTCCTTCCTTGAGATAGGTAGGTTTTAGTTAAAGTATATTGTTTTAATTAACTCTTTTCTTAGGCAAATAATCAAGAACATGGTTTTTGATTCAGGGGTAAGATTTCTTCAATTGGTATCAGAGCAGGATCTTTTCGCTAAAAGATTAACATCTTGAAAAGAAAATCGTAGCACCACCTACCCCCCAAGAAGGATCTTCTCAGACTCGACCACCACTGTTCAATGGAAAATATTATGGATGGTGGAAGAATCGCATGATGGATCATCTGATAGGAGAAAATCCCGATCTCTGGAGTGTAGTCTTAGATGGTCCTACTATTCCTATGGAAAAGGGGCCTGATGGAGAAATGATGGTACCAAAGGAGAGAAAGGAGTGGGATGCCGCAGATAAACTGGCAATTCAAAATAATGCAAAATCTAAGAAAATTCTAATTTGTGGCATAGGACAAGACGAATACAACATGATCTCTTCTTGCCAAGATGCTAAGTCAATCTGGGAAACCTTGCAGACTGCACATGAAGGAACAACTCAGGTTAGGAAATCAAAGATTGACAACTTGAATAGACAATACGAACTATTCAGAATGATGGAAGGAGAAACTATTCAAGATATGCACACTAGATTCATTGCTATCATCAATGAGATTTACTCTCTAGGTGAAGTAATTCCAAACGGAAAGGTAGTCAGAAAACTCTTGAGTGTCTTACCTGAATCATGGGAAAGTAAAGTTGAAGCAATTACTGAAGCACGTGACTTAGATAAGCCTGCTATGTATGAGCTCATTGGAAACCTCATAACATACGAACTGAAGAAAAATCAAGAAAAAGAGATTGGTAGCAAAAGGAAAGAAAAGAATCTGGCTCTAAAAACTACTACTTCTGAAGATTTTGAGGATGGAAACATCGCACTCATGGCCAAAAGATTCTCCAAACTGTTAAAAAGGGGACAAACATTTTAAAAAAGGAGTCCACAAAAGAATGTTGAAAATTCAAGAGAACAACTGTCATAAATGTGGTAGTCCAGACCGCTTTATAAAATTATGTCCACATGGTCCTTAGAATACAAGAAAAACAACCCAGAAAAGGCTAAAGAAGACAGATATATTCCCAATAACCGGAGAATGACAAATCAAGAGGCCGACATATCCATGAAAAAGGCACTCGCTGCAATGGGAGGCATATCTGAAGATGAATCTGAGAATGAAGAAATCGAGAATCAATCTCTACTTGCAATAAAGCAAGAAGACAAATACTACTTTCTCGCATTAGTAGCGGTAACTGAAGAAGTAAACAAAGAAAGTACCTGTCAAGCACAAGATACAATTCATGCTCTGATGGCTGGTTCAGATTTCGAGCAAGAAGAAGAAGACCAAAACTGTCAGGTTAGCTCAACTTTCTCTAAAGAAAACTTTGGAAATCTATACTAAAAGAGAGCTAAAGTCACTTTTGGAAACTGTAACTAAGGCATATCAGTCAACCTACCATGAAAAAGAACTACTAATGGAAGATTACACATCTCTAAGAGAAGAGAACATGACTCTAGAACAACAAAACTGTTCCCTGCTCAATAAACAAGTAGAATTTGAAAAAGATTTAAACTCTAGCATCTTGAAAAATCAAGCCTTACGAAAGAAACTGACACGACTAAACGGGAAGCAGAGAACAGTATGAGGTGGAACAGGTCCTCCATAATTCTTGATAGTCTCCATAAAAGTCAATCTTGTTCAAGACATGGAATAGGTTTTTCTGAAATAAAAAATCCTAACATAGATTGTCTATGCTCTCACTGTGGCTTGACAGGACATAAGAGTCATGCATGTGACAAAAAACAAATTGCTCATCAGAAAAAAAATTTCCTTTCTAAGAAAAAGTCAAAAGATAACTGATCCTGAACATGTTTCTACATCTAAAGTTCTTCCTAGATGGGCCAAAAAAATTCTCATACATCCCTTTAATCACAAACAGGCACTTAAGTGGATCTGGGTACCAAAACTAACTCGGTCTGAATAAAACTGTAGGCTTCAGTGAGAGAAAAAGGAAAGCATTTGTTCATGGATAGCGCCTGCACAAGACATATGACAGGAAATCAAGATAACTTACTCTCACTAAAAGGAGTTAAGGGTGGAAACGTATCCTTTGGAAACGGAAAAATTGGGGAAATACAAGGAGCTGGAAAGGTAGGAATCAATATCAAACAAGTCATCGATGATGTATACTACGTAAATGGACTTCAACATAACTTACTAAACATATCTCAAGTGTGCGACAAAGGGAACAAGGTAGTATTCACTGCAGGTGAATGTAGAGTAATAAACTCAACAACTGAGGAACTGGTACTTCTGGGAAAAAGACACAAGAATGTATACACAAATTAAATAATAAGTTTAGAAAATTCACTTACTTGCCCATTGCTCTCATTGAAAGCTCTGCCCGTTGGCTCAAAAGGCTAGGACATATGAGCCTCTCTACAATTAATAAACTAATATCAAAAGATCTGGTTAGAGGATTGCCTGCCAAAATTCTGCAAAGTGAACAGTTTTGTGGTGCATGTGTCAAAGGGAAACAATCCAAATCATCTTTTAAACCAAAGGAAAAGGATTGAATAGAGGAACTCCCGAGCATTTGGCGATCTCAGATGTGTCGATATCAATGGTGACTCATTATTTCGAAAGGAAATGGTCAGTACCACAAAACCTCTAGAGATGCTTCATAAAGACTTATGTGGACCAGTGCGTGTGATAAGTAGAGGAGGCAAAAGATACATTCTTGTAATAGTTGATGACTACTCAAGGTTTACTTGGACTATGTTTTTGGCAACAAAAGATGAAACTTATGAAGTATTTGAAATATTTGTGAGACTAGTTCAGAAGAAACTCAATACAGAAGTCATTAACATAATATCATATCATGGTTCAGAATTTGAAAACTCAAAATTCTTAAGTTTTTGCAGTACAAATGGAATTGATCACAATTTTTCTGCACCAAGAACTCCGCAACAAAATGGTGTAGTTGAGCGTAAGAATATGACTCTTGAAGACATTGCTAGAACCATGCCAATAACAAGCCAACTACAACAATTCTATTGGGCAGAGGCGATAAACACTGCTTGTTATCTGATAAACAGGTGCACAGTAAGGAGTTTTTTAAATAAAACCCCATATGAACTACTTAAAGGAAGAAAGCCGAGCTTAGCACATCTTCAACCATTTGGATGCATATGTTACGTGCACAATAATGGAAAGGATAATTTGGGTATATTTGATGCCAAGAGTGATGAAGGAATATTCTTGGGACATTCAACACAAAGCAAAGCATATAAAGTACTCAACAAAAGAACAAATCGAGTGGAAGAAAGCATGCATGTTGTTTTTGATGAAAGCATAGTAGAAGAATAGAATAATCCTAATGAACATCCTCCAAAACCATCGGAAGATTTATAATTAGATGAGGATAATACCACAAATAAGTCAAATCCACAAGAAATTGAAAATATACCAACAGAGACATAGATAGAAACATCAGATACTCCAATATCTGAATCAACTCAAAATCCTTAGGTTCATGGCTAGAAACATCAAAGTCCTCATCCCATTCAAAACATCCTCACACCATTGGAATCAGGGATTCATACAAGACCGAGAGTACGAAATATGTGTGACTTCTCAGCGTATCTATCTTTAGTTGTTCCCAAAAATATTAAAGAAGCCTTGGGAGATCCAGACTGGATTATTGCTATGCAAGAAGAATTGAGTCAATTTGAAAGAAGCAAAGTATGGAACCTGGTTCCTAGACCACATGATCGAACTGTCATAGGTACTCGATGGGTCTTCAGAAACAAACTAGATGACCAAGGTCAGATCACTAGGAACAAATCTCGACTAGTGGTTCAAGGTTACAACCAGGAAGAGGGAATCGACTATGATGAAACCTTTGAACCAGTGACAAGAATGAAAGCTATAAGACTGTTCATTGCTTTTGCAACCCATATGGAATTCAAACTCTATCAGATGGGTGTAAAAACTGCATCTTTGAATGGTTTTCTACAAGAAGAAGTGTTTGTGAAACAACCCCCTGGTTTTGAGAACCCAGATAAACCTGAACATGTCTACAAGTTAGAAAAAGTACTATACGGACTAAAGCAAGCTCCAAGAGCATGGTATGATCGTCTATCCACATTTCTTCTAACACATAGTTACTCCCATAGTAAAATAAACAACACACTCTTTCTTTAAAAGCAAGGTTCAGATATGCTCATTGTACAAATTTGTGTCGATGACATCATCTTTTGTGGAACTGACCCCTCACTTGGAATTGAGTTTGCCAAACTCATGAGTAGTGAGTTTGAGATGAGTATGATGGGTGAACTAACTTTCTTCCTAGGTCTTCAAATTGATCAGTCTTCTACAGGAACTTCCATTCATCAACAGAAGTACATCAATGAACTACTGAAAAAATTTGACATGAATGAAGCCAAGATAATTGACACTCCCATTGGCACTACAACAAAGTTAGATAAAGATGAAACAGGTTCTCCAGTTAATGATACAAAATACATAGGTATGATTGGATCACTCTTATACCTAACTGCAAGCAGACCCAACATTATGTTTAGTGTTGGACTTTGTGCACGATTTCAGTCATGTCCTAAAGAGTTTCATCTAAAAGCAGTAAAGAGAATACTTAGGTACCTCAAAGGTTCTGTGAACCTGGCGCTATGGTACCTGTTTTATTTTAAAAAATACTTTTATTATGTTTCAAAATGGGAGAAATTGACTATGTTTCGAAAAATCAATTAATCTTATTATTTAAGAAAAATCAACTTTCCAAATTACGGAGTCGCCACTTGATTTTTGATAAAATCAAGAAAAAATTTCAAAAGCTTTAAAAACAGATTAAAAATCAATTGAAAAGGGTTCGAAGTTCAATATACATCCCGAGAAGGTATTAGGCACTCGGAATAACCGCTAACTTGCGGTTGACCGGCGATTTGACTGAATGACTTTTTAAAATTTTATTTTTACTTAAGTAAAGAGAAAATTCATATTAATATTTTTTATTTCATTTTTTTTTATTCCTAAAGGGAGATATTTAGAGGGAATTAATTTAAGGAAAACTAAATGGTGATAAAAGTAAATAAAATAAAATAAGTAAATAAAATAGTAAAATTTAAAATAATGAAAAATGGCTACCCTTTAGGAGATTATTAAAATTCTACCAAAATATTGAATAATTCAAACAAATAAATAAAAGAGAAGAAAATATTTGAACTTCGGCTTGATTGCCCAAGTTCTTTCATTTGGGCTTTGGCCCACCTGTCCTAAACTAATTCTTATCATTGGGCCTTCTTCAAAACCTGCAGAAACAAATGGCCTTTGGGCCTGTTAATATAAAAGAGCTGAAGGGCCCTGGCCCAATTCCCTGAAAAGAGACATAAAGTATACAAACGATGTATACTGCTGTATACAGTGTATATCTGATCCATTTTGGACCTTTTGAGCCCCGCACTTGTTTGAGTACATATTTTCCGCTATTTCGCTTGTATTTTCCATATTATTTCTGCGTATTTGTACCTGTACCATTTTTAACCTATTTAACAATTATATATCGCTGCCCAAAAATGTATACCAATGTATACGGGCTATACCCTATGTACGTATTCATTGCCTAGTCCTGTATTTTATTTAAAATTGACCTCCCTGTACGTTAACCTACAATTCACATTCTTTTTACACATATTTGCAGTATAACGTCTATATATATCAGTGTATATAAGTTGTATATCAGCCTATTTTTTAACTTTCGAAAGTTGAAACTCCCTTTTTAGCAGCGCGTTTTCACTGTGATCAACCCAGATTTTGATTTTTGCTTCCTGTACATCTTTCAACCTGTATATCAGTGTATAACAAATGTATATAATATGTATACTGCTGCTCAAATCTGCAAATTTGATTTTCCAGCAACACATTTGCTGATTCTTTCGACTTGTAATCCTGTTTGAAGGGGTCTACGACTCGAGGAGGATGCTTTGAGCCTTCATGGCTCAGCGAGGAATGCGAGAACGGAATCCAAAGTGGACTCGAGTCGATGTCACACAAGAAAACAAAACAAAAAAAAATTAGCAAGTTCATCTAAAAAAAAAAAAGAAAGAAAGAGAAAAAAAAAGAATTTCACCTCCCTCGGGGCAGCGAGCCGGAGACGAAACGAGCAGGGGAGGCAGCGAACACCCAAGTTTTTTACGTTTAAATTCGGACACCTACGTATATCTTATATGTGTGTATTTGGGCTATCAATATTCTTCTCTTTTCTTTTTCTCTCTTCTTTTAATCTCTTCTTTTCTCTCTTTCCAATTTTCTCTCTTTCCAATTTTCTCTCATTTTCCTTTTTCTTCCTTTTTCTTTTTCTTTTTCTTCCTTTTTCTTTTTCTTCCCCCTTTTCCATGAAGATGATGAAGGTATTTAAAAGCCAAAATTATGGCTAAAAGAGGGGGAAGGTTGTTTAAAAATTTGAATTTTGAATTTTGAATTTTGAATTTTGAATTTTAAAAGGGTAAGGTTGGAGGGAAAGGGAAAAAAGGGAATTGGGTTGGGAATTAATTAAAACGGAATGGGCCATGTAATTGGGCCTGGGTGTCTGAAAATAAAGTGGGCCTGGAAGGGAATGAGGTGGGCTGGAAATTTATTAGGCTTGGGGTGTTGGGTTGCTGAAGTGGGCTGGGAGAAGAAGAAATAAAAATGGGCCTGGAAATTAAAGGGAGTGTGTAAGTGGTCCAAAACTAAGATCTTTTGGTGGATTTAAAGAATGGGTTAAATTTGATAAATAGCCAAATTGAGTTAAGATAGTAAATTCGGCTAAACCTTAAATAAAATGAATTTGTATTAATTAATCAACGAGCTTCTTTAATTTAGTAATATAATTATTTAAATTGTAAAATAGTGGTTCAAAATATAACCATAATTTAAACTATATTAGCTAAATAGAATACTTACTAAAATTAAAATATTTTTGAGATGGTTTTTTGAATAATCATAAAATATACTAATTATATACATAATTATGTAAAATATATATATTATTCAAAAGTTATAAGAAATGACAAAACTGTTCAAAATAACACAAACTTTATCTTTTTTCTTAAAAATTTATAAAACTAATTATTTTAAATTGCGTGGAAAATTTAAGAAGCTCATGAATTAATTTCTATCGGAGATGGTCAAAATTGGGTGTCAACAGCTGTCCCTCATTTTACTTGGATTGATGCAAGCAATTCGAGGAAAATGAAATTGACCAAGCCAATTTTGACCAACCTCATTCATCTTTAAGGGAAGGATTTGGCAAAGGGTTGAGGAATTATGGCCGAACCCTTCAAACGGGTTTCCTACATATCTCAGGCTATATGAGAATCTAGGCCACTTGTAGTTCGATAAGCTTGATTTAACGCACGATTTTGAAAAAATTCAAAAACCACCTCGATATCGAATTATGAATGTATCGAAATGCTCGAGAATAAAATTGGAGAGCGAATGTTGGAATACTGCCGAGTTTTCAACATTGAATCCGCCTACATATCCTTAAACCTTCAGGAATCAGGCTGTGTGTAGTTCGACTCGATCGGTTGAAAAGGAAATGTATTATGCTAGGAACCTTCGGTTTCGGACAAGTGACAAATTAAACGAGTATGAAAAAGAGGCTTGTAACCTCTTAGCCATGAATGTGGCGCGCTTCACACCCATAATTAAGGGCTTACACAGACATAATTTCCAAAGCTCTTGGCGCATTGTCACTCAGATTGGAAACTTGCTTCCGGTAAATCGAAATTTTTGGATGCGAGACTGAAACTGACAACACTAAAGAAAAACCCACATGCCTTAAGATAGGGGTGTGGTTTGATTGTGGTGGAAGTCGCTCCTCTGCTCGCGTCCTAAGAGTTTGACATTCCTCTTTGGACTGTGTCCCAGTTCGCTGCTAAGAAAAAGTTCCACGTTGTGCTGCATCCTTTTTTATGTCGTCCGCACCTGTGGTTTTTTGGAGAATTCATCCTTTGGGATGCTCTCAACAAAGACTAAGATAAAACTCGTTAGCTTTAAAAAATGCAATTAGGATGAGAGACAGTGTCTATTTACCATGTCGACACTTCATTGTTATCCTCAATATTCGACATCGACTCAATCGGTCTGACGTACAGCAAATAAAGCTTATGTCTGGCGTTTGCAATATAATCTTCAATGTACTCTTCATTTGATGTTAAAATAAATAAATGCTGATATGATACTAGTATTTCTTTTGACGTCTTCTTTGATGTTCTTCTTGATGTCTACTTTTATCAAAATAAAAGAATGTAGTTGAGGCCAATGGATAAATATCCTTCTTGAGATACACGATTTCCCTTTCTTTATCCGTGTATGTCTTCTTGCGGGGCATGAATATCTTCCCGCGATACCTAAATTCTTGCGAGGTGTGAAATCTTCTCGCAATGCACAACTTTCGGCGAGGCATGAAATCCTCTCGCGATGTGATGTATAAATTTTGACGAGGCATGAAATCTTCTCGTCGTGCATAATTATTGACTCGCGATGCATGATTTTTGCGAGGTATAAAGTCTTCTCGCGATGTATAAATTTTGACGAGGCATGAAATCTTCTCGTCATGCATAATTATTGACTCGCGATGCATGATTTCCGCGATGCATGATCTTTCGCGATGCATGATTTTTGCGAGGTATAAAGTCTTCCGATGCATAAATTTTGACGAGGCATGAAATCTTTTAGTCATGCATAATTATTGACTCGCGATGCATGATTTCCGCAATGCATGATTTTCCGCGATGCATGATTTCTGCGAGGTATAAAGTCTTCTCGCGATGTATAAATTTTGACGAGGCATTAAATCTTCTCGTCGTGCATAATTATTGACTGGCGATGCATGATTTCCGCGATGCATGATTTTCCGCGATGCATGATTTCTGCGAGGTATAAAGTCTTCTCGCGATGCATAAATTTTGATGAGGCATGAAATCTTCTAGTCATGCATAATTATTGACTCGCGATGCATGATTTCCGCAATGCATGATTTTCCGCGATGCATGATTTCTGCGAGGTATAAAGTCTTCTCGCGATGCATAAATTTTGACGAGGCATGAAATCTTCTCGTCATACATAATTATTGACTCGCGATGCATGATTTCCGCGATGCATGATTTTCCGCAATGCATGATTGTTCATCTCGTCTCTGTTGATGATAACGGCAGGACGACCTCCAGGTAATGTATCGTCTTGGTCCATAATAATAATAAAATAACTATCTCCTCTGGGGTAATGCATTGTCCTGATTGACAATGACTATCTTGCTTGATAATGTGACGCAAATAGCGCCCTTTACGAAAATCGTAAACTCTTTCTTAAGATTCTGTTTGATTCGCCTTTGATCTGGCTGGACGCTCATCGTAAATTTCATATTGTTGGAAATTGATTGAAATAAACAATTCATATTCCCAAGTCTTCGACATAATTTATATAAAATGCCTTTTGCTTCTAGGAAAGCCATTATTTCCTCTTGGAGTTCTCCTTGTTCATTCGTCGGAAGAATTTTGCCATCAAAGCAAAGCTATAAACCTGCATCCATAGAAAAATTGTCAGTTTTAAAGATGTACTGATCTGTGTCGATTTCTTCAGTTGTCTTCTCTTTGTATTGCTATCTCCGGTTGATTTCCCGATCTCCTGACTCTTGATAGATAAGATAAAAAAAATTTATGCCAAACAAATGAAACGTAAAAGGGAAAATTTAAGAGAAATAAAATTTAGAGAAATAGTATCTTGAAAAGGTCACTGCCAAGTCATGTCATATCAGGCTTAACAAACTTCTTTGGGCCTGACACTGATCATTTACCGGTGAGTCTTCGGAGTCACTCCGGACTTATAGGTAAGGCCTGTAATGAAATTTTGAGGCCATTCTCAAAATTTCTGTCCCAGTTTACTGTCTTACTTATCTTTTCATCGTAACTGAGCAGATTGCGGAATTTTTGAGATCTTCTCAAGAATTCTGTCGCAGTCGCAGATCTCGAAATATCTTTATTTTGACTTGCTAAAGAGGAAACTTCTTTTGGAGAATTTTGAGTCCCTCTCAAAATTTTTGTTCCAGTTTCTATTGTAAAGAGGAATAGAAATCTTACGAGAGATATGAACGAACCCTTCTGGCGCCTACGTATCCCGTTGAGGCAGGAATCAGGTCAAACGTAGTTCCTCTTAAAGGTTAACAAGAACAAAATTTACAAAGAAACCGACCGAGGCCGACAAAGGCCGCCTACGTATCTCATTCTTGAGAATTCAGGTCGAACGTAGTTCAGATCGTAGAATTTTGGTCTTCTATTTTGACTCGTTAAAGAAGTCAAACTTCAAATGAATTTTTGAGATCCTCTCAAAAATTCTATCCCAGTTTCCATTATGAAGAGAAATAGAAATCTTACTGGGTATATGACCGAGCCATTATGGCGCCTACGTATCCCATTGGAGCAGGAATCAGGTCAAACGTAGTTCAGATACAAAGAAATAATTAAAGGGGGCAAATAAGGTGACCGAAGCCGACATAGGCCGCCTACGTATCTCGTTCTCGAGAATTCAGGTCAGACGTAGTTCGTTACAAGAGGGATAAGAATTTAATTTGAACAAATACAAGCAAACAGAACGATTACAAGTAAATGATAGAAAATGCAAAACTAAACTTCACGCGTAGTATCTCTTGACAATATCTGAGTTGATAGGCTAGGCCATACAGTGCCATCCATCTCGGATAGGACCAAAGCACCTCTGGATAGTACTTTACGAACCATGTAGGGACCTTGCCAGTTTGGTGCGAACTTTCCTTTGTACTCGTCTTGATGAGGAAAAATACGCTTAAGAACCAACTGACCAACTTCAAAATTTCTGGCTCTTACTCTTTTGTGAAAGGCGTGAGTCATTCTCTGTCTATACAACTGGCCATGGCAGACGGCAACCATTCTCTTCTCATCAATCAAAGTTAGTTGGTCAATCCGTTTGCTAACCCATTCAGCGTTACTTAATTCAGCTTCTTGGATGACTCTCAGTGATGGTATCTCAACTTCAGCAGGTATGACTGCCTCTATTCCATATACTAGCAAGTATGGAGTAGCACCAGTCGATGTTCTGACCATCGTTCGATAACCCAGTAAAGCGTATGACAACATTTCATGCCAACCTCGATGTTTGTCAATCATTTTTCTCAAGATCTTTTTGATATTCTTGTTGGCGGCCTCTACAGCTCCATTCATTTGGGGGCGGTAGGCAGTTGAATTTCGATGAGTGATCTTGAATTTCTCACATATCTCTCTCATCAAGTGACTGTTGAGATTTACACCGTTATCAGTAATGATGGACTCTGGCACTCCAAATCTGCATATCAGATTGTTGCAGACAAAATCAGCCACCACTTTCTTGGTTACAGACTTGTAAGAAACCGCTTCCACCCATTTGGTGAAATAATCAATGGCAACCAAGATGAATCTGTGTCCATTAGAAGCTGGCTCTATAGGACCAATGACATCCATTCCCCAAGCTACAAATGGCCAAGGTGAGCTCATAGCATTAAGCTCGTGAGGCGGCACTCGTATCAAATCACCGTGCACTTGACATCTGTTGCATTTTTGCACGAATCTGCAACAGTCATTCTCTATAGTCATCCAGAAATACCCAGCTCGTAGGATCTTTCTTGCCAAAGTGAGCCCATTCATATGTGTACCACAAACTCCGCCATGTATCTGTTCAATAAGCCTCATAGCTTCAACAGCATCCACACATCTTAGAAGACTCAAATCTGGAGTTCTCCTATATAGGACTTCTCCATTTAGGAAGAAATTGAGAGCCATACGGCGTATCGACTTCTTTTGATTGGTCGTAGCGTCTTCAGGATAAGTCCCAGACTCCAAATACCTCTTTATGTCAAAGTACCAAGGCAAACCATCTGGTTCTGATTCGACATGTAAATAATGGACTGGATGTTCTTTCAGCTCTATATCCAGCGGGTCGATGTAATCCGTATCCGGATGTTTAATCATCGAAGCGATGGTGGCAAGAGCATCGGCCAATTCATTCTGTATTCTGGGCGTATGTCTAAACTCGATCTTGCGAAACCTTTTGCACAGCTTCTGCACATACTGTACGTAAGGTATAATCTTCGGGTTCTTCACAACCCATTCACCTTGAACCTGACGAATCAAAAGGTCTGAATCCCCAATGACCAATAACTCGTAAACATTCATGTCGATGGCCATTTTCAAACCAAGAATACAAGCTTCGTATTTGGCCATGTTGTTGGTGCAATTAAATCGGAGCTTAGCTGCTATTGGATAGTGTTGACCAGATTCTGACACTAAGACTGCTCCGATACCTTTACTTTGATGATTTGCCGCTCCGTCAAAGAATAATCTCCAACCCGGGTATGCTTCAGAGATGTCTTCACCCACAAATGACACTTCTTCATCGTGAAAATAAGTCTTGAGTGGTTCGTATTTATCATCAACGGGATTTTCTGCAAGATGATCTGCCAAAGCTTGGGCCTTTATTGCCTTCTGAGTCACATACACAATATCAAACTCACTCAACAACACTTGCCATTTAGCAAATTTCCCGGTCGGCATCGCTTTCTGGAAAATGTACTTCAATGGATCCATTCTGGAAATGAGATATGTAGTATACGAAGACAAATAGTGCCTCAGTTTCTGGGCCAGCCACGTCAGAACACAACACGTTCTCTCCAACAAAGTGTAACGAGATTCGTACGGAGTAAACTTCTTGCTTATATAGTAAATAGCCTTTTCCTTCTTTCCTGTCTCTTCGTGTTGGCCAAGTACACATTCGAAGGCACTATCTGAAATAGACAAATACAGCAACAAAGGACTCCCTTCCCGCGGAGGAACCAATACCGGTGGGTTAGACAAGTAGCTCTTGATAGCATCAAAAGCAGTTTGGCACTCCTCAGTCCACTTAGTCGGGGCGTCTTTCTTCAGCAACTTGAAAATGCGCTCACATACCACTGTTGATTGTGCTATAAACCGGCTAATATAGTTTAACCTCCCTAAGAAACTCATCACTTCTTTTCTCGTTTTCGGCGGAGGTAACTCTTGAATTGCTTTAATCTTGGAGGGGTCAAGCTCAATACCCCTTCTGCTGACTACGAATCCCAACAACTTCCCAGCTGGGACTCCAAAAGCGCATTTGGCGGGATTTAACTTTAAGTTGTACCGACACAAATATTCAAAGAATTTTCTCAGGTGTGCCAAATGATCTGAACTCTCACGGGATTTAATTATGACATCGTCCACGTACACTTCAATCTCTTTATGAACCATGTCGTGGAAAATAGTTGTCATGGCTCTCATGTAAGTGGCCCCGGCGTTCTTGAGACCGAACGGCATCACCCTATAGTGATATACACCCCAAGGTGTAATGAAAGCCGTTTTTTCCGCGTCTTCATCATCCATCAAAATCTGGTGATAGCCTGTGTAACAATCCACAAACGACTGCATTTCATGTTTGGCGCAGTTGTCAATCAAAATATGGATATTTGGCAACGGAAAATTATCCTTTGGACTAGCCTTGTTGAGATCTCTATAATCAACACAAATCCTGATTTTCCCGTCTTTTTTGGCGACCGGAACGACGTTGGCCAACCAGGTTGGATATTGTGTTACTTCCACCAATCGAGACTCTATTTGCTTGGTGATTTCTTCCTTAATCTTCAAACTCAGATTAGGCTTGAATTTTTGAGTCTTTTGCTTTACCGGCTCGAACCCTGGGTTGATAGGTAGTTTATGAGATACGACATCGATACTCAACCCCTGCATATCACCGACTTCCCAAACAAACACATCATTATATTCGGCAAGTAAATGAACCAGGTTCTCTTTCTTAGTTTCATTCAGGTGGGTGCTGATCTTAACCTCTTTGACGCATTCCGAACCTCCCAAATTCACCTCTTCCGTCTCCTCTAGATTTGGTTTATGCTGATTCTCGAATTGCATAAATTCCTCGGCGACATAATCTGGTTCCCCACTTTCTTCTTCATAGTCGTCAACCTTGTCGTCCTTTGTCTCATTTTGTTCATATAGCCCATGACATGACATGACATTGGCAGGTCTGTAACTTATGTTACTGAAATCATAAACAGACAAAATTAGGAAAGTAAAGTATGACAAACAACTGAATAAGTAATGTCAAAATAAAGAGGCTTTCATTTAAAACAAAATGCAAACTTTGGCCATGACATGGGGCCATGTTGCCTTTCGAACGTCACAACAAAAAATTCAAAAACTTGAACAATTAAGAAAATACAGAAATGGCGGGTCTTGGGTCTCCTCCGGACAACCACCGATTTTGGTGTACATAAATAACTCCTTTCTACCGAAGAGTTCGGGACATCAGGATCGGCGTGGAAGTCCAGTTCTGCAGCACCTCCCCTGGTTCAGCATCACGAATACCAGCTGACTCAACCTCCTCCTCGACAATAGCATTGATCTCTTCGAAGAGGTCACAAATTCCTTCCCCAAAGTCTTCAGGATCGGCACACTTCCGGATTGGAAATGATTGATACAGAAGCGGGATCGGCTTAGCCAACTCTTGACCCCTTTTCTTCTTCATCTTCATGTCGTCATCTGTGGGGATGTACACCAAACCATATTTGGATCCTTTAAGAAGGACCGGAACAGGCTCAATAATTCCTTGGGAATCTCTTCCCAATCCGAAACCTGACTCGAACCCATTCTGCAGTATCACCGTGGCTATCATTTTGTATACGGCTGACATAGGGTTCTGCGGGGCCAAATCCTCATTGGTGGCATTCACCAGCTCCACCGTGTAAAAGTCTGCACCTTGCGGCATCTCATCAATGACCGACACCTGCTTGCCCGAGCGACTTCCCTCGCCGTGAATCACTAACTCTTCATTTTTCCATACAAGCTTCATCATTTGATGGAGGGTAGAGGGGACGGCTCCAGCCATGTGGATAAACGGCCTTCCTAAAAGAAGGTTGTAGCTAGTGTCTATGTCCAATACTTGGAATTGCGCAATGAGCTCCGCGGGGCCCATTTGAAGGGTTAAAGTCACTGCCCCTAATGTGTCTCTTTGCACTCCATCAAACGCTCTTACATTAACCTGGTTTTTCTCCAGATTCCCAAGGTCAAAATTTAGTTGCCTCAACGTCGACAATGGGCAGATATTCAAACCGGATCCATCATCTATCAAAACACAGTTGACAACTTTTCCATGACATATCACGGTAATGTGCAGCGCTTTGTTGTGGGTTCTTCCTTCGACTGGCAACTCATCGTCACAAAAGCTGATCCGGTGCCCCCGAATTACTTGATGAATCATGGCAGCCACGTTATCACTACTTGTACCTGAGGGTACGTATGTATCATCAAGAGCTTTCATTAAGGCCTGCCTGTGGGACTGAGAGATCATTAGCAGGGCCCACATGGAGATATGAGCCGGAGTCTTCTCTAAATGTTTGACGATGGAATAGTCCTTCGGTTGCATCCTTCTCCAGAACTCTTCCGCTTCCCCCTCGCTTATCGGCCTCTTAGTATGGTCCTTCTTCTGTCCTCCGAGAGCAAGCTCGTCAGGAGTGTAGCACCTTCCGTACCTGGTCATGCCTTGGGCCACGGCAGTTTTCATTAGAAATTTAGGCTTGACGAGAGTTTCCGAAGGCACCAAGGCAACAACCTTTGCAGGTGTCAGAATAACAAACTCTCTCTTTTCCTTGACGCTTAAAGAAGCGACAACCCTTTCCAAGTCCTCATGCACAATAGGAGTAATCATTTTTGTTTCACACCCGTCTTCATCCGTTTCAATCATATTAACGTTGCTACCTCCATGATCCGGTAACGGATTTGTATTGACGTTTGGCGCCGCCGGCTGAAGAGAAACTACCTCCTGATCGATCAGGTCTTGGATTTTGTGCTTATGATTAATGCAATCTTCCGTGTCATGTCCAACACTGTTGGAATGATAAGCACATCTTTGATCTAGCTTGTAGAACCTTGAGTTGACATCCATGGGCTTGGGCCCCACAGGGTGGATGTACCCAGCTGCGGCTAGTCTCTCAAATAGTTTGGTCCGGCTTTCAGCAAGTGTGGTAAAGTTCCTTGAAGGCTTTTTTTCAGATCTCAAACGGGAAGGATCATAACTGCTTTGCTGAGGGGGAGGCACCTGCTGATAATTTCGAGTATTCGGACGAGGAGCTTGCCTTCGAGGATAAGGGTTTGTCTGGTAATTTGGCACCGGAGCTAGGTAATTCGAGAGGGGGTTCTGATATAATGGATCTTGGACTTGATAAGTGGGCGGAGGTGCTTGGTAGCTCGACTGTACATTGGCACAGTTGGGAGCAATATTCTGATAAGGGTAATTTGTGTATATGGGAAATTTTTTTTGGAGATTTGGGGGTGGACTTTGGTATGACGGAAATTGAGCATTCGGATAGGTGGGGGCAGTATTGTGGTTATTAGGATGATTGGATTGTGGGTAGTAGGATCGGGAGGGTCTGGAACGATCTTGGGAGTGTGACGGGTCTCTAGGGGTTTTTCCTCCCCCATACGAGACAGCAGCAACTTACTCTCTTCTCTTCCTTATCAATCCTGAAGACCCAGGTGACGCGGATACACGGGCTATCTTCCCCGATTTCAAACCATCTTCGATAGTCTCGCCAACTTTGACTATCTCAGCGAATTTAGCTCCGACTAGCAACATGATTCGGTCATAGTACTATGGCTCCTGTACCTGCACAAACACTTCCACAATCTCTTTCTCGGTCATGGGCGGCCTTACCCTTGCGGCTTCTTTCCTCCATCTGTAGGCAAATTTCCTATAGCTTTCAGTTGGTTTTTGCTTCATCTTCTCTAGAGAATACCGATCGGGAACTATTTCGACATTATAGGCGAATCGGTCAATGAAATCTTTAGCCAACGCATTCCAATTGGGCCACTGTCTGGTTTCGTGTGAAGAAAACCACTCGAGAGCCTCCCCACATAGACTTCGGCTGAAAAGCCGCATCAACAAGGCCTCATCCCTGCCAACTCCCACGAGCTGGTCACAATACGCTCTCAGATGCGCCATGGGTTTGCCTACTCCTCCGAAGGTGTCAAACTTTGGAATTTTAAACCCTTCGGGAAGGTTCAAATCTGGGTGGATGCACAATTCTGCGTAACTGAGTCCGACGACGTCTGGGATGCACTGTAGTTCTTTCAGAGCTTTTTTGATTTCCTCCTTTATATCGATTTTCACTTCTTCTTTTGCCTTCCATTCTCTTTCCTGTTCTTCATAGTGATCCAACTCAGAACAGTGCACCTCGTGCTCGGCAGGAACGGGAACTTGGAATGTGGCTCTTTTTGGGAGGGGTGGAGCTATAGAAGGACTTGGGACGTTTTGGGCGGTCTGGTAGTTCTGTGGGTAAGCCTGAGGATTGGTTTTCTGATTTAAATGGTGATGAGGTATTTGGGGATTGAAGGCAGTTTGAGTTTGGTTTTGATTTTGTGGTGGTGGAGCAGTTTGAGTGTTCTCAGGATGGGGTGGCATTTGAGGGTGGTTATTTGGAAGAGGTGGAGGAGTTTGGTAAGATACAGAAGCGTATTGGGGATGTTGGGTTGTCAAATCAATCACAGATGGATTATGCACAGGTGTAGAAGGCTGGTTCTGAGTTGGATCCATGTTTGCTGAAGGGAAGTAGACCGGAGGTCTTGCATCAGCAATATTAGCACTAAATCCAGGTGGAGGCGCATCCTGTCTCCGTTGCATTTCAACTTTCATTTCAGCAATCTGTTGCATCAGTTGCATGATCAGTTCGTTCTGTTCCACTAAGGTGGGCTGAGCCACCACAACATCAGTAAGACGCACTTCGTCGTTGTTGTCTCCCATAACTTTCTTTCCTTTGTCTGAATTTGGTCTAGGGAAGGAATCTGTAGGACCTTTCGATCTGGTGAAGTAAGGATGATCTGCCAGCTTTGATCGACACAGACCAGTTAAAGGTACCTGAGAAGCGAAACAACTCAAAGGTAGATTTATTAGTGCATATTCGGGGTACAAAATGCATAATATCACACAGAGAACAGATAAACACACAAGTTGCTTTGTTTGAGGATATCTTTAACCCACGAATGAGAACTGGAAAACATTTTTTTTTTACTTGCAGGAATTTGCTCGTGATTTTTTTTTTCGGTGAGAAACTTAAGACTCGAAAATTTTGGTCGGACATCTTGCAATAGTGACTTTTGTATATTTTTTTGGAAACTTCTAGCTAGGAGTGGGGTTTACGATATCCTCATTCATAGCAACAAAACATATAAGCAGTTAAATACACATATATATATATATCGCGTCCTAAAACATACAGGGGGACCCTTTTGTGCCAAGGGTAGGCCTAGCGCATTCGAATGATGTACGTGTGAATTTGAACCAAATAAACAATTCCCCCCAAAATAACATTCACTAATGAATAATAACGTTTGCAAAAAGGGAAACAAATATTAAAGACAAACCCACGCAGGGGCCATTCGAAAGTTTAACAAAATCAGGCCCACGCAGGGGCGAGGTCCACTATGTCGCTCCAGATGATCCTGCTCCGTCACCGTCTCTCTGAAATCTGTATTGCTAAAACATGTGCCTCAGTATCAGCAGAAAACCTTCACCCAGGCGTCCTTTGTCTTCCAAGCTTTCGTATCGCATTCTCTCTATTTTATCTTTGATCCAGTTATCAAAATCATCATAACCACGTCTCAGTCTTTCAACCTCTCGAGTCACCCTCTCAAGAGCGTCTTGATTTTCTACAAACTTAGCGTACACCTCCTTGGTCTCTTCTTTTATCTCTCGTAGCTCGGCCACTGCTTTGGCTTCTCTGTCTGTTATACTGTGAAAGCTACGTGGATTTTGAAAGGAGACGTTTTGTATGTCCTTCTTGAGCCATTCTTTGTAACCCTTGTCATACCCTGCATTGAAGCGATCAGGGTCGATGGTGTCCTTATTCATACGTTTGGCGCTTTTCCATTCTCTGAACATTTCAGACGCGTCGTGAACTCTATCATCTCCAATATCATACACATAAGCGCCATAGTACGCTTCTTTGGGTATAGTTTGTCTTCTTCCGAACTGTCGCAAGACTCGTAATGGTGCGTAAGGGCGAATTCCCCGAATGCCTGGTAGAGGAAGCACAATATTTCTGTGACTTTCCACGATGACTTCTTTGGATATAAAACGGTCGAGCATCCATTGGAGGTCTTCTTCTCCTAATTCGGAGAAAATTTGGGCCCATTTCCCCCTTGTCCTCCGATTGTTCATATTTGCCCAATACAACAGGTCATTCAAATCCTTAAGGGTATTTTTGTTGTCGAGGGTATGTAACTCCCGAGTCCCAGCACCCTTTGTTAAATGGCTGAGGATCCACCACTGGAGGAGTAAATTACATCCTTGAAAGTATCGATGTCCCTCTTTACACTTTCCCAAGGCTCGATATATGTCGGATAGGATGACCGGAGCTATAGGATAGTATTTTGTTGTCCCTTGGTTTTCATATCCTTTGAACAAAGTGTGGACGAGTGTTATGACTCGGGTATTGATACTCAAACTCTGACCATGAGGGAAGACCATTGTTCCCAATAACGCCACAGCAAATGCTAGGGGACGGATCTCGTTCCGTTCTCCGTAGGAGATCTTGAACTCTCGATTGTATGTGACGTAAAAGCTCGCATGCCCAAATCGGATATAAAGGTCCCTCAATGTTACATGGGATTCCTGGCACCAGTAGGCAAAGTCCTTTCTCAACCCAAACCAGTTTGTAATATCATCTACGGAAGGTTTATTGGGGATGAAGATGTCTTCTTGTTTTCTCGCTCTCCTTTCTATTCCGGTTCCCACGGTGTCTATACAGTCTCTTATTTCCTCCAAAGTTGGGGTAATTTCGGCAGTTCCAAATCGAAACACCATCCTCCGGTTATCCCAATATCCCGTGAGTACCTCAATCAGTTCTGGCCAACCATTCATATTGATCAGTTCGGTTAATGCACCTACGTATTTGTTAAGGGTCCTTCTGTGATCTCCATCCAAATCATTATACCACATCGTGAGTTGAGGTGGCGCTGAGATGACCATATCGAACTTCGAGAAACGATCCATATCTGTAAAACAGAAACCAATTAGATTTCTCCCCTCCCCCAAACTTGTTTTCACACGTACATTATTCGAATGTCAAACAATATGATGTGTCGCAAGGTCGAAGACCTTAGACACGATTTTGGCATTTTTTCTACTAAATGAGCTTAATACACCTTGGGTATTAAGCCTTCTTAGGCTAATGCTTAATTTGGTTTTGGTTTCGCTCTATCTTAGGCTTTCTAGAATAGTTTTCAATTTGACGGTTACCCAAGTCGGACAAACATCGGGGTGAAGCTACCAAACAACGTCGGATGACCGCATTCCAACTAATTGTTTGATACTTCCAAATGAATTCTTGGGTATTTCTGAAAAAAGCCGTGGAAAGCCACGTAACTTTTGTTTTCCTAATGCATACTATTTGCCATTTGGTGGAAGAATGCCATGAAAATGCAACAGTTTATGAAAAATTAAACACATTCAGCACAAATAATATTTTAACAATAAAAACAAATAATCAAACAGTCAAATCTTATGGTTAGAACTTAATTATTCCCCAGCGGAGTCGTCATTTCTGTTTTATATTAAAAAATACTTTTATTATGTTTCAAAATGGGAGAAATTGACTATGTTTCGAAAAATCAATTAATCTTATTATTTAAGAAAAATCAACTTTCCAAATTACGGAGTCGCCACTTGATTTTTGATAAAATCAAGAAAAAATTTCAAAAGATTTAAAAACAGATTAAAAATCAATTGAAAAGGGTTCGAAGTTCAATATACATCCCGAGAAGGTATTAGGCACTCGGAATGTCCGCTAACTTGCGGTTGACCGGCGATTTGACTGAATGACTTTTTAAAATTTTATTTTTACTTAAGTAAAGAGAAAATTCATTTTAATATTTTTTATTTCATTTTTTTTTATTCCTAAAGGGAGATATTTAGAGGGAATTAATTTAAGAAAAACTAAATGGTGATAAAAGTAAATAAAATAAAATAAGTAAATAAAATAGTAAAATTTAAAATAATGAAAAATGGCTACCCTTTAGGAGATTATTAAAATTCTACCAAAATATTGAATAATTCAAACAAATAAATAAAAGAGAAGAAAATATTTGAACTTGGGCTTGATTGCCCAAGTTCTTTCATTTGGGCTTTGGCCCACCTGTCCTAAACTAATTCTTATCATTGGGCCTTCTTCAAAACCTGCAGAAACAAATGGCCTTTGGGCCTGTTAATAAAAAGAGCTGAAGGGCCCTGGCCCAATTCCCTGAAAAGAGACATAAAGTATACAAACGATGTATACTGCTGTTTACAATGTATATCTGATCCATTTTGGACCTTTTGAGCCCCGCACTTGTTTGAGTACATATTTTCCGCTATTTCGCTTGTATTTTCCATATTATTTCTGCGTATTTGTACCTGTACCATTTTTTAGCCTATTTAACAATTATATATCGCTGCCCAAAAATGTATACCAATGTATACGGGCTATACCCTATGTACGTATTCATTGCCTAGTCCTGTATTTTATTTAAAATTGACCTCCCTGTACGTTAACCTACAATTCACATTTTTTTTACACATATTTGTAGTATAACGTCTATGTATATTAGTGTATATAAGTTGTATATCAGCCTATTTTTTAACTTTCGAAAGTTGAAACTCCCTTTTTAGCAGCGTGTTTTCACTGCGATCAACCCAGATTTTGATTTTTGCTTCCTGTACACCTTTCAACCCGTATATCAGTGTATAACAAATGTATATAATATGTATACTGCTGCTCAAATCTGCAAATTTGATTTTCCAGCAACACATTTGCTGATTCTTTCGACTTGTAAACCTGTTTGAAGGGGTCTACGACTCGAGGAGGATGCTTTGAGCCTTCATGGCTCAGCGAGGAATGCGAGAACGGAATCCAAAGTGGACTCGAGTCGATGTCACACAAGAAAACAAAACAAAAAAAATTAGCAAGTTCATCTAAAAAAAAAAAGAAAGAAAGAGAAAAAAAAAAAAGAATTTCACCTCCCTCGGGGCAGCGAGCCGGAGACGAAACGAGCAGGGGAGGCAGCGAACACCCAAGTTTTTTACGTTTAAATTCGGACACCTACGTATATCTTATATGTGTGTATTTGGGCTATCAATATTCTTCTCTTTTCTTTTTCTCTCCTCTTTTCTCTCTTCTTTTAATCTCTTCTTTTCTCTCTTTCCAATTTTCTCTCATTTTCCTTTTTCTTCCTTTTTCTTTTTCTTTTTCTTCCTTTTTCTTTTTCTTCCCCCTTTTCCATGAAGATGATGAAGGTATTTAAAAGCCAAAATTATGGCTAAAAGAGGGGGAAGGTTGTTTAAAAATTTGAATTTTGAATTTTGAATTTTGAATTTTAAAAGGGTAAGGTTGGAGGGAAAGGAAAAAAAGGGAATTGGGTTGGGAATTAATTAAAACGGAATGGGCCATGTAATTGGGCCTGTGTGTCTGAAAATAAAGTGGGCCTGGAAGGGAATGAGGTGGGCTGGAAATTTAGTAGGCTTGGGGTTTGGGAGAAGTGTTGGGTTGCTGAAGTGGGCTAGGAGAAGAAGAAATAAAAATGGGCCTGGAAATTAAAGGGAGTGTGTAAGTGGCCCAAAACTAAGATCTTTTGGTGGATTTAAAGAATGGGTTAAATTTGATAAATAGCCAAATTGAGTTAAGATAGTAAATTCGGCTAAACCTTAAATAAAACGAATTTGTATTAATTAATCAATGAGCTTCTTTAATTTAGTAATATAATTATTTAAATTGTAAAATAGTGGTTCAAAATATAACCATAATTTAAACTATATTAGCTAAATAGAATACTTACTAAAATTAAAATATTTTTGAGATGATTTTTTGAATAATCATAAAATATACTAATTATATACATAATTATGTAAAATATATATATTATTCAAAAGTTATAAGAAATGACAAAACTGTTCAAAATAACACAAACTTTATTTTTTTTCTTAAAAATTTATAAAACTAATTATTTTAAATTGCGTGGAAAATTTAAGAAGCTCATGAATTAATTTCTATCGGAGATGGTCAAAATTGGGTGTCAACAGTACCCATCAGGAGACTCATTTGATTTAGTAGGATTTGATGATGCTGACTATGCTAGATACTTAGTTCATCGAAAAAGTACATCTGGAATGACAAACTTTCTAGGACCATGTCTTGTCTCATGGGACACTAGAAAACAAAATTTCGTTCCCCTCTCAAAAGCAGAGCAGAATATGTAGCAGTTGCATCTTGTTGTGCACAATTATTATGGATAAAACAACAATTTGAAGACTTTGGGATTAAGACAGGTTGTATTCCCATTATGTGTAATAACACTAGTGCTTTTAATATGGCAAAGAACCCGGTCCAACACAAGCGCACTAAACATATGGACATTCGACATCACTTTCTGAGAGAAATGTTGAAAAAGGATTTATCATAATGAAATTATGTGCTACTGAGGATCAAATTTCTGACATTTTTACTAAGGCTCTTGGGCGAAAACCATTCCTTAAAAATCGTCTATCTTTGGGACTCGTGTTTCAAAACTAAAAGAACCAGGTTCTACTCACCACAGACTCAGGTTCTTATATTTTTAACCTGGTTCTCCTATTTAACTTTTTGTTTGGGCGGGATATACATAGAGTCGCATTAAAACTCCAACGTCTCTTCGATGTGACTACCGTTGCTTCAAATTCTTTTCATGCCTTTTCAAAGTACCAGTTCATCATCATTACCCTTCTTTTCCCCATAAGATCATTTTATCTTCCCCACACACAAAAAAAAAATGGCTTCCTCTCTCCTTCTCGTCGATTACTCTGATGATGAACCTACCTTCACATTGGAAACTCTGGCAACTACTCAGGGGGAACCTAATCCACCACTATCACCATCAGCCGACCCTCCCCCCCAATTTTCTTCCCCATCATCTCCTTCCTCCATTCTCTCAGAAAACCCTCAATTCCCTAACCCTATTTCTTCGCCTCCGAAAACTATGCCCTCCTCTAACGCTCCTCAAACACATACAATCCCTTCGTCTACACCAGTTCCTCGGCGTCCTCGCAAGCATATTTCTATCAAACAAAAGGTGATTCGTACTCCTAGAACTCGACAAGCAAGTCAAGCCCATCTAGAGATGTTGGCAGAATCAACCAAAAAACGTCATCGCACTGGTAAGTCACCTGCTTGCTCTTCTTCCACCCCTGTTATTTCTGATTCTGATGAAGAAATTTTAGAATCTGCTCGTTCTTCAAATCCTCCCTCATCTAAAACCCTAAAAAAACGAAATTAAATTTCTTGCCATAGGAAGAGAGGCTTATTTTAAATCACAGAAAATCTTGAGAGGTCGAACAATTCATCCAGAAATCAGGGATCATATTGTGATAAAAAAATTGTTAGCATTACTTGCAGTACATGGGTGGATAGACATTTTTCTTCACTCTGATAACATGATATTTGACACAGAAGTGGCTGAGTTTTATGCAAATTTGACAATGATTGATGATTCAGTACTTTCTTCGTCCGTTCATGGTATAGATATAGTTTTTGACAAAACTAGGTTAGGGGCAATACTTCGTATTCCTTGCATAGGGTTGGAGGAATATCACTGGGGTAAAGATGATAATTGTGCATTAACTTCAAAATTCACACAAAGGAGGGTCAGTGATCGACCACTAAAGGTACTGAAAGGAGAAATGTCTCCTTTCCACAAATTGGTATTTGAAGTAGTTCACAAAGGTATTATTCCAAGAGGAGAAAGGAGACATGAAGCTAATTTTTGAGATATGGGTCTTGGTCAAGCTTTGGATACCATGCGTTCTATTAATTGGCCTTCCCTTATAATTAAACATATGATCAGAATAGTGGATCCTAAGAAACCTCATCAATTAGCTTATGGGAACTTGTTGACTACTGTGTTTAAAGAGTTTGGGGTACCTTTGAAGGATGGCCGATCTTTGAGCAAATATGATATGTTTACTCAAACTACTCTTGCTGAATGCAATCTCTTGGATGATGTTGCGGATCAAGTTCCTCTTCGCTCTGCTGGTCCAGTCACTGCTCTTTTCTGAGCTTAATGAGGCTCGAGATCAAAATGTGTTACTAAAAGATAAAGTTACTATTCTTTAGGCTCAGTTGGCTGCTTCTCAGGGGGAAGTTGGGAGATTAAAAGATCAACTTATTCTCGAGCTCAAAATATACTTCATGCTTTTTCTAGGCCTTAGTTAATGCCTTTTCTTTCCTATATTCAGACATTATTAATGGCTCTTGGTTGTATTGCTGCTATAGCTTTTGTGGATATATTATAGTAGTATCTTTCTATTTTAATGTTGTGGATATGTTTTGGCTTTATCTTGGGCTTTTTGATAAGTCAAAAGGGGGAAACAGATTCTCAAACAAAACTGGTATTATGGGTATTATTTGTCATCATCAAAAAGGGGGAATTTGATGGAAGTTGTGTTAATTAATTTTGATAATGACAAATACTTTTGATGCCATCAATTATGAACCAGGTTCATTTATTGAATCAGATATCATCTCACTTATAAATATCATATGTTGGCTCACTTATGAACCAGGTTCATGTATTAAATCTGTTGTCGTTTTATTGAAAAAGAGGCGAAGGACAAATATTAAGGCACAAATTTATTTATGAAAAAAATGAATATAAAAATTGTATATTTCTATAAATAAATAAGACAAAACCTTTTCTTAAAAGGTTGTCTACTTTATACGAAGACAAAACCTTTTTTGAAAAGGTTGCGTATTTAGTATAACAAATAAAAGCAAATCTTTCCATATCAAAGAAGGATATAGAAATCAGAATCATTATCAACTTCAAAGAAAGGAAATAATTCTTGATCATCAAAAGTCTATATAAACAGAGATTTCAAGACAAGGCAGTCAATTCTTTGCAATCGAAGAAAAGTGAGATGAGACGAAGAGAGAGGCAGTAAAGAGCGTTTCTGTGAGTTCTTTGTGTTTTTGTTATCTTGTGAGTTTTGTGAGTTTCTTTGTAAGTTTGTGAGCTTGTGTGATTGTAAACAAGAAGTGGGTTTGACTTCTTGTGGAGAGAGGAGATTTGTGAGTAGTTTGCAAGAAGTGGGTTTGGCTTCTTGTAAACTTGAAGAATTCGATTAGAGTTAATCGAAAATTGTAATTGAGTAAGAAGAATTAATAAAACATAGTTGAGTTTTTCCATCCTTGAGATAGGAAGGTTTTAGTTAAAGTATATTGTTTTAATTAACTCTTTTCTTAGGCAAATAATGAAGAACCTGGTTCTTGATTTAGGGGTAAGGTTTCTTCATGGAGGATGTGAAATATGTAGACATTCTCTACATTGTAATAAAGATATTAAATATATAATGGTAGACATAAACTTAACTTTACGAGAATTAAATAAACGCAAAACAATAAAAACTATTTTCATCGAATTGACTCTTTTTTTATTTTTACAGAAAATGATATATGAGTATATGATTAATTTTAGCATAATTTATATAAATCTCATAGTGTAAAATCTAAATTACCTTCTATCCCTATTCTTTTTCTTATTACACAAATCCTATGTTTATTTTTAGGTATTTTGGATATATAATTAAAGATTCAGATTCATTATTATTGATACATTATGCGCAATTTGTTGCACTTATTAAGAAAAAAAACTGAAAAATCAAATTAAAATCTCTAGTATCAACACTACTTAAGAAAAAAAAAATTGAAAATCAAATTAAGATCCTATAAATTGCTCTATTCCATTCCAAATTATTGTTAAGAACTTAATAGTGTAATAAATCAAAAAAATAAAAATTAAATTTTTATTCTTGTTCATTGTTCTCTTTGTTTCATCCATTAGCTTAAAAAATAATACGATACATAACAAATATTTTGATCTTCTTACGTTTCTTCTTGCTTTCAATCATACATAGATAAATTAATGCAGATTGTATTGCTTGATAAAATCTGTCTTGTTTGATGCAGGAAACATTCTCCAAATTGATGCTCCTAACCAGTTATTGAAGAACAATTTTTCTGCATTTTCAAATCTGGTGGCAGAATTCTAAATCCATGGGCTTAACCTAAAAGCATGCACATGTGATAATACATCTAGTTTAGATCCTCTAAAAGTACATTTTGTATATTTGCCAACGAAAGGTGAGATGAAACCTGCAGGATATATACAATGTCAATTCTTATCCCTAATTATCCAGCGAAGAAACCCTTTTTAGATTTAGTTCAAAAAAATTATCAAAATTTTGGATACACAAGGTGAGTTGTGAAGGATACAAAAGTGATGAAATTGTTGTTTGACAAACGATTTCTTTTGTGAATCTGCAAGTTTATCGAACATCCTTTTGATTTTGATTCAAGATTGTTGAAGATTTCAAGATTCAAACTTTTTCTCCTAATTCATTGAAGATCCTTTCAGTTTGATTCAAAAAATGTGAAAATTTTGAGCTTCAAAATTATTCTCCTAGTTCGTTGAAGATCCTTTCATTTTGATTTAAAATTATCAACATTTTAGAAAAATATATCATGAAGATTCTTTTAATTTAAATTGATAAGTGTTGTATTTCCACTGATACATTAAACAAGAAATTGTTGCCCATAAGATTTTAGGTTTGAAATCAATACGTTATTGTTTGGTAATTGTTATATGTATAAGACACATTTAGTATGAATTCGAATTTACATATCATACCTAAAAGATTAGTGCATAATACATTATTATTTATGTATCGTATTTTGTTTGGAAAATACTATATTTTATTTGTTTTAGAAAGACATTATACCTGTAATTGCTCCAAATAGTATGTTTTTTGGTGTGTGATACATAATACAAAGTTTATGTATCATGTACATTTACATTGAACAAGATAAACACTAATTGAAAATTCAACAACATTAGAGTTATGTATTAATACCTTAAAAATGAACATGATACATTGAATAAAACAAAGGCTATTGTAAAAGTGATGCATCGAATCAGTGATAAAAACTAATTTAATAATCAAAAGAGGCAAGATACATTGAAAGTAAGTCCAAGAAATTGAAAGATCGAACCAGCGAAATGAAGCGTATCAAGATCGCCATTAGAAATTTATGAAACCATTCCAAATACACTCCAAGATGAACTCTATGCATTACCAGTGTTTTTTCACCTCTATTCCATAAAGATATTGGGAATAAAAGACTCAGTAATTTTTTTTTAAAAAAAATAAAAGATATTGAAAATTGAAGGATTGAAATAAATCTACTTCTTGAATAACTTTAAATCATTAGTTGGAAAGAGAAAAAAAATTAAAATTAAGATTAATGAAAGTAACTATGGAGAGATTTGTGGAGTGAAAAAAGGAAGGAAAATCATGGGTAGGATATTTCAAATTAATTTAATTACAAAATATCTTAATATTTAGTTGATACATAATGATAAAAAAGAGTAACTATGCTCAATATAAATTGATAATCTATAAAATCTGATAGATATTTATATTTGATACTAAATGCCCACTAGTTGAACATGATACAAAAATGTCCAACACCTGATATAAATAAGGGCAACTTTCACATATAGCAAACAAAAAATTCATATTTGTATGCTATAGCAATGTTTGCATAATTGCGCTCCATAGAAAACATAAAACTGTATAATTCGCTATATATATACAATTGTATAATTCGCTGGCCTAAATTGTATAATTCGCTGGCCTATTTCACTGCAATTGTATAATTCGCTATCCTATTTAACTGCAATTGTATAATGCACAATTGTATAATTCGTTGCCTATTTCGCTACAATATTTTTATAAAATTTGCTTTGCATACAATGGAATCGAATTAAAATGTATGTATATTGCATAATTATAAATGTATAGCAAGAAGATATATGTTTTTCTCTCGCTTTATACAAAAACAGAAACACAATATATACACTTCTGTTGTATAAAGCTAGAGAAAATTGTATTTCACTGCAATTGTATAACCGTTGGCCTTTTTCTCTAAAATATTTGTATAAAATTTGCATTTGTCTATAATTGAATTGAAGTAAAATGTTTGTAAATTGTATAATTAAGTGTATAACACGAAGATATATATGTTTTTGCATGTGTATATACAATTTTCTCTCGCTTTATGCAAAAAAGAAACAAAATTTATACACTTCTGTGTATAAAGCGAGAGAAGCGAGCAGAGGGAGAGTGGCGAGCGAGAATGAGAGAGTGGCGAGCGAGATTTTTGGGAGAGAGGCGTCTGGCAAACTTTGGCTAACGTTTGCTATGGAGCACAATTAAATCAAACCCTAGCTACTCCATTTATTTTAGGTTATTAGTTTGCTATTATATACAATTATCCCTATAAATAATGGATTACAGTTAAATTAGTAACTTTCAATGTATCATATGTGTGTATTTGATACATTTTAGTAAATTTTGTATACCTGATACACACTCTAATATTGCAGATTTTGAATAATATAACAATAAATATTATTTTTGTATCAACAACTTCACATAATTACAACAACTCCACGGATGATACAAAAATGCTCGCTACTATTGAATATTATTTTTGTAATTTTATCATAATTTGAAAAGAAAACATTACACATTAATTTAATAAAAATAAAAATAACCAGATACATTTAAAATCCGAATCCACGTATATAAAAAAGATGAATATATAAGAAAAAATCGAAAAAAATTCAACAATATGATTTGCTTCTCTTTAACCTTCTCAACATGTCGATAATGTATCAGATTGTTGTTGCATTTGTGGTAGTCAATTGGATGCAATAAGAACCTTAACATTACATTGTTATAGCAAGCCTACCATCATCGACATTTTGGAGGAGGACGAGATGGACCCCGAGATCTCATATTAGTATTAGAAGAATTTAGTAGGTTAAACCCAATACTAAATAAAGGGTTGTCCCATATGTATTAGGAAACAATTTCTGAAAAAAATGGAAGAAGACAACAATGGAGAAGACAAAACCCTATCTACATATTTGAAATTGATTGACTTGAGAGAGAAAGACCTTTTGAAAATCAAATTAATTTGAAAATTGTAAATGCTAAAAATGTGAAATGATTTTAGGACGAGAAAGAAGGAGTGAAAAGAGGATAATAAACGTGAGTTTGGCTGGTGAATCTTATGTATATGAAAATTTTATGAATTATGAGAAATAAGAAATTTGTGAAATATTTCAAAAAGGTAGGGGAAAATGGAGAATAAGATAAGTAAAGTTGTGTATATAAGTAATTTTTTTTTTATTGTGCATGGATTCAAATTATAAAGATTGTTATGTACATATAGACATTTGAATGAAGTTTTGTCAAAAGAAGAAGAAGAAGAAGATATTTGGATGAAGGAATTAGAAGAAGTGAGTTGAGATATATTGTTTAGTACTACTAAATTGATCCAAATTTGATTATTTGAAACTTTTACACTCAATAGCTTAATTTAGATTAATAAATTTAAATTACTACATAAAGAAAAACAAAACCATAACAAAATAAAGTGACTAAACAAAGAAAATACTAGTATTGCTATGTTAATGAGCAACTTAACTACCACTCAACTTGTTACATGGGTAAAAAGCCACGTGAATATAATGTTTGGTTTTAGATTTTAAAGATTGCATGCATGCTTCTTTTTGAGTTTTTCACATTAGCATTCATATTAGCATTCGATTATATTTAAATTTATACATTATAAAATTCATTTCTAAAGACATTGCTTTCAATAAAATTATTTTCATGACATGTGTTTTCTTATATGAACTCTTGTGTAAAACACAACAGAAGTTTATGAAAATTGAATGATAACCAGTTATATCTGAATTATTTAAAATTTTAAAGTCATATCTAATTAATTTTAATGTGTTAGTATATAAATGAGATTGATCATGAATATATTTTAGTATATTATATATGGCCATCAAGATTTGACTATTTGCATCTTTGTTACTCATTTTGCTTTATTCAGATCGACAACAAATTTAAAATGTCTTTAATACTCATTTTGCTTTATCTAGCTCAACAGATTCTACTCCCTCTGTTTCATTTTATATGACAATATTTGATCAGACATGAACTTTAAAAAATAAATTAAGACTTTGAAATATTTATTGCATTGTCTTTAAAAAATAGTCATATTAAAAAGTAGATTTACTTTTTTTCTCTTCTAATTAATGTATTGAGTACTATCTTTAAGATTAAGTGGGATCAACAATGATAAAAGAAGAATTGTACCTTTAAATATTTATTATATAAAGAAATGTGACATTCTTTTTAATAATAATAAAAAGAGAATGATGCCACATAAAATGAGACAAATGGAGTATATATAAAAAAATCACAACAAATATAAATGTCTAAATGAAGAAAAATACTAAAATTGCAATGAATAGGGCAAAACAACTAGTCAATGTGAAAAGGAAGATAACTATGAAAATGGAAGGGAAAATTTCATATATGGCAAACTTATTTGATTAAATAACATTATATGGGTATAGTTTACCTAATTACACTATATGGGTATAGTTTAGTTATTTTAGGTATCTTTAATTTTGTATATAAAGGTTTTTTTTTTTATTTATACAATTCTATTTTAAAAAGTGGTTTGTAACTGAAGCGTTAAATATTGTAACAATAAATTAAGATAATGCCACAATTTTAGGGAAACGTCCCTTTTTTGAAGCTAAACGTTCAAGTTCAAAAAAAAATAAATCATGCAGCAATTGAAACAAAAATATAATTTTTTTTTGCTCTTTGTGAAACTGAAGTTCAGCAATTTTTGCAATCGAATACAGGTAAGTTTTTATTCGATGAAATTTCTTGTTTATTATTGCAATAACTATACAATGTTAAATTGGATTAAGAAATTGTGATTTGTTTTCGTTCGTTATTGTGATGTGGTTTTTTTGAAAAAAAATAATCAAAATATGATTTTGTTAAGCTGAATTTGTGTTCATTCGTTAGTGTTATGTGGTTTTTTTTTTAAAAAAAAATCAAAATATATTTTTGTTAAGCTGAATTTTTGTAATATACAATTATATACTGTTCATTTAATTGTATATGTTATTCGCATAATTTGTATATTTTGTAAGCGAAAATATGTAATCAGTGTTCATAATTCTATATATTCAAAAAACATGTGTTTATTTTTGATAGATTTATATACTATTGTAGATTTAGTGTTTGTATATTAAAAAGAATAATAGTATAAAATTTCTATGTCATATGATTTAATTTTGAAAGAAGTATATACTATTATAGATGTAGTGCTTGTATATTAAAAAGAGTAACAGTATAAATTTCTATAATTTGATTGTATAAATATTGTTGTACTAATTGTATATATGATCTCTTTGAATTATTTGAAATATATATATATATATATATATATATATATATATATATATATATATATATATATATATATATATATATATATATATATATATATATATATATATATATATATATATATATATATATATTCTTTTCATAAATGTACAGATAATGGGCTCATTAGCTATCTTGGTTATGCATTCTGGAAAATGGGATTGTAATGACCTGTTTAGTCGTTTTGAGCAGCAGATTTTAATTCTGGAAAAACTGGCTGAGACGACGGATCCCGACCGTCATGGGCACGACGGACCGTCGAGGGTGTCTCGTTCCAAAACACTTAGAATTCTGAAATTTGGGTACTGAAATCGACTCTCTGAACTTCGCGACGGAATGGCAGGACGGACCGTCGTGGGCACGACGGACCGTCACACATCTTCCAAAAAAATTAAGTCTCTGAACTTTGTGACGGACCTGCAGGACGGTCTGTCACAGCCATGACAGACCGTCACAGGTTGCGTAATCCCAGGCTGGGTCGGATTTCTGTAAATATTTTAAGGGGCTTTTTGGACTATTCCTGCTTATAATTATAAAGTTAGTGGTCTAATGTTAATAATTTAACTACTTGGGGGTTAAAGGAGATAACCTTGAATTAATTAGTGGGTTATTCTATCATCTTTTATACTTAATTACATGCTAATTAGGGTAAAAGAAAGAGGGCTTGAATAAGAAAAATAGAAAGAACAGAGAGAGGGAGAAGAACGATCGAGAGAGAGAGGAGAAACGAAAAGGAAAGCAAAGCTTTGGAAAAGTAGATTTCTTGATCACGAATTCTTCGGTGGAGGTAGGTTATGGTTTATGCTATTCGTAGTAAACTCTTAATAGCGAATGATATGTGTTGGGTAGTATTATAAAACCTTCTATATGCTTAATTGTGTGCTTACATGATGTGATTATATTATTGTGATGAATAAGCATGATGAGGCTATTGAATCTCTAATCCAAAATTTACTTTGTTAATGATGATGCCTTGGTATAAAAGAAGGCTTGATGAACTAATGTAATGAGATTGATGATGCCTTGGTATAAAAGAAGGCTGGATGAACTAAAGTAATGAGATTGATGATGCCTTGGTATAAAAGAAGGCTTGATGAACTAAAGTAATGAGATTAGGGGATCCGGTGTCACGAACCGACACGTAGAATTAGGGGATCGGGTGTCACGAACCGACATGTAGAATTAGGGGATCGGGTGTCACGAACCGACACGTAGAATTAGGGGATCGGGTGTCACGAACCGACACGTAGAATTAGGGGATCGG
>CM064972.1:51557386-51599147 GCA_032847665.1 Solanum chilense | reverse complement strand
CGAATTCGGGATATGGTGTTGCGAGGAGAGGCTAAAGAGGCCATAATGGATGAGGAAGGTGTTTTGAGGATTAAGGGAAGGGTATGTGTGCCCCGTGTTGATGATTTGATCCACACTATTCTTACAGAGGCTCATAGTTCCGGATATTCTATACATCCTGGTGCAACCAAGATGTACCGTGACCTAAAGCAACACTTTTGGTGGAGTAGAATGAAGCGAGACATTGTTGATTTTGTTGCCAAATGTCCAAATTGTCAACAAGTAAAGTATGAACACCAGAGGCCCGGAGGAACACTTCAGAGAATGCCCATTCCTGAATGGAAGTGGGAGAGAATTGCAATGGACTTCGTGGTTGGTCTTCCAAAGACATTGGGAAAGTTTGATTCTATTTGGGTAATTGTGGACAGATTAACTAAGTCTGCTCACTTCATTCCGGTCAAGGTGACCTACAATGCAGAGAAGTTAGCCAAAATCTACATCTCAGAAATCGTTCGATTACATGGAGTTCCACTCTCCATCATATCAGATAGAGGTACGCAGTTTACTTCTAAGTTTTGGAGAACATTGCATGCTGAATTAGGTACTAGATTGGACCTTAGTACTGCATTTCACCCTCAGACCGATGGTCAGTCTGAGCGAACGATTCAAGTGTTGGAGGATATGCTTCGTGCATGTGTGATAGAATTTGGTGGCCATTGGGATAACTTCTTACCCTTAGCAGAGTTCTCCTACAACAATAACTATCACTCAAGTATTGATATGGCTCCATTCGATGCATTGTATGGGAGGAGATGTAGGTCTCCCATTGGTTGGTTTGATGCATTTGAGGTTAGACCTTGGGGTACTGATCTGTTGAGGGATTCAATAGAGAAGGTGAAATCTATTCAAGAAAAGCTTTTAGCTGCTCAAAGTAGGCAAAAGGAATATGCGGATCGAAAGGTTAGAGACTTGGAGTTCATGGAGGGTGAACAAGTCTTGCTGAAGGTTTCACCCATGAAAGGGGTGATGCGGTTTGGTAAAAGAGGTAAGCTAAGCCCAAGGTATATTGGACCATTTGAAGTACTTAAGCGAGTAGGGGAGGTGGCTTATGAATTAGCCTTGCCTCCAGGACTGTCAGGAGTGCATCCGGTATTTCATGTGTCTATGTTGAAAAGATACCATGGGGATGGAAACTACATCATTCGTTGGGATTCGGTTCTGCTTGATGAGAATTTGTCTTATGAGGAGGAACCTGTTGCCATTCTAGACAGGGAAATTCGCAAGTTGAGATCAAGGGAGATTGCATCCATCAAAGTTCAATGGAAGAATCGACCAGTTGAAGAGGCCACTTGGGAGAAGGAGGCTGATATGCAAGAAAGATACCCACACCTGTTTACAGATTCAGGTACTTCTTTTCACCCTTGTTTTTCTTCTTGTGATCGTTCGAGGACGAACGATGGGTAAATTGGTATCTACTGTAACGACCTGTTTAGTCGTTTTGAGCAGCAGATTGTAATTCTGGAAAAACTGTCTGAGTCGACGGAACCCACGACGGACCTTCATGGGCATGACGGACCGTCGAGGGGGTCTCATTCCAAAACACTTAGAATTCTGAAATTTTGGTACTGAAATCGACTCTCTGAACTTCGTGACGGAATGGCAGGACGGACCGTCGTGGGCACGACGGACCGTCACACATTTTCCACAGAAATTAAGTCTCTGAACTATGTGACGGACCTGCAGGACGGACCGTCACAGCCATGACGGACCGTCACAGGTTGCGTAATCCCAGGCAGGGTCGGATTTCTGTAAATATTTTAAGGGGCGTTTTGGACTATTCCTGCTTATAATTATAAAGTTAGTGGTTTAATATTAATAACTCAAATACTTGGGGGTTAAAGGAGGTAACCTTGGAATAATTAGTGGGTTATTTTAATCATCTTTTATACTTAATTATATGCTAATTAGGGTAAAAGAAAGAGGGATTGAATAAGAAAAATAGAAAGAACAAGAGAGGGAGAATTGATCAAGAGAGAGAGGAACGAAGAAGATAGCAAAGCTTTGGGGAATTTGCTTGCTTGATCACGAATCTTCGGTGGAGGTAGGTTATGGTTTTTATGCTATTCGTAGTAAACTCTTAATAGCGAATGATATGTATTGGGTAGTATTGTAAACCCTTCTATATGCTTAATTGTATGCTTGTATGAATGTGATTATATAATTGTGATAAAATAATCATGATGAAGCTATTGAATCCTAAATCTTGAAAAACCCTAATCTACTTTTAATGAGATTGATGATGCCTTGGTATAAAAGAAGGCTTGATGAACTAAAGTAATGAGATTGATGATGCCTTGGTATAAAGGAAGGCTTGATGAACTAAAGTGATGAGAGTAGTGGAGCGGGTGTCACGAACCGACACGTAGAATTAGGGGATCGAGTGTCACGAACCGACACGTAGAATTAGGGGATCGGGTGTCACGAACCGACACGTAGAATTAGGGGATCGGGTGTCACGAACCGACACGTAGAATTAGGGGATCGGGTGTCACGAACCGATACGTAGAATTAGGGGATCGGAGTGTCACGTTCCGACACCAGGATAGTATATGAGGATCGGAGTGTCACGTTCCGACACCAGGATAGTATATGGAGCGGAGTGTCACGTACCGACACGAGAGAAATAAAGATAATGAATCTTGAAAGATGTTAATATACTCCATCTAATGAACCTAATTCCCAAATGAGTATGGTATTGAGGCTTGAGTCCTCATGGTGAACTTGGCGGTGCTTACTAATGATTATAGTTCTTGTTGTTGCTACATGTTGAGTATTGTAGTTGATTTATGATATTATCTGATATATACTGTTTTCTATTTTGAGTTGGCCGATGATACCTACTCAGTACTTGTGTTTTGTACTGACCCCTACTTGTATGTTTCTTTCTTTGTTATTTGTGGAGTGCAGCAAACGTACCGTCGTCTTCAACTCAACCGCAACTCTAGCCAGTCTTCATTACACCGGATTTCAAGGTGAGCTAATGCTTCTAGCTTGGACTGGATCTTCTTCTTCATGTCTTGATGCCTTGAACTTCCGGCATGGACTAGCTTTTATTTACTTTAGCTTCTTAGATACTCTTAGATTTAGTAATTTGAGGATAGATGTTCTTGTGATGATGACTTCCAGATTTTGGGGATAATAATAGTTGTTGAGTTTTTAGAAGTTATTTAACTGATTTTCATTAATGAGTTTAAGTCTTCCGCATTTTATTCTGTTATTATATTGGAATGTTGGGTTCTGTATTGGTTGGTTCGCTCATATAGTAGGATAAGTGTGGGTGCCACTCGCGGTTCGATTTGGGTCGTGACAGTTTTTCAATTTTTTTATACAGTTGAATACTTACACACATTGATTAATACACATTCTATTGTTTTTTCATTTTCTTATTTAACAATAGTGTATTCAAATTATAGTATATTGATGTGTTCATTTTTTTGGTTAACAATAGTGTATCCATTTTTCAAATTGTTGTATTCATATGCTAAAACTGTACTACTTTATATTGTTTGATGTATTAATACATTAAATTTTTATAAATACTTGTATCCTTGATATATTAATACTTTAAGTTTTATAAATAGAAACACCAAATTGAATTCAACGTATTCATATGTTAATTTTACAAGTAATACATTTTCTTTATTTAGTTATTTTAGTTATAATTGTATTAGTGTATAAATAAATAAATAAATAAAAAACATATGCAAAAATACAACGAGAAAAAGATATGAATAAACTTTTATATTCAAAATCTTACGAATACCTTTATAATTAGTATTCAGTAAATATATTGTATTTAGAAATATAAATACAATTTATTGTATTACGTGAATCAATCATATTTGCATACAATATGTAATTATTAGTTGGTAATTTAATAATGAAAATTTCAGTTATTTAGGAACAAAATAAAAGGTTGGTACTTGGGAGTTATGGTAACATATCATACCTTATGTAGTACATTGTATAAATAATAATAATAATAATAAAAAATTAATACAAACATGCAGCTAGATATTGACATAAAGTATAGTCATTTCTAGTAAATATTATATTTATAGCTATTGAACTTCAATAACCCTATAAATATAGTCATTTTTGTAAGTTGCTCATAATAAAATTGAGGAAAGTGAATCCACCTAGAGAGTGTATACAAACATGTGTGTATATGTGGGTAATGACAAAAGCTAAACGTTTAAGGGTTATAAAATATCAAAAATATAGAAAGCCTGTAAAGTTTAGGTGTATAGTCATTTGGCTATTTTCTTCATATATATATATATATATATATATATATATATATACACACACACACAGAGGTTAAGTTTTCTTATGATTACTAATGAAAGTTAGTCACTCATATACACCTCTTAAATAGACTTTCTCCTCCCTCTCTCATAGTGCATTACTAAGTTATTATCAGATTTTATTTTTATTTTTCATATAATATAATATAATAAATATTGATTTAAAATATGGAAATATACTAAATTGGATACTTTTAATTCGAGTATTATATTAATTTAACATTCATGTGAGGGAGTGTTTTTTTCATTAAACTTTGAGATTGTCAACGTCTATAAATCAAACATGAGTTTTTAAGAAGGAAATTCCTGCATTTATAGTTAACAAAGTGTTGTTCGAGCATATACATATTATTTCTTAGCATAAAAGTCACAACCTTTGAAAATGTGATAAATCATCGAAAAAGTCACAACTCTTTGGAAAATTCATAACCATTCAATGTGAAATGTGAGTATTCTTTTAATATAATATAATATAAACATAATATAAAATACGAAAGATATACTATTATAGTGAGTGTTTCAAGATGAAAAAGAAAAACAATGAAAATATTCTTAAAAGTGCAGTTTAAATATTTGAGGAGACCCCTCTTTTTATGGCCAACAAATGGTAGTATATGAAGAAAATGATTATTGCTATCAAAAAAAGTCACACCCCTTTAGAAAAGTCACAACCATTCAAAAAAGTCACAACTCATTGGAAAAATCACAACTCTTTGAAAAATTCACAATATGTCGGAAAAGTCACAATATGTCGGAAAAGTCACAACTCTTTGGAAAAGTCACAACATATAAGAAAGGTCATAATTCATCAAAAAAGTTAAAACTCTTTGGAAATACCACAGCCCTTCAATGTGAAAAAGGTGTATGCCTTTAATATAATATAATATATCATACATTAATAAATAGAATACAATATACAATATAGAAGATATACTAAATTTGGTGTTTTATGTTTGGAGTATTATAATAATTTAACATTTAAGTTAGTAGTTCATTCTTTTAAGGTGGTATAGAATAGATAAGACAGAATGACCTAGGAGACCCTTATATTTGGCTCGATTTGTCAATATTACGATCCAAAAATGGACATGATGACACTCGTCTTATCCCACCAAGACAAGTCAGCCTAAAACTCAATCATAACAATAAAATGGGAATTTTTTATAATCAGTTCAAAAGTACCTTAAAATCTGATTGTAACATTCACAAGCCTCTAAAGTATTATAATTGATTCAAAAGAAAAGCACAAGTCTCAAATGACCTTGTTTCTAGAATAGAACAAGATCATAAATAAGGGGAAATATGATAAGCAGTTACCTCATAAATCTCTAAGAAGCCTTAAAAAAAAAGAAAATGACAAGCACCACAAAAATCCAGTCTTGTAACCTACAAAAAAAAATTGTATAAGCAAGGGGTGAGTACAAAACCACACAGTACTAAACCTCTAAACACAAGCTAAGGGGATGGAATACATGTAATCCTTACACCCCAACCGAACCTCCACAACTATAACTTGCATAAAACCATTCCAACCTAAAAGTTCACAATTTACAAACAAATATCTCAACAACAACATTCTAACAATCACATATTCTCAACAACAAGCTCAATATTCATCAATTACAATCTCCACAACCACAATTCACATAACACACAACTTAACAACAACACTCTTAACAAATACATATCCTCAACAACAAGATCAATATTCATCAATCAAAGTTCCACAAAAAAGTACACACAAGATCAGTAAAACACAATATCCAGTTCACTAATAATAAATATGTGCAATGGAATGCAATGTCAAGTATCATAAAAATAATAATCAAGGTATGAGCTAATGTTGGTAGATAATGAGATTATGTTACATGGTTGGAATAAAAAATTCGAGTTTTTCATTGTGACTTTATGCTTGTGGTAGAATATTTTGTTAAGTTGTGAATTGGTAATGTAGTAAATGATTGATCGCATTGAATATTGAGCATTTTAAAGGACTTATATATGTTTTGACTCATAAAGTGTGTTATTTTGATTTTTAAAGAACCTAAGAAAGGGTTCCATTTAAAGTTTTATTTTGAGGATAAGGTAAAAATGGTTGACCAAAAAATAAGATTAAAGAGCGAGCCAACAAAAGGAATAAGAGCATGGTGTATTTGAAGGCTTCAAAATATTTAGCATTTTGTGTCAGGGGAAGAATTTAAGAAAAGTGAAGGAATAATACCTCTCGTATAAGCCCTTCGTTTTAATTGAAGGATTTATTGATTTTTGCCTATGAGGTTAGATATGAATGTGAGATGTGAGCTAGTTCATCATCGACTTTTCTAAAGATTGAGTTTTGATTGGGTGACAAACAACTATGTGAGGAAGATTCTATGTGGTTATGTCGAGCTAGATTGTTCAAATTATGATTGATAACTTGTTGATGTTCAACAATGTGGACCTACAATTTTACATGATTAATGAGGATTTGAGGTGATTGAAACTAATATGTTGATGAAAGGATACATACTGTTATGATGTGTTAAATGGACATTTGATAGTGAGTAGAGGTTATAAGCTTATAGTATGTTGAATTATTGGAGTGACGAAGAATTTCTTAAGTGTTGGTATGAGGTATATGATGGTTTTGAATATTAGTTGAAATTTTGGTATTTGAAAAAAATTACATGAAACTGACTTTGAGTGTGATTCAATTGTTGTATCTTGATGGTAAAGTACTTTTATATCAGAAATTAGTGTTATCATTCTTGGATGTAACCTGTATTTGTCATGAAATGCTTAAATGGAAATAGAGGGAGCTATATTTTGAAATTTCTAGAGGCTACAATGTGTTTGGTGAGGACTTTAATACTAGTGACAGTTTGAGAGTAAGGTAAATGGTAGGTATAGTTATGATATTTTTTGGTACTAAGAGTGTCAGATTCAATGGAGTACTGTGAGAAGTATGTGGGGTTTAATGAATCGAGTATTTGTAATATTGTAATGAAGATTATACTGGTTGATTGTGGTTGGCTAAAAATTGAGAGATGGATTCAGCTGAATAGAATTTTACCTATATTGGCACTAAGGATTATCTTGTGTTATTCGACATTACTTCCATGTATTCTTATGTGACCGCCTTCTTCGTACTAGACATTATTTAGAGTATGATTTAGTGTTTATGCTACTATTGTTTCCACGTTTATGGGTGTATACCTAGTGGTGGATCGGGTGTACCTATCCTGCGATGTCCTAGTAGGATATGATGCTTGGAAAGATTAGGTCATTTTAGATGACATATTTGGCGTTGTCTTGGAGTAGTTGAAGTATCCTTGTGATTCGACATGTGTGACATAGTTTATGAGAATTTATGAGAGAGATAACGTGAAGAGTGAGTTTTGGTTGTCCGATAATGTTGTTAGAGATTTTGTATGCTTGGACGTATAGCTCGCCAGGTGGTTACTTAATCAATTCCTTCTTTAGATTAGATGAGTTTGATTTTTCTTCTTGTGTACGTGTTGTTTAAAGATCATAGTTTTATAGCTTAAGTCTGTGGCAAGATTATATTGTGAGAATGGAAGAGTATAATATTTATGTTGGTATATGCATTATGATGTGTGATAGTTGTTCGGGTTCAGTTCTAGTTGTAGCCAATATTCATTCGAAATGTTGTCATGGCTATGTGAGAAAAGAGTCATATTGATGGTTGTGTTATGGTCTAGTGAGTTTTGGTTTAGATTGGGTTCATGGGTTAGTCTTGGACTTGGTAATCAGTCCTGATTAGAAGATTTTCTAAATTTTGGTTCGAACTTTTGCTTCTTGTAGTTGATCTTGATGGAATGATCCTAAGTATGAGTTCACGTGGAGAGAGAAACATGACTTTGAAAGTCATATCTTAGGCTCTTAGTATCTCCTAGTGTCGGATATTGTAATGATCCGAAAGGTCATTTTTAGAAATTCGTTTAATTAGGATTAATTAATTGATGGATAATTATAGATAATTGACTTAGTCGATAGTTAATGGGCTAAAGCGATATTTAATACCCTATACTATTTGACTATTAAAATAAGTTATTAGAGATTATCACTTTAATCCATTAACTATCGATCAAGTCAATTCTTTACAATTATCCATCAATTAATTAATCCTAGTTAAACGGATATTTAAAATTTTTGAAAATGGTCTTTCGAGTCATTACAGTCAATTGGACCCTTACACTCACGAATTTGCCAGTTGAACTCTTAAACTCACTAAAACACAATACTTGAAACTCCTTCCTTATTCTATGTGTGTGAATGTAGCACATCCGCCTACACATGGAAGTTCACCTCATTTTGTAAAATTTCATGTTATTTTTAACGCCAAATAAGAAAGTAAATGTTAAAAATAAGGATAAGAAAAAAGTTTGCACATTTAAATTTTCAGTATCATGTTCTTCATATTTGTTCATAATTGAACACTAAATTCATGTCAAATTAGTCTAATTCTTCCTATTTGACATGATTTTTTTTGCACTAACCCAATATTTTTCATCGTAATTTTTAATTAATTTCATATATTTACAAAAATCATTTATTATTCTTCAATATTATTCATGAATTTTTTTCAACTTTCCAATATACATCATAACTCTTCAAGATTTCAAAATTACATACTCTAATTATTCACAATTTTTTTTTGAAAACCCAGGTCTTTAAAGTGTGTAAATCGATTCATAAAGAAGAAATTTAAATTTCAAAATAAAAGAAACTGAAATGGTTGACATAAGATATTTGGTTAGGTGGGGTGATGTCACATCTCGAAACTACACCTAGAAGATATGGAATTCTCGGAATGCAACTGGCGTACTTTACCTCTCGGAGGTCTTGTACAAGCCCTTTTCTTATCTTTCATCGCATATACATAATGAAAAGTAGTGCAGAATTAAAACTTTTCACAAAACATTAAAATATCTCTAATAACATCTTTCATTAGAAATCATAGGAAATACTAAGTTTCAATCTCATCAAAGCTTACACATGAGAATACTTGGGACACGACCCATACTTCAAAATATAGAAATACTTAGTCTATTACAATACTTCGATAAAGGAAATAAAACACATCTTATGTCCTCGAGTCAAATGAGTACATACTTCAACTTCACTTGCATGATGCTACGATCCAAGTCTTGCTTCCCAAATGCTCCTCACCTATCAACCACTATAGAGATAGATAAAAGCATGGAATTGGTACAACCACATGTAATAAGTATGGCATAATGCATAAAATCATGAAAACGGACATTTATTGGACATATGCATCTATTTAACTTAAATATCATAACATAATCATAAGAACAAAATTTAATACCTTAGAAACACATAAGATAACATTTAAGAAATTTAGTTCATACATACAAATATTTACACTAAACTATGTCACTTTACAGTGACTATTTCTTAAGGTTACAGTGAAGTTTCTCTACTTCACAAGGAACTCTTCCTAGGATGCAATCCTCTCATTACAAGTATCCTAAGACTCACTTAAGTAAGAAAAATAGAGACCGCCCACAACCTCTCTAGGCACATCTAAATGATCCTTAAGATGACATATATACATGTTTAAAATACCCAAAAGAACCTTAAGGAAATCCCAAACTTCTAATTTGTACGTGGGGTGAATTTATAATTTCACCCCTAACATCAGAGTGAACTGTGCAGGGAGGCAGTCCTCACAGACGGATGACCATCGACGGCCCGTCCCTTAACCAACGGACTGTCCTGTTGGTCCGTGATTTGGGACTAAGGCTGGTCTTTGGCTTGGACTCTCCCACGCCTAAGTGTCCACCTACGCCCCCTCACCTACGGGGCATCGAATGACCCACTGGGCGTCGATTGCCTCCGTAGGTTTTGCTTGTTTTTGATAGCTTGGGCCCTATTGAAGGGTCCTCCCTCAAGGACCCTTGGATGGTCCTTGGGGATGTTTTCCTGGACATTTCCAACCCGAATATGTTCGTATACGAGTTTAGGACTTCTCACATGAATTTCATCCAAAACGAACACGTAAAACTCAACGAAACATGCATAGACACACAAGGTCATTTCAAGGCAAACCTTTCAAACGTCATGGACGTTTGACCTCAAAACTTCACAAAACTTGACACACTGCCTATAAACACTATAACAACTCATAGAATGACCTCATTAATTCATGAAACACACAATTAGGCACATAACCACATATGAGGCACATAGGTGACTTAGTCATCGAACGTCTTGGTTGTCCCTTGACGTTTCACTTCCAAATCACCTAAAACTCTAGACAATGCTTCAATAACACATTATATACCATTTAAGGACCTTATACCATCATTACAAACATATTAGACTCTAGATTCACATAAGTCATTTTCTAGGTATTACAATGTCCCCCACTTGGACAATATTCGTCCTCAAATGACACTTGTCACTCTCCAACACTTTCAAGAATAGAGATTCAATTTGCAACTCATGACTATATCATATAAAATCTCATACAATACAAACATCTAAGATAACATGAATTTCACATAATCTAGAGACTCACAACACAACAAGAAACTAGAATAAATTCTATAACTCATGATGCTGTAAAACTCACATGCTTCATTCCAAATAGCAAAAACTCATTTCATATTCAATATCTTACTAATATACATCAATATTAACCACATTACAACAGTATTAGACCAAAGAATGAATTAGTAAATTCTCCAAAATTCTTACAGTGAACTGACAATGTATTACAGTGAATTATGCATTTTAAAAAAAAATGCAACTTTAGGAATTGATGATGGAAATATGATACTATGCAATGTAGAACCACATAAAAACATTTTACAACATAATCATAACTTCATAAAATGCACAATGCAAGGAATCAATGAAATTCATTTTCAACAAGACCCCTAAACACAATGCACATGCAACATACTTCTATGACAATCTACTCTCAAGCTTGAGTTGAATAGAAGGGATAAGACAATCAATCAAAACTCCTTTACTCACCATGCTCCCCCACTTAGAAGGAACTCATACCACTAAAGAGATACAAGGACTTACCATCATCATCATCCTCATCCGACTTTGATCCTCTAGTCCGGAGTGCATAGAAACGCCTCTTCTTTGGAGCATCATCGTTTGGAACATTAGGAGCAACTTGTTTTCCCTCTCTTCCTCTATCCGCAATAGTATGACAATCTCTCACCTTATGATCATCCTTCTCACAACCAAAGCAACCACTAGTACCGGATAGATATTTCCCATAATGCCTTTTTCCACAAGTAACACATGTAGGCTTTTCATTTTGAGAACCACCTCCTCTCTCAAATTTCACCTTAGCACTCCTAGGTTCTTCTTGAGTTTGAGCCCTCTTCTTGGACTTAGGTTGATATTGATCACTTGAACCACTTCTTTTCAAGTTTCTAGACATCTTCTGAAGTTTGGAGTCTTCAATGGATTGGGCATACACAATGAGTCTAGCTAGGGTCATATCATCATGTAGCATGGTCGTACGATATTCATCCCTCACTAGAGCGGCGACACTTGTCATGAACCTACTCATCTCATCTATAGAGTTAGACACAAGGGACGAAGAATATTTAGACAACATAGAGAACTTCAAAGAGTATTCCTCAACACTCATATTGCCTTGATTGAGATTGATAAACTCCTCTACCTTAACCTCCCTCCTTTTAAGGGGAAAGTACTTTCCAAGAAAATCTTTCTTTAATTCTTCCCACTCAATAGGACACGACTCAACCGGCCTATTGCCTTTCCATTGTGTGTATTACACTTGAGTAACATCTTTCAATTAATACGAAGCCAACTTCGCTTTCTCTCTAGAAGTCACTCTCATAGCATGCACTATCTTATACACCTCATCAATAAAATCTTGAGGATCCTCTCCCACCTTAGATCCAAGAAAGATAGGAGGATTCATCCTCACAAAATCTCTCAATCTAGATGTCATAGTGCTCTCCACAAAATTTACTCTAGGCTCTATACTCAAATTCACTTGGGCAATCACGGCTCGGGCTAAGGCAGGGAAAACCTCTCCAATCTCTCGATTAGTCAATTCCAGAGGAACTACCAGAAAATCATTACCTTGACCTCCAATAGGGACTTGATCACCTTGATCACCTTGAGGAACTTGCTCAACTTGAGGTGGAATCTCCTCATTCACATCATTCTCCTCAACTCTCCTAGTCGGTGTCCTCATCATATTCATCTTCCTAGAAACATTAGGAAAACCATAAGAAAAGCATACTCATAACATTTACTCTACGGCACGATATAGAAGTAGAAAAGAAGGGAAAATGTATCGTTATATAGACTCTCGCCCATAGATGCATCGCGACTCACACCGATGGTCAAGACTCTACTAGATGTGACTTGATGAGACTTTTTGATTTCTAAGACTACATTCATAACCTATGCTCTGATATCAATCTTGTCACATTCCAAAACTACACCCTAGAAGATATGGCATTCTCGAAATCTAACTGGCATACTTGACCTCTCGTAGGTCTTGTACAAGACTTTTACGTATCGTTCATCGTATAAACATAATGAAAAATAGTGCGGAATTAAAACTTTTCACAAAATATTAAAATATCTTTACTAACATCTTTCATTAGAAATCATAGGAAATACTTGATACGCTCAAACTTACTTCTTCTCAAATAAGAAGTAAAACGGTCGTATCAAGTAAAGAACCCAACTAATGAGGTTGGGATCGTTCCCACGAGGAAAATAGTTTAGACTTAACTTCAATCTATTATACTATTATTTAGTCAATTATTTCCTTGGAAAAGAAAGACAATAAAAGGGGGTTTTTTTACTTCTAAATGAATGAAAATAACTAGCTAAATTAAAGGAGACAACTAACAGCTTCAAATGTTGGAGTTTAATCAATTAATAAAAGTAACTAGGATTTACGTGTTCCCCACAGGACCCTAACTTGATAATTTTAACTATAACAATTCTTTCTTAGTATCTTGCATGCAAAGTGATAAGTTATGTATTTCTAAATCCTTGGTCCGGCATCTAGAAAATTTCACTCCGCACCTTTGTCCGACTACGTGTGTTGCTATACTAACCCTTACCTTTACCTCATATTAAGCATTGTATTCGATATTTGACTAAGTTATAACCTCGTACCAATCAATACTAGCCTATTAGATAGTATACACTAAATCTATGTTGATAATTCTTTTCCTATTATCTACCTCCTTGGTCTGGCAATTAGCATTAAGGCGAGTTCTAACATTGGTCATCCGTCAAAAAGACTTCTAAACGAAAGAATTATCAATACATGCAAGACACTATTCTAGAATTATTATTTTAGTTAGATTTTACCTCATTATTTGCCTATGGTTCCCACAACCCTAGTTATGGAGTTTAGTTACCCATAGTCATAATCACAATATTCAAATATGTAATATAAGAATTCATGCACTTACTTCAATGAGAAAGAATAAAATCTGAAAATTTACTTGATTAATCGACAAAATCACCAACAATCAACTCCAAAGAGTCTAACAACCAAAGAGTCTAACCCCAAAAATGAGGTTTTTCGAACTATTTATAAAAAATAAAAACCTAATTAAAGAAGGACTCTATTTGCTGGAAATCTGTCAAAACGCGGCTGGGTCGACGGACCTCGCGACGGGTCGTCGTGGGCACGACGGGCCGTCATGGACTCCGTCGTCCCATACTTGTGCAAATTCTTCTGCTGCTTTCTTCATTACCCTCGACGGCAGGTATGACGGATCGTCACAGGCACAACGGTCCGTCGAGGGTCTCTGTTCCATAACACTTGAACTCTTGGAATTTGGGTACTGGGACTACTTCTCTGATCTTCATGACAAACCAGCAGGATGGACCGTCATGGCTACGACGGTCCGTCACACACTCCGTAACCCCACACTTGGTCAGACCTCCCCATCTTCCTTCACCAGCTTTACTATGATGTCATACGGACCGTCACGGGCACGACGGATCGTCACAAGCTCCGTAGGAGGTTCTTTTCTGCATTTCTTGCTCAAAAAACTCCGCATTCATTTTTTAGACAGATTTCCTGCAAATAAAGAAAAACTTACATAAAAATAATACAAAAAGGCTTTTGGACACACACTAAACTTAAGGAAAAATCATTAAAAATACCGTGAAACCACGGTATATCAATACTAAGTCTCAATCTCATCAAAGCTCAGACACGAGAATACTTGGGACACGCCCCATACTTCAAAACATAGAAATATTTACTCTATTACAATACTTCGATAAAGGAAATAAAAGACATCTTATGCCCTCTAGTCAAATGAGGACATACTTCAACTTCACTTGAATGATGTTACGATCCAAGTGTTGCTTCCCAAATGCTCATCACCTACCAACCACTATAGAGATAGATAAAAGCATGGAATTAGTACAACCACATGTACTAAGTATGGCATAATGCATAAGATCATGAAAATGGACATTTATTGGAAATATGCATCTTTTTGACTTAAATATCATAACATAATCATAAGAACAACATTTAACACCTTAGAAACACATAAGATAACATAAGCAATTTAGTTCATTTATACAAATCTTTACACTGAACTATGTCACTTTACAGTGCCTATTTCTTAAGGTTACAGTGAAGTTTCTCAACTTCACAAGGAACTATTCCTAGCATGCAATCCTCTCACTACAAGCTATCCTAAGACTCACTTAAGTAAGAAAAACACAGACCGCCCATACAACCTCTATGGCACACCTAAATGATCCTTAAGACCACATATAATGAGATCAACACACTTACAAGACACCAAACACATGAACATGAGATGTTTCTACCAAAGGTGATTCTAAGTCTCACTTGAGTGAGTTGTGAAGCGACCGCCCATACAATCCCTTACACACACACTTAAGAGATCCTATAGACTACCTAGATAGAATCATGCTTACTTAATACATTAACACATAGATAATATAACATTCTCCTTCCAAAGTCTATCAAAAGACTTACTTAAGTAAATCAAGAAGATAACGTCCATGATTGACCACTTCAAGATTACCTAAATAATCCTTAAGACTGCCTAAGGCTTAGATCATGTCTACATAACCAACCATCTTCCCTAACTAGATTCATTCTTTGGACTTATGTAGGTAAGATACGAAGTGACCATTCCTATTCCCCCTTCACATCTTAACTAGACAACCCTTAACTACTCTAGATAAGTACTTATTCATTTAACATTCTGTCTTAACTTAAGTCATTACATTCATTAGTTCATTTAAGACTCATTCATCACATAAAGACATTCAAGTAATGGTCTAGGACAAGACCTAAGGACTCTAATATCTTCAAAGCCTATTGTGCAATGTATCCCATACCACCACCTAAACTTCATAGAACTTATCTAATGTTAGTGGTATCCCATATGACGAGAATAGGCAATAATCGACGTAGACATGATAGCTAGATATGGAATCCGGAGTTCTAATCTACTCCAATGAGGGTGTTCTACTTGCCAAGGGAAGAACTAGGACACATCCCATATAGGTACATGATTAAGGAATATGAAGGGATTTTATGCACTCTAGTTCATTCTCAAGTATAGCTATATTGTACTCTAGTCTCCTTATCAAGTAGAGCTACTTCCCATGACATAATCACTCGGCGCTAGCCTTTGTTCTCATAGGTAATTGACATTAAAGGATCACATGAAGAGGTTTCTTATCTAGTTTATAACCCAATCACATTCACCCTACTAAAGAGGTCCACTAGGGCTACCTTTAAATGGCGACTAAGATAGTTCATTATGACTTTCCTAAGGATGATATGATGTCTTTCCAGTCAATCAACCCCAAGTCCATCATCCTTTACATGAAGGATACCATTACGACTCTTCGACTTCAACATTCATAACATTACCACTAGGCTTAAGGTTTCACGTACATGACCTTCTTAACATCATCCAAGGTCTCACATATTATTCATTCATACATGACAATGGTGAACTAAGCCTACTAGTCAAGACATCTCGTGTTCACACATCATCCATACATGTATCAAGTAAGGCACACAAGTCTACCTAAACAAGACACAACATTCTTTACTTTAGCACATATATCATATCAATCTTTAAAGCACTTGGAAATGACCCTTATCATCTTTATGTCATCCTATACATTACCAAATCATCATCAATATAACCATCACAACTCATATATTCAAGTAGGAACAATCATGCATTAATATAGAAGACTACACATATAAGCACATAGTCATAGTCTACATGATCTCCTAACATACATAGAAAGAGCACATACTTTCACATTAATTCACATATAGATAGATATGCTCATACTTCACATAAATCAACTACACAAATAATCATAAAACTTCAAGTAGTACTGACAAGGCCATAATCATCATATTACATAAAGTAACGCCGACAAGGCCACATCAATTGCAAGTAAGGCACATAACATCGCCATCATAAGTGGACCGTATTAATCACAACATAATTGAAATCTAATTAACATAAAATAAAGGGAATTAGGGCAAGGTACTACCACTCCATCATCAACACTTCGATCCAATGTTAAACCATCCAATTCAATATCATAAGGCTCTTACCCATGGCCATGAACATCAATACAATATAAAAACTATGATACCCAATGAAACTAGGTTAATTCAATAAAAATTCATAAATATAATACAACCTATATATCAACTCATACAATTATTACATCAATCAATAGCCCATAGAAAACTACACTAGAATTCATAAGCATTAAGTCCAAATCACTTAACCCATAAAGTAGTCAAAAACTAGGGTTCATCAATTACGTGGGTTCATAGGTTAATTGAGATAAAATAATCTAATTAACAACAATTCAATTTATATTCAATGCTTTAAAACCTTTAATGCAAGAACCCATCAATGGATCATGAAATTGGACAATTCATATTTGAAAACTATCTTTGAATTTGGGCTCCTTGATGAATAGAGTTACAAGGATCAAAAATAAAAACTCAATAAATATAATCCTCTAGTTTGATAAAGAATCTCCACTCAATTCTCCATTTCAAGCCCTTTCTTGAGTTTTGACTCCAAGAGTTCTAGAGAATTTCTAAGGGATTTTGGGTTTTGATTTTGAAGAATGAAATCTTCTAAGTGTTAAAAACTTATATACATGTGTAAAAACCCAAAAGACCCTTAAGGAACCGCCAAACTTCTATTTTGGATGTGTGGTGAATTTACAAATTCACCCCTAACACTACAGTGAACTGCGAAGGGAGGCAGTCCTCACAGAAGGATGGCCATCGACGGGCCGTCCCTTAACCAACGGACTATCCTGTTAGTCTGTGCTTTGGGACTGAGTCTGGTATTTGTCTTGGACTCTCCCACTTCTAAGTTTCCACCTAAGACCCCTCACCTACGGGGCATCGACTTACCCACTGGTGTCGATTGCCTTCATAGGTTGGGCTGGTTTTTGACAGCTTGGGCACTCTTGAAGGGTCCTTCCTCAAGGACCCTTAGATGGTCCTTTGGGGATGTTTACCAGGATGTTTCCAACCTAAATATGTTTGTATACGATTTTAGGACCTCTCATATGAATTTCATCCAAAATGAAGACGTAAAACTCAATGAAACATGCATAGACTCACAAGGTTGTTTCAAGGCACCTTTCAAACGTCATGGACGTTTGACCTCAAAACTACATGAAACTTGACACACTACCTATAAACACTATAATAAATCATATAATGACCTCATTAACTCATTAAACACACAATTAGGAACATAACCACGTATGAGGCACATAGATGACTTAGTCGTCGAACGTCTTGGTCGTCCCTTGACGTTTCACTTTCAAATCACCTAAAAATCTAGACACTACCTCAGTACCACATTATAGACCATTTTAGGATCTTATACCATCATGACAAACATGTTAGGATCTAGCTTCACCTAAGTCATTTTTGAGGTACTATAGGTGAGGGGTGGGAGGAGGGTGTGAAGAAGAAGAAGGGGTAGGGTAGGGTGGGGTAGTGGGTGGTTTCAATTAAGAAGGAGAGGGTGGGGGTGGGGGATTGAAGTAAGAAGAAAGTTGCAGGCGGGGGAGTGGGAGCGGGGTGGGGTAGTGGGCTTATTGGTTGATTTTTTCACTTTTTAAATTAAAATTATTTTAAATAATTTTTAATATAAAAATATATACACTCGCTTTAAGGAGCGTGTATTCACGTATATTTTCAACTCAGCAATATTAGAGTCACATAAGTTCGGTCAGTGGTCAAACGTATTTAAAATATTGTGTTTTAGTAAGTTTAAGAATGCAGTTGGTAAAGTCGTGATATATGGGTTCAACTAAAAAATGAAGTCAAGTTAAGGGTCTTCCAAGTCATTCCGCCAATAGATAAAGATAGATATAAATTTGTCTAATTTTAATTCGATGTGAAATTAAAAAAAAATAAAGAAGCTTTGGATTTAATGATATGTAGAAGTTTATGGTATTGAAGATGCAGGGTCCTAAGAAAAAAACATTCTATATCAAAATGAATAAAAATAAAAGTACAATAAATAAATTGAAAACAAAGTAGTACATACTAAATCTAGGTTGAACTCTTCCAATAAGTTTTTGATTAAATTATTTTTCTCAAACACTTTGAAACTTTTCACAACTTGTCAAGTAGAAATTGCTGCAAAAGTAAATTTATTACTATGAAAAGGGGTACATATTAATTATTTAGGTAATCTTCTTTTTTTGAAGTTGAGTTATTACATTCTCCTTGTTACATCAATTTTTGTTGATCTATCTAATTTACCTACAAAAAGTATTGTAATTGTATGATTGAACAATTCTCACAATCTTCCTTGTTTTAAGAAGAAGAATAGAAAACTTACAAAAGTTGTAGCTTAAAAGTGTGAGAAAATCCCTCTATTTATAAACAAGAACGGACAGTATGAAAAGGTGTTTATCGTGACTTATCAAAAAAGTCACAACTCTTAAGAAAAATCACAATGTTTTTGAAAATGTCATAACTCACCGAAAAAGTCATAACTTGATTAAAAAAAAGTAAACAACCCTTCGAAAAAGTCACAACCCATCAATATGAAAAGTTGTCGATTTTAATATAAATAAACATAATATAAAATACGGAATATAATAAATTAAGTGTTTTAAGCTGGATATTATAAAAATTTAACATTCAAGTTTGAGAGTTCATGTTTTTAAGATAGTGTAGGATAGAAGATATAGTATCTTAAATTGACACTTTTTAACCTCCTTTTTAATTGTAATCTTTCTCTTTTCCTTCATCTCGTAAAAACTCTTTCCCTTTCCTGTAAGGGCATCTTCAACCCTACACTCTAGATTACTCTTCAAATATAGAGTTCTCTATCTTTTTAAACAACCAACTTCAACCTAATTCTTTATTTTACTCTCTAAAAAATAATTTTCTTCTCTCTCCTAAATATTATATTATTATTTCTTTTTCGTTTTTATTTTCTAAAGAACAACTACGAATAATTGTAAAAAGAAATCAACAAGCCTACCGCAATCACATCAACAACTTCTTTAAATCATACATTATTTACCTTTTCGAATAACATAAAATATAGAATTGATTTACCGGATTATTAAATTATTGTTGTGATTTTTAAAATTATTATTCATGCATTGTATTGTATTGTTATCTTGTATTTAAATTATTATGTTATGTATTATAATTTAAAATTAAAAGTTTTATCTTATCATTTAAATTTTGTGCATTCTTCTTAGTGAAAATTAATAACAACATCGAATTGTATCACAAAATGACGAAAAGTAAAAAAAATATACAAAATATTATTAATTTGAGATGCAAGTAGTATATATAAAACAAAATATTTTTAAAAACTTTATAATACATTTAAAAAGAATTTCAAATATTAGAGATTTAATTAATGAACAAAAAAGTAGAAATAATAATATAACTAGTATACGTGCCCGCCTGTTGTGCAGATAATTTAAAGTGTAATAATTTTATAATTAAAAATAATTAATAAGATATATTTTGCACTTAATAATACATTTAATTTATAATAATAATAATAATAATAACAATAATAAATAAATAATAATAATAATAGTATTAATATTATTATTATTATTATTAATAATAATAATAACAACAACAACAACAACAACAACAACAACAATGAGAATAACAATAATAACAATAATAATAATAATAATAATAATAATAATAATAATAATAATAATAATAATAATAATAATAATAGTAATAATAATAATAATAGTAATAATAATCACAATAATAATATTACTCGCAATGGCTGGCGGTAATCCGCACGGCCAATTTAAGCATATGGAATCAAATGCTTCATCCAGAATCGCTTCAATGTAACTACAGGATCTTTTACAAAATTGAACAGTCTTAGGGATGAAAAAGTCCTTTACGGTTCCAACATAGCCCAAAACAACGCCTACTCAACGGCTAAACATGGGCCTAAACAGGAACTCCGGCAAAGCCAAGACTTTTTCATCCTTAAACTGCTCTATTTTGACCTTAGAAACATTGAAACAGTTCAAGACTTACCATCTTGTTCATAATTTAGATCGATATTAATCCGTCAGTAATAATTTAGCCTACCATCTAAGCTTAAATAAACAACAAAGTAAATAAAGTAGATGTATATAAAATTAACAGATATAATGATATACCTTCAAATTCTTCTTGTATGAACAACTAGTAGATATTTTATTCAAACTTCTTAAAAGAGAGAGATTTTTACACTGGTGGCTAATGCCTGCCTATAACTAAGAAAGAAGGATCCTTTTATAGAAAAGGATCACGGAAAATAACAAAATAAATGACATAAGCGCTTACATCATGCGCATTAATAATGGCCGACATTGGGACCTACTACTTTTATAAAAGTTAATCAATTATTATCTTTTTGACTTTTTTAGTCTTTTGCTATTCCTTTGCCTTTGTCATTTTTTGAACTGGAAGATTCTTCCATTTGACTGTTGAATTGTTGCAGGAATTCTTCAACGTCCATTTCGTCTTCGTCCTGGGATTCTCCGGCTAGGCATTCATCTTCATTTGAAGTAGAAACTGACATATTATCTGTATTTTTTGGGATATTTTTTCCCAGATGCTTCATTAAGTCTCTTTTTACTTCCTCCATATAAGAAGCTAAGATTTCAGACTTGGATATGACTCCTCCCTTCATTTGGATTTTTCTGCAAATTTGCTTAAAGGGACTATTATCTTCCCTATCTGTTGAGGAACCAATCTGGTTATTACCTTTGTCAATGGAATTTCTAATGGAGTCTATTATCTCCTGTCCATGTAATTGTCCTTCTGGATTTTTGTGAAGTAATTTACTCCAGAACTTTGTATGGAATTTCCTTTTGAGGCAAGGAAATTTTTGTCCATCTGTTTGGGCTTCAACTGTCCATTTCATTATCCATGGAATTGAGAATTCTATAAAGAAATACATTATTGAAATTCCTTTAAAGTAAATATCATCTTTTTGTAATTGTAAAATCTTGGGGGATATATCCACCCATTCTGCATATAACAGCTTATAATTTTCAGGAAGAATATTTATTGTGGGACCATATAAAGTCCACCACTTACAAAACCAGTTTGGGATGTTTTGCTTAAAATTATTAGAGCAGATCTTAATAAACCATGAATGCTTCTTATTAGCATTCTCATATAACAGAGCTTTATTAAAGCTTTCCACATAATCCCAGTAATTAAATCTTACTGCTGTTTTCTGTTCTGGGTGAGTATATTCTCTCTCCCTCATTGTACTAATTCCCCATTCTTCAGGAGTAACTATTTTTTTTTTGTGATTATCTTAGAAAAGTTATAAACTTTCCTAGTGTTTGCTGGGTAAAAATGTTGGAATTCAGCTGATCCCATGGATGAGAGTATAATCTCATAATGCATTCTGAATTTATAAGTCTGGACAGCATATGATGCTGTATCAAAATACCTTGTCATGATTTGCCAAGGTTCATCCTTCCATTGTAGATCTTTTGGGTCTAAAATTAGTATTATTTCATCTAAATCATTTTGGTCATAGACTTCAATATTTTCAACGACCTCTTCATTTGCCACAGCGGAGTATGATGGCTGTTCTTGTTGCCTGGATTTTATAAAATCCATAAATTCTTTATACATTGGATTGCTTGCGTCTATCCCTGATATGCCAGTAGATGTGCTAGCTGATGTTCTTGTGATATTTGCGGCTATGAGCCTCTGATTTCCAATTTGAGCTAGGACATTATTATTTGTCCGTCCTCCTCGTCCTCTTCCCTTTCCTCTATTAGAGGAAGAGGGCCAAGATGGCCTCATCATGCTGCAAAAGAGAATCATTTGATTAGATATTCTCTAGTCAGAAAATCAGGAAGACTATTATCTATTCCTTTTTTATAAAGTATTTCAAAATCAAAAGGTGCTAATAAGGCCTGCCATCTAGCAAACATTTGTTTAGAAACATCATGTTTTACATCCTTATTAAAAATAAATTTAGCAGCTTGACAATCAGTTTTTATGATAAACTTTTGATTATAAAGATCTCCTTGGAATTTTAGAACACTTTTTACAATAGCCAAGATTTCTTTAGCTATGGTAGCATAATTTCTTTGGCTATTATTCCATTTTCCTGAATAAAATTGTATTAGATATTCCTTATTATCATCTGGGGAGATTTGTTTTAAAATCCCTCCATAGCCTATATCAGAGGCATCTGTTTCAACAATTTTGTTCCAACTAGGATTAGCTAGAACAAGACATGGAAGATTATTAACCTTGCTTTTAATTTGCTGGACAGCTTTCGTATGACCACCTGTCCATGGCTTAGCATTTTTCTTAAGCCTTTCATATAATGGAGCAGCATCTTTTGCCCAGTCCTTTATAAAAGGAGAAATATAATTCAAGCTTCCTAAAAATCTCTGAAGCTGTGTTTTATCCGTAATGATATCAGGGAATTTAGAGGCAAATTCTATACTTCTCTGAATAGGAATGATTTTTCCCTTTTCTATGTTATGCCCCAAAAATCTGACAGTAGTTTGGAAAATATGCATTTTTGGCTTAGATTATAACCAAACCATTTTGAATAATGATTTTCTTAAATAAATCAAGATGTTTGAAATGAATTTCTAAATTTTTAGAAAATACTAAGATATCATCTATATACACAATTATAAAATTGCTAAAAGGATTGAAAATATCATTCATAATTTTTTGAAATTCTGATGGGGCATTTTTTAAACCAAATGGCATAACATTCCATTCATATTGTCCCATGGGTACATTAAAAGCTGTTTTATATTTATCAGCTTCAGAAATCTGAATTTGCCAATACCCAGATTTTAAGTCAAATTTTGAAAATATAATAGCTTCATGAAGACGATTTAGTAAATCCTTTTTATTAGGAATAGGATATCTGATCCATTTCAAAACTTTATTTAAAGGTTTATAATTTATAACGAGTCTAGGAATTCCTCTTTCTTGTTCTGCATGTTTATTAACATAGAAAGCAGTACAAGACCATGGTGACTTTGAAGGTCTTATTAAACCTTTTTGTAAGAGACTATTAATCTCATTCTTACATAATTCTAAGTAATCTGAATTCATTTGGCAAGGTCTTGCCTTAGTAGGAATATAATCTTCTGAGAAATCTTCTTCATATGGAAGACTAACAATATGTTTTTTTCTTTCCCAGAAAATATTCGGGTGATCACCACAAATTTGTAAAGAAAATTGATTTTTTAAATATTCAATTTTTTCTTGTAATTTAGGATTTTGTAAAGTCTCTTCAATAGTAAGACTACAAATTTCATTTTTCAAAAATCCTATTTGCTTATTCTTTAAAGAAATTAAATCCTTAACTTCATTTATGAACTTTAAATAGGGTGGAGATATAAAATCAATCCTAACCCTTTTCCCTTCAAAATTCCCAGTAATTCCAGTATGATCCCAACAAGTAATTGGATAAATTTTCCAAAAGAAAGGCATTCCAAGAATAATTTCATTTGAAATGTTCTTTATTAAAACAAAACTTTCAGGAATACAAACATTATTTGTACAAATATAAGCTTTGGGAATTTTATAATCAATATCCATCTTATGACCACTAGCATTTCTTAAAATATGAGTAGTCTTTTTGAAATATCTTGAAGGGATCAATCCTTCTTGGATACAATTTAAATCAGCCCCGCTATCAATAAGAGCAACAAAATCTTTTTTCAAATTATAATCAATAACTATAGAAATTTTTGCAAGAGGTTTATGAGCTGTAATTAATTCAATAGTTTTTAGAAATGATTCTTTATTTTTTTCTGAAAAATCATCAGGAGTTAAATTATGAAGAGAATTAAAAGAATTATCAGCATCCTGACTCTCTTTTTGAGTATTATTAATACTTTCAACCAATGTAATTCTCTTATCAAGAATAATACTCTCATTTTTTAAATCATTAATTTCTTTTTTAAGGTTATTAACCTCTTCAGATAAATCTTGAATTGTAGTTGGAATATTATTCCTTTGAGACTTCTTATGAAGTTGTCTCTTTAATTCAGCCATTGTATAAGTAGTATTCTCAGTCTGAATTTCTTTTCTAGGAGATTCTACTTTATTAGTAGAGGTGCTTCCCATTTTATCAATAATCTGAGATCTTATTATAGGATCATCTATTAATTTGATCATCTCAATCAAATCATCACTACTAATGACATTAAGATTAAGATCTTTGAATTGAGAATAGAGTTTATAAAACTCATCTGTCTTCACAAATTTCTCCTATTTGACAAGGCATACATTCTCCATCTGACGAAGAGATATAATTTTCATCATGGAGAACCCTTAAATCCTCACTAGTATGAGATTCTTCTTCCCCACTATTATCAGGGCCTGATTCTTCAGGTGAAGAATTTACCAGAATTTTACACAATGAATCCTTGATATCATCATCTAGATTAAGACTCTTAATTTTTTCCTTAACTTTGCAATCTTTTGCATAGTTGCCAACCCTTCCACATTTATAACAAGCATTATTATGCTTAAAGGATTTTTTATCAAATCTTTTGGATTTCCTGTTTTCACTTTTTTCCAGTCGTTTCTTTTTCCTATGAGGTTTATAAGGTCTTTCTGTATAATCCTTATCTTTCTTCTTTTTAGAAGATCTTTTTGAGGATTCTGATATATCAATAGCAAATTGTTCACAGAATTCTCCCAATTGCTGCTTCTCATTTATAGGATACTTCTTGATTTGTTGATTCAACTGTATTTCATTGCATAGAGCTAGTCCTTCTTGACCACGGCGCTAATAAGCTTTCCATAAGTATAATCTTCATATTTAATATTAACCTCATCCCCTCTAAGGACTCTCCTAATTCTTTCTGCAAATAAGTTTGGAAGTCCATCTATGAATTTAGATTTCCAATGAGAACTATTACATTCTGGTAACTCCATTACTCTGGACAAAAATGTGTCCTTGTACCATCTCCAATTAGTAAGAGATCTACACTTAAGATTCTGTAAAAGAGTCCTGATAGTCTCACTATTATCTGACCATCTTCCAGAGAAATGTTCTATAATGGTTAAAACTAGTGTATAAACTATATTTGGAGTTGAACTACCATTTTCTTGCTTTACGGCATTTAAAATTGCCATCCTTTGTTCTTCTGTGAGATAATTATCCCACCATCCTTTTAATTGCCCTGTAAACCCGGCAATAACCATGCTTGCTGTATTTTGTTCTGAATTCTTATTAGCTTTACATATAGTGCTATACATAAGAATTCTATGAGCAAGTGTATAAACCTGTCTATCAGTAAAACCATCAATATTCCATTCATAAATCTCAGTACCACTGAAACTATTAGAGACAATAAATTCTTGTTCCTCTAAGAGTATATCTTGAGGAGTTGGTCTAGGATAATAGCATATCCTTTGGACCGGTTTTCTAGCATATTTTTCTGAGATTTTATTAATCTCATCAAGAGTATTACTCTTTTTAGAAATATTATTATTCATATCATTTTTCTCTATGTTAAGAGGACTAAGTTCCAAATCTTTTTTATATTTTTCTTCTAGCCACCTCTCAATATTATCAAGTTTTGATAATTTAAAATCTTTAATTTCAGGTGGAGGCTGGATACTCGCAGAAGCTTTTTCCTTGCCTTTATCAGAAGCTTTAGATTTTTCGATAGTAGAACAGATATAATTGATTTTATCATGTAAAGAGAGAATATGTTCTCCTAGAATGCTCATATAAACATTTGTATAATTATTTTGCTGTATAAGAATTTTGACATGCTTGGCAGTTATTAAAGCAGTATCATCATTAAATAATTCTGCAAAGGCTGTAAAATGAACAATTTTATTATTTTTCTCAATTTGAAAAGACTGTTGAGGGGGTAAAATTGATTTAGTAATAGACCCATCAGTCAATTTATAATCTCTTTCAAGCATACAAATATATTTATAAATATATTTAGTCATAAACCAAGGAATAAAAGCAATAACTTTATTAGCTTGCGAAAGATCTTTATATAAATCATCTTGTAAAAAGGTCCTTTGGTTTTTATCAAAATTTTTAAAGAGCCATTCTCTAAAAAGTTTCCACTTAGGTTCAAAGAATTCATTTGAAATCTTTTCTCTTACCGGAGATCCCGGTCTAAAATCAAGTCTGTCTTTTTGATTCATAAAAACAATTTGGAAAATTCATCTCAGAGAGAGTGGGTTCATCCATATCAGGAGTAACAATATGATTTTCAATTTTGATATTATCAACTCGTTTGTTTTCCTTTGTATCAAAGGTTGAAGATCTAGAGTTATCTTCATCTCTTATTTGAGATGTAGAAGCTCTGGAGGGTATATTAACCACATAATCAGCTGGAGAAATATAAGAATAATTAGATCTAGGCATTTTTGGTAGTAGTCCGATATTATCGGTATAACTCATTAACAGGTTTTGATCAGTAAATTTTATTTTTACCGTTCCATCAGGAACCTGTTCAATATCAGAAATATCAAAATTCATATTATTTCTAGGAGCAACAGCTTCTTCAATAACCCATTCTTTAGGAAAATCAATTTCATCCCATTTAATAGGTCGTCTAGTAATAACTTTAGACCTACTGAAATTAGTTTCTATTAAAATAGTCTCATTTTTTAGATCCATAATTTTACACATAGGATTCAAAGTATAAAGAGGTTTATAATAAATTCTATAACAAATACATATGACTTCAGTTCCAGGTAAGTAATCATAACCATGTAATTTAATACTCAAAATTAAAGTATTTAAAGAATTTTCATCACTTAAAGATATCTGCAAATTAGGATAAGCATTAAAATAAACAGGGCCATAGGCCAAGCTGGTTTGAACTGTCCCTATTAGAGACTTCTTCCAATTTTGGTTTCTACCATCTCTTAAAGCTGCTATAAAGCTTTCCGGTAGCCCTCTTAAAGTAAGTGGCTTAAAAGCAACTTGAACAAGGCCAATATGCATAAATTTATAATTTTCCCTATAAGGGGCAAAATCATTTTCAGATAATAATCTGAAAGTACCATGATCAGAATCCACTGTAATGGTTTCTTCTGTGGTTTTAACAATTTGTTTAAAATCCAATTTTTCAAAAGTTCCCATCTGGTATATAACCCTAGGTTCTATTTTAGGAATCGTCCATCTATTAAGGAGATCCAGTTGTTGAGGCATATCATACTCATCTTTTCTACTGTTTTTGACAGTAGCCCGATTTCTTATAATATTCATTAAATTTATTAAAGAAATACTGACAGATTAATATCGCCTAAGCTTATAAACAACATGGCTCTGATACCATTTACTCGCAATGGCTGGCGGTAATCCGCACGGCCAATTTAAGCATATGGAATCAAATGCTTCATCCAGAATTGCTTCAATGTAACTACAGGATCTTTTACAAAATTGAACAGTCTTAGGGATGAAAAAGTCCTTTACGGTTCCAACATAGCCCAAAACAACGCCTACTCAACGGCTAAACATGGGCCTAAACAGGAACTCCGGCAAAGCCAAGTCTTTTCCATCCTTAAACTGCACTATTTTGACCTTAGAAACATTGGAACAGTTCAAGACTTACCATCTTGTTCATAATTTAGATCGATATTAATCCGTCAGTAATAATTTAGCCTACCATCTAAGCTTAAATAAACAACAAAGTAAATAAAGTAGATGTATATAAAATTAACAGATATAATGATATACCTTCAAATTCTTCTTGTATGAACAACTAGTAGATATTTTCATTGATTTTAAAGTCTATTGTTTATTGAGAATACAATGATATCGCAAGTTTTCAATCTCTGCTTATTAATATCGAATGTTAAGTTATCCCCTTACATTTAACATATTGTCAGACAACTTCAGTTCCTTTTTTTTTTTAGAATACACAACAAAAAATTTAAACTTAATTTATGATAATCATTGGTGATTAATATTGTCAAACTCCATATATGAGTTCTAGTTTCCAAATCTATCCAAAAAAAAAGAAAAAAAAGAAAGAAAGGCACTGACAAGTGTTATTTATGTAAAAATCAATAATATGAGGCCTGAAATTATTAAAAGAAGTTATGTTGATGTGGTCCAAGAATCTATATAGATGTAGTCGCATGACTTAAAAGTCTAAAATAAAACATCCAAATATAATTGTGGTAAAGATCATATAAACATTTAAAATTTCAAACTAAGGAATAAATTGTAATAACTACATAATATATGTTCAGAGAGTGCAAGAAAATAGAAATTTATTTCACTGTTAAATTGTATATTGAATATATTTCTGAAATCTGTAAAAATATGTCTCAATAAATCATAAGAAAATATCAAACTAAACATAAAATCAACAATGAGATAAAACTAATTGTAGACTATAAAATTTGCGTCGAGAAAACAATAATCAAGAATGGAAAATTATAGTAACAATCAATTTATTATTTCAGGTGCGAGTGTTACAATCTCTATGATTCCTCGGAATTCGCCTTTTCAAATATAATTTCAAGGGATTTAAAGCTTGATCTTGAACTTGGGATTTATCTTGATCTTGATCTCTATCTTGATCTTGCTCTTGGACTTGAACTTGGACTTGGACTTGATCTTGATCTTGGACTTGAACTTGGACTTAGACTTGATCTTGAACTTAAACTTTATCTTAATCTTGACTTTCTAGTTTAATACAAGGGCTTGGAGCTTGATCTTGAATTCGGTGGTCTTGATCTTGACTTCTTCTTGGACTTGGACTTGCTCTTGGTCTTGACTTGAACTTTATCTTTATCTTGATCTTGACTTTCTAGTTGAATTCAAGGGCTTCGAGCTTGATCTTGAATCCGGTGGTCTTGATCTTGATTGTTCTTGAACTTGATCTTGGACTTCTTCTTGGACTTGGACTTAGACTTGATTTTGATGTTGACTTGAACTTTATCTTGATCTTGACTTTCTAGTTGAATTCAAGGGCTTCGAGTTTGATCTTGAATCTGGTGGTCTTGATCTTGATTGTTCTTGAACTTGATCTTGGACTTGGACTTGATTTTGATCTTGACTTGAACTTTATCTTGATCTTGACTTTCTAGCTAAATTCAAGGGTTTCGAGCTTGATCTTGAATCCGGTGGTCCTGATCTTGATCGTTCTTGAACTTGATCTTGACTTCTTCAAATCTTAAACTTGAACACTTGAATATTTGAATTCTTCAACTTGTAGAGAAATTTATAGCTTTTGATTCACGAGCTTTCTCTAGCTTCTTGTTTAGAATTCTTGGTTCTCTTTTTCTAAATTACGAGACCCTTATTTATAGTTTTAGAATAAAGGAGTTGCGATTGGAAAACGACTCCCTTTGGCCAATCAAATTTAAGTTAAATATTATATGGTTTTATGGAGCGGGCCTTAATTAAATTAATATTTTTCCAAATTTAAATAATTAAATTAATTATATTAATCCATAATATTTATTTGGACTAATATATTCATTGATTTAATATAATCCGAAAAACGTAATAAATTTATTTTAAATAAATTTTAAGTGACTACAAATGTCCCCTTCTTCAAGTCTTGTCGAGATATTTTATCTTTCAAAGACTAGGCTTGAAGAATTTGAAGACTTCAACTTGCATACTTGGAGATTTCAAACTTCATCTTGAAACAATTTTATTAATAAGGGTTTGCCCCCATTGAGTCACCACGCTTTGGTGCAAGTCTTAAGTTTTATGAAAGCTTACTCAAAGCTTTAACTCATGTAACAGATCAAGTGGGAATATTTGGTCTTTTGACACTCATGCAACTGAACTTAGAATATGGTTCTAAGTGCCTACGTATCTCAATGAAGAGGATCAAGTCGCAACGTAGTAATGGAGGAGTGAGTGATTTTTTTGTTGTATCATACACAATTTATACTCTTGCGAGCCAAGAGTGACATTCAATTTAGCTTGTACCTTAAGGAGCATCTTAACTTGAAGATTTAGCTCAAATTTAAAGAGATTTATGATATACAGTTTAGACTCGTGTCTCAAGGAGCATTTTAACTTGATGATTTAACTCAAACTTGAAGATTTAAGGGACATATAGTTTAAGTCATGTTTCAAGAAGCATTTCAACTTGATGATTTAACTCAAACTTGAAAATTTAAGTGATACACAGTTTGAGCTCGTGTTTCAAGGAACATTTCAACTTGAAGATTTAACTCTAACTTGAAGATTTAAGTGACATACAGTTTAAGCTCGTGTTTCAAGGAGCATTTCAACTTGAAGATTTAACTCAAACTTGAAGATTTGAGTTACATACAGTTTAAGGTCGTGTCTCAAGGAGCATTTCAACTTGAAGATTTAACTGAAATTTGAAGATTTAAGTGGTGTACAGTTTAAGCTCGTGTTTCAAGGAGCATTTCAACTTGAAGATTTAACTCAAACTTGAAGATTTAAGTGACATACATTTTAAGCTCGTGTTTCAATGAGCATTTTAACTCGATGGTTTAACTCAAATTTGAAGATTTAAGAGACATACCGTTTAAGCTCGTATTTCAAGGAGCATTTCAACTTGAAGATTTAACTCAAGCTTAAATATTTAAGTGACATATATTTTAAGCTCGTTTTTCAATGAGCATTTCAACTTGAGCATTTAACTCCAACTTGATGATTTAAGTGACATACAACTTAAACTCGTATTTCAAGGAGCATTTTAACTTGAAGATTCAACTCAAACTTGAAACTTTAAGTGACATACAATTTAAGCTTGTGTTTCAAGGAGCATTTCAACTTGAAGACTTAAGTGATATACAATTTAAACTTGTATTTTAAGGAGCATTTCAACTTGAAGATTTAAGTCAAACTTTAAGATTTAAGCGACATACATTTTATGCTCGTGTTTCAAGGAGTATTTCAACTTGAAGATTTAAGTGATATACAGTTTAAGGTCGTGTTTCAAGGAGCATTTCAACTTGAAGATTTAAGTCAAACTTTAAGATTTAAGTGACATACAGTTTAAGCTCGTGTTTCAAGGAGCATTTAAACTTGAAGATTAAGTGATATATAGTTTAAGCTCGTGTTTCAAGGAGCATTGTAACTTTCAGTTTAAGCTCATGCGTTAAGGAGCGTCTAGATATACATTGACTCTTCAAAGTCATCTTCGGATGAGACTTTCCCCCACTTTGGAGTTCTTCTCTATCTTCATCTTCATGAGGCTCATAGACAGGAGATTGTTGATCTTCTCTTAAAGTCATGCTTAATTCCATGTCATGCGCACGAGTTGCCAACTCTTCAAATTTATAAGGCTTTAATCCTTGCAAAATGTAGTGAAGACCCCAATTCATACCTTAGATGCACATTTCAATGCTAGAAATTTCACTAAGGCGATCTTTGCAGTTGAGGCTCAAACTTCTCCAGCGATTGATAAAGTCAACAACTAACTCATCTTCACCTTGGTGATCCTTTGTAAGTTCCATCATATTAACGATACACCTTGTGTTGTAGAAACGATTAAGGAACTCTTGCTCTAATCGCGACTATCTATAGAATTAGGTTCAAGATCTGTGTACCAATCAAATGCATTTTCTCTGAGAGATCGAACGAACTATTTAACAAGATAATGACCATACGTTCCATCAGCATTGCAAGTCTCGATAAAGTGCGCTATATGTTGTTTGGGATTTCCTTTGCCATCAAATTGTTGAAACCTGGGAGGTTGATAACCCTCATACATTTTAAGGTTATCAATCCTTTTTCTATATGGCTTTGCATATATGAGAGAAAAATTGGATGAAGACTCAGATTTGTCTTCAATTATCTCTATGATAAAGTTCTTTAACTGATCAATTGGAATCAAACCTTCATTTGAGATATGAATCTCTTTGATCTTTGTTTGTTTTACGCAACTTTGTGTTGAATTTTAGAAAGCTTCAGAGGTGATTGACTTGATCTTCTTTCAATCATGTTTTTTATCGTATTTGTTTGCTTTGAAAGTTTACCATCTTGTTCGTGTGCACACTTTGTCAGGCCTTCAATATCTTTAGTTATGCTTGCTAGTTGTTCTTCTATAGTGGAAGGCATTTTGATATTCTTTGATGCTTGAAAAGTTAAGATGAGAGGTAGAGTTTATCCCTCTGGGCGTGTCAGAATTTGTAAACAATAAAATTCGCGTCGAGAAAACAATAATCAAGAATGAAAAACTATAGCAACAATCGATTTATTATTTCAAGTGAGAGTGTTACAAAATCTATGATTCCTCTGAATTCGCCTTTTCAAATATAATTTCAAGGGATTTAAAGGTTGATATTGAACTTGGGATTTATCTTGATCTCTATCTTAATCTTGCTTTTGGACTTGAACTTGGACATGGATTTGGTCTTGATCTTGGACTTGAACTTGGACTTGGACTTGATCTTGAACTTGAACTTGAACTTTATATTGATCTTGACTTTCCAGTTGAATACAAGGGCTTGGAGCTTGATCTTGAATTCGGTGGTCTTGATCTTGATCATTCTTGAACTTGATCTTGACTTCTACTTGGAGTTGGACTTAATCTTGATCTTGACTTGAACTTTATCTTGATATTGACTTTTTAGTTGAATTCAAGGGCTTCGAGCTTGATCTTGAATTCGGTGGTCTTGATCTTGATTGTTCTTGAACTTGATCTTGGACTTCTTCTTGGACTTGGACTTGGATTTGGACTTTATTTTGATATTCACTTGAATTTTATCTTGATCTTGATTTTCTAGTTGAATACAAGGGCTTTGAGTTTGATCTTGAATGTGGTGGTCTTGATCTTGATTGTTCTTGAACTTGATCTTGGACTTCTTCTTGAACTTGGACTTGATTTTGATCTTGACTTGAAAGTCATCTTGATCTTGACTTTCTAGTTGAATTCAAGAGCTTCAAGCTTGATCTTGAATCCGTTGGTCTTGATCTTGATCGTTCTTGAACTTGATTTTGACTTCTTCAAATCTTAAACTTGAACACTTGAATATTTGAATTCTTGAATTCTTGAATTCTTGAACTTGTAGAGAAATTTATAGTTTTTGATCTATGAGCTTTCTCTAGCTTCTTGTTTGGAATTTTTGGTTATCTTTTTCTGAATTATGAGACCCCTATTTATAGTTTAAGAATAGAGGAGTTGCGATTTAAACATGATGCCCTTCAACCAATCAAATTTAAGTGAAATATCATATGAGCTTTATAGAGCGGACTTTAATTAAATTCATATTTATGTGAATTTAAATAATTAAATCAATTATATTAATCTATCATATTTATTTAGACTAATATATTCATTAATTTAATATAATCCGAATAATTTTATAAATTTATTTTTAAAAATTTTAAGTGACTGCAGTAATATCAATAAATGTATCTTTATTCAATTGTGTCAAATTATGAATGTGCATGTATTTCTAAAAACATTGATGTCTTTGATTTTTTGAATTTTTTAATTGTATATATATAGCAAGAGAGGAAAAGGTAATGAGTATAGCAATTTTAAATAATCACTTTAATTCAATTAAAGTAAATAATTTGCCATTTGAAAATAAAAAATAATAATATTATGTGAGTTGGTTACTAAATTTGAAAAAGTTAAACTAAAATCAGTTTTACTTTTCTTAAAATAAAGTATATCTTCGTAGCCGTTTTTTTAATTAGTGGGCAACAACAAAAGTGTGTTATTTATGTTGCATATAGTTAATTAGTATTTTTCATTTATTTTACTATTAGTAAATCTCTTACTATTTTTAAATTTTAAATTGATTTTAATCATTTATAATTTAGAAATTTTAGGAATTATATAGTTCTTGTTAAAAAATGATAAAAGTCTCACATCGATGATTAATGAGATGGATGAACTCCTTATAAGACTTGGACAATCCTTATAGATTTTGGGGTGTGAAGTTAGGCCTAAGACCTAATTAACATGGTACCAGAGCAGGGCCTCTCTCACCCGATGTTGGGGTCAGTTAATCAAAGTTACTCACGCACCAGATGTTAAGTACTGGCGCAAGGTGGGGTGTTAAAGAATGACAAAAGTCTCACATAGTTCGTTAATAAGATTGATGAACTCATTATAAGTCTTGAACAATCGTCCTCTCTTTGAGCTACCAATTAGAGTGCAAATTAGACTTAAGATCTAATTTAACATGGTAACATGTGACACCTTTTCCTCTCCTATTTTATATAGATAATATATTCTAATAATTAGTAAAATATGTTTGTTTTTTGGTCTCAATTCTATTACATGAAAGGAAATTGAAAAGTTAGTCAAATTTATTTAATATTTTAAGTTTATATTATTGTGACTTATGATACTTTTCATGTCATCTTTGATGATACTTTTTTGTCTCAATTTATACGACATAGATAAAATTTGAAGAGTTAACCGAATTAAGAAAATGTTTAAAACATATTATAAAGTATTAATTTTTCTAATTTATAATGCTTTTTACGTATTTTTTTAAAATAACAGAGTATACATTATTTTTAACCTAATTTATGTAGTGTTAATAGAATCTTGAGAGAAAAATTAACTTTTAAATGTTATTTCTAATTATTTTAAGATTAATTATTGTAATATATATTTTAACATAATTCTCAAATAGATATTCATTATTTTTAAATATATAACCACTAAGAAAAAGATTAAATAAAATTAAAACAAACAGAATGCTACTTAATAGTAGTGAAGATAGTAATATTACAATTCTACTACATACAAATGTTTAATGAAATAACTATACTAATTCTAAACCAACAAACTTTATTAATTTATATAACTTTCTTCTCAATTTAGAATTCAAAAATTAAATCTTCTTACGTTTAAAAACTCATCTATAAATATTTGCATTTATTTAATTCGTCTTCAATTTATATTTTTTTGATAAAATAAATATAATTTTAAAACAAAGAAAATAAATTAATCTAATGGGAGATGAGTTATTTGTCACTGTTTAATCGGAAATATAATTTCAGCAATTGCAAGTGATGAGTTTATGCTGTAAAGTATTTTTGAATGTCACGTGGGCCCAATCATTGAAAGTGTTGCATCATCTGTAATGGTGTGCAAACAAATTATGTATGCCATGTGGGACTCTCCTATTAGAAGTATATCATCACTTGCCTTATATGACGGTCAAGTTATACATTTGTACATTAAGCTTATGGCTATAAATAGCCATTATACATATAGATACGGATATACATATTTGAAAAATATTACTTTCACAATTTTCTTTCTTTGAGTATATTAATTTTAGTCAGTTAATTTATAATATGTTATCAGTACGAGTCTTTGCCAGTTCAAGTAAAGATTATAAAAGCCTTGAAGGTATAAATTTTTCTTTCTTAAATAATGTCTAATCTCTCTAAACTTGAATTTCTTACTTTAGACATATCGGGAAAAAAATTATTTATCATGGATACTCGATGCAGAAATTCATCTTGACACGATGAGTCTAGCAGACACCATCCAAGAAAATAATCAAGCATCAAATCAAAATCGTGCTAAGGCGATGATATTTCTCTGTCATCACCCCGATGAGGGATTGAAAATGGAATATCTCACTGTTAAAGATTCTTTGGTGTTGTGGAACAATTTAAAAGATAGATATGACCACCTGAAGTTGGTCGTCCTTCCACAGGCACATTATGACTGGATCCATTTGAGACTTCAAGATTTTAAATCTATCAGTGAGTATAACTCTTCCATGTTTAAAATTATATCACAATCAAAATGATGCGGAAAAAATATCACTAACCATGATATGCTGGAGAAAACGTTTTCCACTTTTCTTGCCTCAAATATGCTCCTGCAACAGCAATACCGAGAAATGGGATTTAAAAAAATTTCGAATTAATTTCACATCTCCTTGTTGCTGAACAACATAATGGCATACTGATGAAAAACCATGAAAGTCGACCTACTGGTTCTATGTCATTTCCTGAAGTAAATACGATAAATCTTCACCAATCTAGGCGTGAAAAAGGTCGTGGTCTCAATCTTGTCCGTGGCTATTGTCGAGGAAGAAATTTCAATCATGGTGATCGTCTTGCACTAAATAATAACCTTCAACACCAGCAGTGTAAAAAGAAGGATGAAAAACATGACGTGGTGCAGAATAAAAAATTCAGACAACAAATGTTATCGATGTGAAGGAAAAGGTCATTGGTCACGTACGTGTCGTACGCCAAGGCATCTGGTTGAGCTATATCAAGCTTCTCCGAAGAAGGTGAAAAATAACGCAGAAGTCAACTTTATCTCGAAAGATACTGTTGAACCCATGCATCTAGATGTAGCGGATTTCTTTAAGAATACCGAAAGAAAGATAGATCACCTGATAGGTGATGGGTCTGTAATAATATAAATATATTTCATTTCTGTCAATTTTATGAACTAGTATGAATATGTTTTCCTAGACTTGTAAATAACTAAAAGGTTGTGTAATGTTTTTTTGTTTAGTAATAATATTATAATGTTTATTTTGTTTATATCTTTTATCTTGAAGAGTATATGGATACCTCTCAAATTTTCTTTGGATTAATGATCAGTCATGAAGATATTTGTGTAATTGATAGTGGAACAACGCACGTCATATTCAAAGATGAGAAATACTTCTCCTACTTGCTTAGAAGAAAAGCAAATGTTACTACAATTTCTGGTAATTCAAACTTAATAGAAAACCCCGGAAGAGCTACTATATTTTTTCCTAAGGGGACAAAACTTATTATAGAAGATACATTATTTATTCTCTTCTAAATTCCCAAGAAACCTGTTAAGTTTTTAAGTTATTCGCCGAAATGGATATCATGTTGAGACAATAAATGAAATGAATATTGAATACCTTGGTATTACCAAGATTGTCTCAGATCAGAAATATGTGTTAGAGAAATTATCAAATGCAAAAATAAGTACAATTGAAGCACACTCTATTGTAAACCAGAAGTTTACTGACTTGAAAACCTTTGTGTTTTGGCATGACCGAATAGGTCATCCTGGATCAATAATGATGAGATGAATCATTGAAAACTCTAAAGGACATCCATTAAAGAACCTGAAGATTCTTATGTGTGATGAGTTTTCATGTGCTGCTTGTTGTCAAGGCAATTGATTACTACGCCATCATCAATGAAGGTTAACATTGAATCCCCTCAATTTTTAGAACGTATACATGGGGATATATGTGAGTCTATTCACTCATATAGTGGGTTGTTTATATATTTTATGGTACTAATAGATGCATCTTCAAGATGGTCTCATGTGTGCCTCTAATCATCTAGCAACATGGCTTTTGCAAAATTAGTGGCACAAATAATACGATTAAGAGCGCAATTTCCAGATTATCCCATTAAGACAATTCGCCTTGATATTGCTGACGAATTCTCATCCCAAGCTTTTGATTCTTATTGCGTATCAGTAAGGATAAAAGTTGAACATCATGCAGCTCAAGTTCATACTCAAAATGATCTTGCCGGGTCATTTATTAAGCGCTTACAATTGATAGCAAGTCCTCTACTTATGAAAACTAAGTTACCCACTACTGTTTGGGGTCATGCTATCTTACATGCAGCATCACTTGTTCGTCTCAGACCGACTCATTATAATAAATACTTCCCATCATAATTGGTATTTGGTCATGAATCAAATATTGTTCATCTTTGAATTTTTGGATGTGTTGTATATGTGCCAGTAGCACCACCTCAACGCACTAAGATGGGTCCTCAAAAAAGGTGAGACATATATGTTGGGTTTGATTCACCCTCCATAATTCGCTACCTTGAGACATTGACGGGAGATTTATTCACTGCAAGATTTGCAGATTGTCGATTCGATGAAACAAATTTTCCGCAATTAAAGGAAGAGAAAAAATAATTCAAAAGTGAAATTGCATGGAAAGTTTTATCATTATCTCATTTTGATTCACGCCCCTGTCTGTCAACAAGAGGTCCAGAAGATCATCCATTTGTAAAACAAAGCAAATCAAATTTCAGACGCATTTACTATTTAAAAAGGATAACAAAGTAACATATTTCTGTAGTAAATGTACCTATACGAATTGACATCCCAAAAGGACCATCTACAAGTGTCATGGCTTCTAAATCACAAATACGCCTAAAGCGTGGTAGACCATTGGGTTCAAAAGATAAAAATCTTAGAAAAAAAAGTACAAAAAATAATACTACAAAAGAATCTCACGAAGAAATTCAAGATATGATTAATCCTGATATTCTTGAAGATATCAATGAACTCGAGACCAGGTAAATGAAGAATTTTCAATAAGTTCTACATGAGATAGGATAAATTTAGATCAATCAAAAATCATAGCGGGATAATGTTTTCGCATATAATGTTGCACCTAATATTATGCAGGACAATACGGATCTTGAACCTCTATCTGTCGAGGAATGTGGACAAAGGTGTGATTGGGCAAAATGACAAGAGGCAATTCAATCAGAATTGAATTCACTTGCTAAACTTGAGGTTTTTGGACCAGTAGTCCAACACCTAGTGATGTTAAATCAATTGGCTATAAATGGGTATTTGTAGAAAAAAGAAATGAGAGAAATGAGATTGTAAGATACAAAGCACGCCTTGTTGCACAAGGATTCTCCGAACGACCTGGTGTCGACTATGAAAAAACATATTCACTAGTTATGGATGCAATAACTTTTTGATTTCTCATCGGTTTATGTGTACATTAAAACCTTGAAATTCATCTTATGGATGTGGTTACAACTTACGTTTACGGTTCACTTGATAATGAAATTTATATGAAAGTTTCGGAATGACACAAAATTCCTGATGCATATAGTTCAAAATCTCGAGAAATGTGTTCAATCAGATTATAAAAGTCATTATATGGCTTAAAATAATCAGGGCAGCATATGGTTTAATCGCTTTATTGAGTACTTGATAAAACAAGATTATATAAACAATGTCATTTGTTCTTGTATTTTTATTAAGAATACAACATCGGAGTTTGTTATTCTTGCTATTTATGTTGATGATATTAATCTCATTGGAACTCCAGAAGAAGTCCAAAAGGCAATTGAATGTCTAAAAAAAGAATGAAATGAAAGACTTGGAAATACAAAAATTTGTCTTGGACTACAAATAGAATATTTAGTAGACGGGGTCTTCATCCATCAATCTGCCTATACTGAGAAATCTTGAAATGATTTTACATGGACAAAGCACATCCATTAAGTACTCAAATGGTTGTCCGATCACTTGAACTGAGTAAGGATCCATTCCAACCTCAAGAAGAGAATGAGGAACCTCTTGGTCCAGAAGTACCTTATTTTAGTGCAATTGGGGCATTTATGTATCTTGATAATACTACAGAACCCGACATAGCATTTTATGTTAATTTGTTAGCAAGATACAGTTCTTGCCCTACACGAAGACATTAGAAAGGAGTTAAACATATATTGCGATATCTAAAGGGGACTAGTGATATGGTTCTGTTTTATACTAACAAAGCTAGTGCAAATCTTGTTGGTCATGCGGATGCAACTCGATCACAAACAGACTATCTGTTCACATATGGAGGTACTGCTATATCATGGCGATCTACGAAGCAATCTATTGTCGCTACTTCTTCAAATCATGCTGAGATAATAGTCACTCATGAAGCAAGTAGAGAATGTGTATGGTTATGATTAGTAATATATTTTATCAAAGAAAATGTAGTTTGAAGTGTGACGTCAAGATACCCACGATGCTCTTTGAAGACAATGCTACATGCATAGCTCAATTAAGAGGAGGATTCATAAATGGAGATAGAACGAAACACATTTCACCAAAATTATTCTTCAGACATGATCTCCAGAAGAATGGTGATATTGATGTGCAACAAATCCGTTCAAATGATAATCCAGCAGATCTATTTACCAAATCTTTACCGGCGTCAACTCTTGAGAAGATGGTTCACAAAATTGGAATGTGAAGGCTTAACCATTTGAAACATGATTTTTATCAGGGGGAGTAAAATACACGCTACACTCTTTTTTCCTTAGTTTAGGTTTTGTCCCACTGAATTTTCCTAGAAAATTTTTTAATAAGGCATCAAGTAATGCGTACTATGTCACGACCCAAAACCGAGCCGCGACTGGCACCCACACTTAACCTATTATGTGAGCGAACCAATCAATCTAAACCCAAACATATTAAATAAAATACAATGCGGAAGACTTAAACTCATTAACAAAATCAATTAAACAACTTCTAAAATTTATAACTCATTATCCCCAAAATCTGGAAGTCATCATCACAAGAACATCTATGATCAAATTACTAAACTAAGAGTTTTCTAAAAGCTAAAACAAATGAAAGCTAGTCCATGCCGGAACTTCAAGGCATCAAGACATGAAGAAGAAGATCCAATTTAAGCTAGAAGCATTAGCTCACCCTGAAAATCCGGTGCAATGAAGACTGGCTAGAATTACTGTTGAGTTGAAGACGACGGCACGTTTGCTGCACTCCAAAAATAACAAAGAAAGAAACATGCAAGTAGGGGTCAGTACAAACCACAAATACTGAGTAGATATCATCGGCCAACTCAAAATAGAAAACAGTATATATCAGTTAATATCATAAATCAACTATAAAACTCAACATGTAGCAACAACAAGTACTATAGTCATCAATAAGTACCATCAAGTTCATCCATGAGGGCTCAAGCCTCAATACCATACTCATTTGGGAATTAGGTTCATTATGTTGAGTATATTAACATCTTTCAAGATTCATTATCTTTCTTCCTCTTGTGTCGGTACGTGACACTCCGATCCCCTACTACTATGTGTCGGTACGTGACACTCCGATCCCCTAATTCTACGTGTCGGTTCGTGACACCCGATCCCCTAATA
>CM064972.1:51536463-51556668 GCA_032847665.1 Solanum chilense | reverse complement strand
TTATTCAAACCCTCTTTCTTTTACCCTAATTAACATATAATTAAGTGTAAAAGATGACAATAATACCCCACTAATTAACTCAAAGTTACCTCTTTTATCCCCCAAGAAATTGAGTTATTAATATAAACCCACGAAATATATAATTATAGCAGGAATAGTCCAAAATGCCCCTTTAAAACTTAACCAGAAATCCGACTCCGACTGGGATTACGCAACCTGTGACGGCCCGTCGTTCCTGCGACGGTCCGTCCTGCAGGTCGTAGCAAGGATCAGAGACTCTATTTTTACTAAAGAGTCTGTGACGGTCCGTCACGCCTGTGACGGTCCGTCCTGCACTTCCGTCACGACGTTCAGAGAATTGTTCCCAGTACCAAATTCTCAAGAGTTGAAGTGTTTTGAAACGGGGGCTCACGACGGTTCGTCGTACCTGTGACGGTCCGTCCTGCAGGTCCGTCACAGAGTTCAGAGAGTCGATTTCAGTACTCAGATTTCAGAATTCCTAAGTGTTTTGGAACGAGACACCCTCGACGGTCCGTCGTGCCCATGACGGTCCGTCGTGGTGTCCGTCGTCTCAGCCAGTTTTTCCAGAAATAAAATCTGCTGCTCAAAACGACTAAACAGGTCGTTACATATTATGTATGTCTATGTACCTTTAATTTACAAAGACATCCAAGGGGGGGTGTTTAAAAGTATTTTTGAATGCCACGTAGGTCTCAACCATTAAAAGTGTTGCATCACCTGAAATGGTGTGCGACCAATTATGCATGCCATGTGGAACTCTCCTATTAGAAGTATATCATCACTTGGCCAATAAGAAGGCCAAGTTATACATTTGTACATTAAGCTCATGGCTATAAATAGCAACTATACATATAGATACGAATATACATATTTGAAATATATTACTTCCTCAATTATCCTTCTTTGAGTATATTAATCTTAGTCAGTTAATTTATAACAGTTTAAACTTTGCTGCAGTTCTAAAGTATCAATTTTTTTTCTGTAATAGACAATTTAGGGCTTTTTATAACTTTTAAAAATCAATACATCAATGGCCATTTATTTAATAACTTTTTAAAATTTAAAATTCAAAATGAATTATATAGTAGTTAATCAAATCCTAATTTTTAGCTATACATAAAAGTGAGATTTCTTTTTCAGTTTTATTTTAAACTTTATTCATTTTAAACAATAAAGTTTAATTAATTTAAAATATTTTTCAAAAAAAAGAAATAAAAAACAAACACATTAATCACCATATTCAGTAATTTATTATTTAATTATTAAAGAAAGATGTTATGTAAAGGTAATTAACTTTCTCTTTCCACAAAAATTGAAATCTATCACCTTATAAAATGCATATTTTTTGAACAATTTTAATATAATTTTTTTAAAAAAAAAACTGATACACTATATCAAACTTGTGGAGTAGTGGGATTTTTTTTTTCAGTTTTGTTTTTAAACTTTATTCATTTTAAATAATAAAGTTTAAGTAATTTAAAATATTTTTCACAAAAAAAGAAATCAAAAATACACACATTAATCACCATATTCAGTAATTTATTAATTAATTATTAAATAAAGATGTTATGTAAAGGTAATTAACTTTCTCTTTCCACAAAAATTGAAATCTATCACCTTAAAATGTATATTTTAGAACAATTTTAATATAATATTTTTAAAAAGAAAAACTGATACACTTTATCAAACTTGGGGAGTAGTGGGCTGTTTTAGAATGACACATGTCATTTTAAATAATAATTTAGTAAAAATTATTAATTTTAGTTTCAAATTTAATATAATTGCAAATTACAAATAATTAACTATTTTAATTATTAAAAATTATTATATTTTGTGGTGCTAACATATAAGTGTATTATTTATATATATATATATATATATATATATATATATATATATATATATATATATTGAGAAAGGGATATTCAAAAAGTAAGATAGAAAGAAAATTTAAAAAATTATTATTTAACTCTCTATAATTGGAGAATAGAAAATAAAATTAAAAATAATGGAAGAAACATTTTTTATTTTACTCTTTTAATATAAAGGATGAAGAGTTAAATGGAATAGAATTGGATATCATCTAATCATGTATTTCTCATTTTCCTTTCTTTGTCCCACTCTCCAAGGGTAAAATTTTATCTTCATCTTCAATTTATTTATTTTTTCATTCTTTTCACATTTCGAATTTCAATATTCTAGTTATTTGGTTGTCCTTTTACTACATCAACACATTTTACTTGCTATCTATGTAATTTTGAAAGAAATCTATTATGGATACATCAATGATTATAATATTGATAATTAACAAGTTTTGTGAAGAGAGTGACGTGCACAAAGGATATATGACATCATTATGGCAAAAAAAGAAGGTCAATATTTGTTCTTGATGGTAATTATCAACTGATTGTTGTTTTGCTTGTTAAATTTTTTTTACTACTGTTTATGTTTTGGTTGGACTTTTTACATCTGAAAATACTCTTTCAAAACGCCTATACGTGTAAACTGTTAAAAAATTGTAATATAATTTCATCTTCATCCATAGTTTTGATATCAAATATACAAATTCAAACAATAATATGACGGTGAAAAAAGTGAATCTTTAATAAAAAAATTTAAAATAATCAACAATATCATTCAGAAAATTTGATAATCACAAATTTTCTTAGAATTCAAATTAAGTATACAAATTTTGAAATCATAAGTGTTAAACTCTATAAATTTTGAAATCATAAGTGTTAAACTCTATAAATTTTGAAATTATAAGTGTTAAACTCTATTACGAACAAAAATAGATACCTCTGAATCTATATTCAATCTCAATTGATGAAAGTTTAAAAGGAAATTTGATTTTGAATACACACTGAACAACAATTTCGATAAAAAAAGTAAAATAAAATCAGAGTATCTTTCAACATGAAATTACGTCCTGTTGTTATCTCTAAAATCAATATGATCTTGATTGTTTGTATAGTATCGTCAGCATGTTGATTGATTTTCTTAACTGAGTTACAATGGAGTTCTTACTCTTGAAGAAGACGTAGAAGGAAGGAAATTCTATTCAAACATAATGTGCGTGACTTCAACGACTTTTTCCTTTTTCTCTAACTGGAATTATCGTTTTTTTATTTAATTTTTGAAAAAAATCAAAATGTATATTAAGATGAAGGAATACCGAGGCATACAGAAAGACATTTCCATAGCAAACACAAATTACAATTATATAAAGGAAAAATCACACCACATACACATTTAAGAGATAATATTACGGGTTTTAAAATACTCCTAAAAATTCTTACTTATAAGTGTCTATTTAAGATTTCTAACATATCTTTTAATTTAAATTTATTTAAAAATTGATTACAATTTAATTTAATAAATGATTAATCTCTATATATTTTTATATTATTAATTGTTAAAAGTTAATTAATTTGATTGCAATTCCTTTTTTGAAACATAAATTATCAGTTACACAAATTTAGGGATTCACATTGCTAGAGTTTCTTGATTATCGTTATACTCTAAATCTCCCATACGTTGATCATATTTTTTTCACACACCATAACCGCATCCTACCATCCCCACGTTCAAAAAATAAAATTTCTCTCTCACCTCTTCATTCATCCGTAAATCAAAAGAAAAGCCAAATCTGTGAAAATACTGTAGAAGAAACTTGAGAATACTCCCTGAAAGAGTACTAGATTAGTCGAAATGGGGTCTACTATTGAATCAAGACTTCAACTTTTAACATATTAACTTAATTGCCGTTGACCAACAAGAATGCAAATTAGGCAAGAGAAGTTGTTACCCCACAAAAGAAAAAATAAATTCAATAAAAGAAAAAGAAAAGAAAATTACAAGTCCTCCGAATCAAAAGGAACAAAAGAGAAAAGAGAAAATGTTTGAACCCCCTTTGAATTCAGACTCAAATTTTGTAAGTGAGATTTAAAAAAAAAATCAACAAATCAACTAATGTCGAGTAGGGCCGGTCATCAAAACCCTCTAAAAGAAGAGCAACAATGAAAGATGACTCGAAAATTTCAATTTCAAAAAAAGGCAAAAAAGTTGTTAGAGTAAATATTTTATTTAAACTATTTTACCAATTATTCAATTTAGAAAGATCTTTTTTAAAAAAAAAAAATTATTTCTTTATGCATATGATTCTGGTATGAAATTTGTTTACGGAGAAAGGTCTAAAATACCCTTATAGTATTAGAATTGGTACAAAAATATCCCTCGTTTATATTTTGACCTTAAAATACCCTTGGGGTTAACCTTTAGGGACCTATTTTGCCCTTTTGGCTAACAAACTACTTAGTCAATATATTTAATTATTTCATTTATTACGTGGCATGTTGTAATTGGTTAGAAATTTAATTAATTAAAATCTAATTAGTTTGACCCAAACCACCCTATCCACCCGACCATCTTTCAAAATACCCAACCCATCCAAATAAAATATCCATTACCCATTTCTTTTTAAAAATTCCCTAAACATTTCCCCCAACATCATCAGTTCTTGGATCTGCGGCGATGTTCAAACACTCATATTGTGAAAATGCTTTTAAGAATAGAATAGCCACTCAAGAAGCTTTAGCACACTACTTCAAGAAAAAACTTCAGAATAATCCAAAGTACAGTGTTAATGATATGAGACAAGATTTGGATGATAATTTTAATTTGAATGTTAGTTATTCCAAGATGAAGAGGGTTAAAAGGCTCGTGTTAGAGAAATTGGAGGGTACCTACATTGATGAATTCAATAAGTTGGAGGGTTATGCTCAAGAATTGAGGGACAGCAGCCCTGGTACTGGTGTTATCATAAATATATCTAGAGAGGCTTTGGAACAAGGAAAAAGAAGATTCTTAAGAATGAATATATGCATTCAAGCTTTAAAAAATGGATGGAAAGGAGGTTTGAGGCCTTTTATAGGGCTAGATGGGACCTTTTTAAAAGGAAAATGCAAGGGAATCTTATTGATTGCAATGGAACAAGATTCAATGAAATACTTTTATCCACTTTATTGGGCAGTGGTGGACAGAGAGACAATTAGAACATGGAAATGGTTTATTGAGCTGCTGAGAAATTCTCTAGACCTGGCAGATGGTGAAGGATTAACATTCATGTCTGATATGCATAAGGTAGTTGTTTCTGATTTTAGTAAGTTTTTTATTTCAGTTAAATTCTTATACAAATAATACTTTAACTTGTTATGATTTTTATTGTTATAGGGGCTTCTAAATGATGTTAGTCAGCTGTTTCCTAAAGCACATCATAGATGGTGTGCAAGACACATAGAAGCTAATTGGAGCAAGGATTGAAAAAGTGTACAAATGAAGAAGTTACTGTGGTAGTGTGCCTTGAGCACCTACGAAAAAGAATTTCATGATCAATTGAAAGTCATGGGTGGTTGTCACGACCCAAAACGGACCGCGAGTGGCACCCACACTTATCCTCCTATGTGAGCGAACCAACAAATCTAAACCCCAACATTTACCAATATTTCAACCATAATGAACAAAATATAATGCGGAAGACCCAAAACTTATTAATATAATCAATAATAAGCTTCTAAAGTTTATCAATTATCATCCCCAAAATCTGGAAGTCATCACACCAAGAACATCTATCCTCAAGTTTTTAAATCTAAGAGTATTTACGAAGCTAAAATAAGTAAACAGATGGTCCATGTCCGAACTTTAAGGACATCAAGACGTGAATGAGAGAATCCAGTCCGAGCTAGGAACAGTAGCTCACCCTGAAATCTGGTATGCTGGAGACTGGCTAGAGTTGAGGACGAGTCGAAGTCGATGGCATGTTTGTTGCACTCCACAAAGAACAAAGAAGAAAATTACAAGTAGGGGTCAGTACAGGGAACACGTACTGAGTAGGTATCATCGGCCAACTCAAAATAGAAAGCAATATATACTGAATAATAATATAAAATCAACTACAATACTTAGCAGGTGTCCACAACAAGTAAAAGAAACATTGGCAACAACACCAGGCACACCTATGAGGACTCAAGCCTCCACACCATACTCATTTGGAAAATATGTTCTTCAAATTTGAGTATACTAACATAATTCAAGATTTCTTCTATTTATTATTATCGTGTCGGAACGTGACACTCCGATCCATTATTACTACCATGTAGGAACATGACACTCCGATCCCTTAATACTACGTGTCGGAACGTGACACTCCAATCCCCTAATACTACGTGTCGGAACGTGACACTCCGATCCCCTAATACTACGTGTCGGAACGTGACACTCCGATCCGCTAATACTACGTATCGGAACGTGACACTCCGATCCCCTAATACTACATGTCGGAACGTGACACTCCGGTCCATTTATCTCATTGTTTTAGTTCATCAAGGCATCTTTATGTCAAGGCGTCATCTTAATAGAGAGGATTTAAGATTGAAGGTTCAACAGTCTCATCATTCTAACCACCACAATTACACAATCACAACATGCAAACACACAATCAAGCATATAGAAGACATTATAATACCACCCAATACATATCGATCGCTATTTATAGTTTATCTATCACATAGAAATAAACCATAACCTACCTCCACCGAAGAATCGTGATCAAGCAAGCTACTTCCCCAATGCCTTTGCTGTCCTCTTTGTTCTCTCTCTCTCTCGCTCGTTTGTTCCCCTCTGTTATTTTTATTTTTCTTCCCAGATTCTTTTTATTTTACCCTAATTATCATATAATCAATTATCAAAGATGATAAAAGTAATCCACTATTTTTTTCAAGGTTATCTCCTTTAACCCTACAAGTAAATAAATTATTAAACTTACCCCACTAATTTCATAAAGTTTGTCATGAATAGTCCAAAACACCCTTTTAAAACTTTTAGCAGAAATCCGACCCAGTTGGGGTTACGCAACCTGTGACGGCCTGTCGTATCTGCGACGGTCCGTCCTGCAGGTCAGTCACAAGGTTCAAAGAGTCAAATTCAATAAAGAGGTTTGTGACAGTCCGTCGTATCTACGACGGTCCGTGCTGCAGTTCCGTCGTGAAGTTCAGAGAGTCGATCTCAGTACCCAAATTTCCAAGTTGAAGTGTTTTGAAACGGAGACACTCGACGGACCGTTGTGCTTATGACGGTTCGTCCTATCAGTCGTCGAGGGTAATGAGGAGAGCCGCATGAGAAATTTCACAAGTATGGGACGACGGAGTCCATCACGGTCCGTCATGACCATGACGGTCCGTCGCGTGATCCGTCGACCTAGTCAGTTTTTATCAAAAATAATTCTACTGCTCGAAACGACTAAACAGGTTGTTACAGTGGTGTGTATAAACAAGCTGCAAAAGATTTGGTATGGTACCCTGCACAAAACTGGTGCAGGGCTTATTTTGACACAGTCTGCAAAAATCATTCATGTGAGAATAATTTTACAGTCATTCAACAAATGAATTATAGATGCAAGGGCAAAACATCTAATCAAGATGTTAGAAAATATTAGAATCAAGGTGAGTTGTTACTGTTTATAATATCATCATTTATATTACCTTAACATAACTGATAGGTTTTATATAGGTTAGATTAATGAGGGATAGGTCTTATTCTTTTCAATTTCTGTTGCTTTTTGTTGTGATATATGACCTTGTTTCTCTTTATTTGAATCTCTTTAATATTGAAAAAATCAACTTATCAGGAACTGAATTTTAAATTTGAGATTAAAGCCTTAAAGAGCAATGTTCAATTCTGTGTAAATTTATTTCCATTGATAGATCTAGTGTTTTAATAGAAATTACAGAATATAGCTTGATGTGATTGTTACATTGATAGGTAATGTTGTTCTTACTTCTGTATTGTTATATAGGTTATGAATAGGTTGCAAAAACTTGAAGAAGAGGGTAGAAATTGGAATGGAGAATTTAGTCCATATGCCATGGAGTTGTATAATGATTTCAATATCATTGCACAATGTTGTCAAGTTCAATCTAATAGAGACCAAGGATATGAGGTAGTTGAGGGTGAAGATAGGCATGTGGTAATCTTAATAGGAAGAAGTGTACATGTAGGACATGGGACTTGACTGGTATACCATGTCCTCATGCCATTAAAGCATATCTTTACGACAAACAAGAGCTACTAGATCAATTGAGTTTATGGTATTCCAGAGAAGCTTACATGTTGATCTACATGCATAAAATACAACCTGTTAGAGGTGACAAGTTTTGGAAAGTTGATCCTTCTCATGCTATGGAGCCACCAGAAATACATAAATTGGTAGGCAGGCCAAAACTTAAGAGAAAAAGAGAAAAAGATGAGGCAAGGAAAAGGGAAGGGGTGTGGTCTGCTTCAAGAAAAGGACTAAAAATGATGTGCGGACATTGTAGTGCAACAGGTCACAACCAAAGAAGATGTCCTATGGTATTCTTTACTTGGTCAATAATTACACTAGTTAATTCAATATCTAAATAATTTTGTCATTTTTATAGCTTCAAAGATCAAAACAACTAGCCCAAGATATTCCAGTGTCAACACCCCAAGCCATTCAAGAAGAATCTGGTATCATGTCTACTCCTGGCTTTGTTGCTTCTTCAAGTCAACAGAGTAGCCAACCTGATGGTCCTTCAAAATCAAAGAAAATTGAAAAGAACCCTACTGGACCTTCAAAGTCAAAAAGAAAAATAATTGTTGATGAATTTGAGGATGGGCAACATGTTGAACCTTCAAGTACAGTTGCTGATGAGGATGGAGATGAGCATGAAAGTGAAGAAGAGCAGACAATTCTAAGGCCAAAGGCAATTTCTAAAGCTAGGACTAGGCTTCAAGCTAAAAAGATGCAGATTCGACCAACTGGTACCAGGAGGATTGACTTCAAAGGAGATGATAATGGTGGGAGTATTCCAACTAATCTACCATACTCACCAAGAAAATTGGCATGGAAAGGAAAAGAAGCTACGACTTTAGATCATTTGACAATTGAAAAGGAGAAAAGAATTGGTAAATTGAAGGCAAAGAGGGGTGGGAAGAAGTAGTTGCATTATTAAGTTGTTTTTTGTTTTCTGGTGTTTTGTTATGGCATGATGAAACTTTAATATTTTGAATTTTTTGATGTTACTATGTCTTAAACAAGTTTCTGTAAGTTTTTGTGGGTTCAAAATATATGACAATGTCATTATCACTTATCTGTGTAGTTGTTGTTTCTTGTTTTTCAGCTGCATTATGTATGTTGCTTGATGGTAGTCTTAACAGATCTTGTGAGTTGTGAATCCCTGGTGATATTTCCTTTTAACTAGATTGAGTTGTAAAATTTTTGCAGATTGCACTTTTTGCTATAAAATTTGCAGATTGTAAATTCCTCTAAAAATTTACAGATTGCAAATTGCTTTAAAAATTACAGATTGCATTTTGCTGTAACAATATGCAGATTGATGTAAAAATTTACTAACTTTATTTTGCTGTAAAAATTTACAGATTACAAATTAATGTGTAATAGCTATAAAAATTTGCAGATTGCAGATTTTTATAAAAATTTTCACACTGCATTTTGTTGTTAAAAATTGCAGATTGCATGTTGCTGTAAACAATTGCAGTTTGCCATTAAAATGTGGATTGCTGTAAAATGCAGATTGCTAAATGGTAAAATGCAGATTGAAAAGAACTTTACCATTACAATCTAGAGATTAACACGATTACTAACAATTTTCCACAAGCAAAACACGATGACATTACATTAGTTGTAACCTGCAGATTGCTAACATTACATCAAAATACAAATGACTACACCACACTACTATAGGCCGACTACACACTAGTAGAACAGAGCTACACCAAACATGATATTCTGTACACAATGCTCATCATCACGAACAACAGAGGAAGAAAATCACGAACAAGATCACATTTACGCGAATGATGAATCTTCCATGCTGAAAGGTTTCTCCTGAATGACATTACTATAGTGGTATTAACTTGACATTTTTCCTCATGGACAAGGTAAATATTGGTAGATGGATGTATGTATGTACGTTTGAGATTGGTTTCGTGGCAAAACAATGGGAAATGTATGTTTAGTTGGCCCTCGAGGGCAATATACGAGGACAATTTCGAGACTGAATTTATGGATGGAGATCGTACCTATACGGGTATCAGTGCGATGACCTGGACCTCCACTATCACTAGATCTCAATCCATCGTCGTTTGATCCTCGAGAGAAGAATTGGACTAGATTTCCAACAGAAGGATCCAAGATTACACCTCCTCATCCATCTTGTGAATTCAGATAGAAGAATTATTGTTCGAAAGTTTTCAGGTACGGTTTTATTTCTATTACTTGTTGAAATGATGACTTTAGAAAACATTGAAACTAATTATCATTTATTGTAATGATCCTCGGGGCATTAACGATGCTATTCGAAGTGGATGCAACTGATTATATGTCACGATCCAAAACGAGCCGCGAGTGGCACCCATACTTATCCTACTATGTGAGTGAACCAACCAATCTAAACCCCAACATTTCAAACATAATGAACAAAATACAATGCGGAAGACTTAAAACTCATTAACGAAATCCATTAAATAACTTCTAAAATTTAACAATCATTATCCCCAAAATCTGGAAGTCATCATCACAAGAACATCTATCCTCAAATTACTAAATCTAAGAGTATCTAAGAAGCTAAAATAAATAAAAAGCTAGTCCATGCCGGAAGTTCAAGGCATCGATACATGAAGAGGAAGATCCAGTCCAATTTAGAAGCAATAGCTCACCCTGAAATCTGGCTTGATGAAGACTGGCTAGAGTTGCGGTTGAGTTGAAGACGACGGTACGTTTGCTGCACTCCACAATTAACAAAGAAAAACAAATACAAGTAGGGGTCAGTACAAGGCACAAGTACTGAGTAGGTATCATCGGCCAACTCAAAATAAAAAACAGTATATATCAGATAATAACATAAAATTAACTAATATTCTTAACAGGCGACCACAACAATTACTGAAACCCTTGGTCACAACACCAAGCACATCAATGAGGACTCACGCCTCCCCATCATACTCATTTGGGAATTAGTTCTTTAAGATTTAGTATATTATCATAATTCAAGATTTCATTATCTTTATTCCTCTTGTGTCGGTACGTGACACTCCACTCCACTACTACTATCCTGGTGTCAGAACGTGACACTCCGATCCATATACTATCCTGGTGTCGGAACGTGACACTCCGATCCATATACTATCCTGGTGCCGGAACGTGACACTCCGATCCATATACTATCCTGGTGCCGGAACGTGACACCCGATCCATATACTATCCTGGTGTCGGAACGTGACACTCCAATACCATTCTCAAATGCTCCTCATGTTCTTTCTTACTCTTGGAGTATATCAGTATATCATCAATAAATACGATCACAAAGAGATCCAGATATGGCTTAAAATCCCGTTCATCAAGCTCATGAAAGCAGCAGGGGCATTCGTAAGACCAAAAGACATTACTACAAATTCGTAATGCCCATACCTGGTTCGAAAAGCAGTCTTTGGCACATCCGTTGCCTGTATTTTCAATTAATGATAACCGGATCTCAAGTCAATCTTAGAGAAGACACAAGCACCTTGTAACTGATCGAACAAGTCATCAATGCGAGGAATGGGGTACTTGTTCTTAATAGTTACCTTGTTCAACTGCCGGTAGTCTATGCACATCCAAAAACTCCCATCCTTCTTCTTCACAAATAACACCGGAGCACCCCAAGGGGATGCACTTGGTCTAATGAAGCCTTTACTTAACAACTCTTGAAGTTGGGCCTTTAACTCCCTTAACTCTGCTGGAGCCATTCTATAAGAAAGTATGGAAATGGGGCGAGTACCCGGCTCCAGATCAATGCAAAAGTCGATATCCCTATCCGGTGGCATACCAGAAAGGTCTGCAGGGAACACATCCAGAAACTCACGGACTATCGAAACCGACTCAATTGAAGGTACTTGGGTAGTATCATCCCTGAGGTGTGCCAAGAACGCTAAACACCCTTTACTAACCATTCTCTTAGCACGAAGAAAGGAGATGATACGAACTGGAGTGGAAGTGTAGTCACCCTCCCACACTAACGGATCTGTCCCAGGATTGGCCAACGTTACAGTCTTAGCATTACAATCTAGGATCGCAAAATTCGGAGAAAGCCAAGTCATACCCAGAATTACATTGAAATCAACCATTTCCAAGATAACCAAGTCTACATGAGTATTTCTCCCCACAAAAGTCACCAGACAAGACCTATATACCTTTTCAACTATCACAGACTCACCCACCGGAGTAGAAACACGAATAGGCATGTCAAGCAATTCACAATGTAAATTAAGACCAGTAGCAAATGAGGAAGATACATATGAAAATGTAGAGCCAGGATCAAATAATACAGAAGCCATGCAATCACAAACCAAAAGATTACCTGTGATAACAGCATCAGATGTCTCCACTTCAGACCGCCCGGGGAAAGCGTAACAATGGGCCCTATAACCTGTCTGCCCGTTGCCCCTACCATGTTGTGCTGTAGTGGCTCCAGTTTTCCCATCACCCCGGCCGTTTTGGTGACCATCATTACCTCGGCCACCACGTCCTCCAGAATAACGGCCTCTTCCATGACCACCTCTACCTCTGGCTATTGGGGGTCTGTAACTCTGTTTTGGACAATATCTCTTAATATGTCCAGTCTCCCCACATCCATAACACTCTCTGGAGTCAAGCATAGGTCTCTGTGAGAATGACGAAGTCTGGGGATAACCTCCAAACTCATAGAAGTGTTGACCGGTCTTCGGTGGACCCCTAACTACTGTCTGCAGTGAAGACTGAATAGGTCGGGCTGGATAACCTCCGGAACCCTGCCCTCTCGAGTAAGAACCATTAAAATCACCTCCCTTACGAAACCTTTTAGATGTCGATGCCATGGTGAAGTCACCTGGCTTCACTCCCTCCTCCTCTATCACGAAGTCTACCACTTCTTGAAAGGATTTTGTTGTAGCCGTTACCTGTAAGGCTGAAATCCGCAAATCTAACCTCAACCCCTTTACAAAACGGCGAATCCGCTCTTGTGGACTGAAACAAAGCTGGGTGGCATACCTGGATAATGCACGAAACTTAGCCTCATATGCAGTCACCGACATATTGCCTTGCTCTAGGCTCAAGAACTCATCTCTCCTCCTATCCCTCAAGGTCCGAGGGATATACTTCTCCATAAATAAGCTAGAGAATGACGCCCAAGTCATAGGTGGTGTCTGTGCAGGTTGACACTCAACATGTGACCGCCACCACATTTTGGCATTTCCCTGAAACTGATAGGTTACAAACTCAACGCCAAATCGTTCCACTATGCCCATTTTATGTAGTAACTCATGACAATCAACCAGAAAATCGTAAGCATCCTCAGATTCAGCACCCTTGAAGACTGGAGGTTTCAATTTCAAGAACTTACTGAAAAGTTCATGCTGATCACTTGTCATTATAGACCCTGTAGTCAAACGAGGAAACGTGCCTATTTCCAATGAGGCATCCATGCGGGGAGCCTCAGCAGCGGCCTGTCGTACTTCCGGAACCTGAGGTGCTGGTGCAGAAAATACTGGAGGTGTCTGGCCTTGATCAGATAACCCGCTAAGATAAGCAAGAACCTGATTAATCATCTTTGGGGTAGGTTGGGGTGGTAATTCCTTATTCTGCACTTGCTCATTTTCGCCTTCCTCACCCTCTCTTACTACTTCCTCAGTCGGTGGAGGAGTCACCGCCCTAGTACTAGATGGGCCATGTGCTTGTCCTCTTCCTCTAGAGGACGTCCTCCCGCGACCTCTACCACGTCCTCTTGCCACTGCTCCTCTTCGAGCTACAGCCCCAGTGGCTGGCTCAGATGCATCTTGTCTTGTCGGTGTTGGTGTTGGCGCAGTTGTTGATCTAGTTCTAACCATCTGCGAAATAGAGTGAAGATGGTCAGATACCAATTTGTATCACCTAGATACCAATTGGATCCAAGTAATAGCACGAAAGAAAGAAAGAATGGAATTTTCCTAAAGTCCTATAGCCTCTCAAAGAAAAGTAAAGGCGTCCCCCTACCGTTCCTTAAGACTCTATTAGACTCGTTCTTATTAGATGAGACCAACGAACCTAATGCTTTGATACCAAGTTTGTCACGACCCAAAACGAGCCGCGAGTGGCACCCACACTTATCCTACTATGTGAGCGAACCAACCAATCTAAACCCCAACATTTCAAACATAATGAACAAAATACAATGCGGAAGACTTAAAACTCATTAACGAAATCCATTAAATAACTTCTAAAATTTAACAATCAGTATCGCCAAAATCTGGAAGTCATCATCACAAGAACATCTATCCTCAAATTACTAAATCTAAGAGTATCTAAGAAGCTAAAATAAATAAAAAGCTAGTCCATGCCGGAAGTTCAAGGCATCAAGACATGAAGAGGAAGATCCAGTCCAAGCTAGAAGCAATAGCTCACCCTGAAATCTGGCTTGATGAAGACTGGCTAGAGTTGCGGTTGAGTTGAAGACGACGGTACGTTTGCTGCACTCCACAATTAACAAAGAAAAACAAATACAAGTAGGGGTCAGTACAAGGCACAAGTACTGAGTAGGTATCATCGGCCAACTCAAAATAGAAAACAGTATATATCAGATAATAACATAAAATCAACTAATATTCTTAACAGGCGACCACAACAATTACCGAAACCCTTGGTCACAACACCAAGCACATCAATGAGGACTCACGCCTCCCCATCATACTCATTTGGGAATTAGTTCTTTAAGATTTAGTATATTATCATAATTCAAGATTTCATTATCTTTATTCCTCTTGTGTCGGTACGTGACACTCCGCTCCACTACTACTATCCTGTTGTCGGAACGTGACACTCTGATCCATATACTATCCTGATGTCGGAACGTGACACTTCGATCCATATACTATACTGGTGCCGGAACGTGACACCCGATCCATATACTATCCTGGTGTCGGAACGTGACACTCCGATCCATATACTATCCTGGTGCCGGAACGTGACACTCCGATCCTTATACTATCCTGGTGCCGGAACGTGACACCCGATCCATATACTATCCTGGTGTCGGAACGTGACACTCCGATCCATATTCTATCCTAGTGTCGGAACATGACACCCGATCCTCTACTACTATCCTGGTGTCGGAACGTGACACCCGATCCTCTAATCTCATTACTTTAGTTCATCAAGCCTTCTTTTATACCGAGGCATCATCATTAACAAGGTATTTTTAGGGTTTAAGATTCAACAGTCCCATCATGCTAATTCATCATAATCACATCATGCAAGCACACAATTAAGCATATAGAAGACTTTATAATACTACCCAACACATATCATTCGCTATTAAGAGTTTACTACGAATAGCATAAACCATAACCTACCTCCACCGAAGATTCGTGATCAAGCAAGCAAATTCCCCAAAGCTTTGTTTCCCTCTTCGTTCGTCTCTCTATCTATCGCTCGTTCTTTTCTCTCTCTCTTTGTTCTTTCTATTTTTCTTATTCAAACCCTTTTTCTTTTACCCTAATTGTCATATAATTAAGTATAAAAGATGATAAAAATAACCCACTAATTGTTCCAAGGTTATCTCCTTTAACCCCAAGAAATTGAATTATTAATATTAATCCACTAACTTTATAATTATAAGCATGAATAGTCCATAACGCCCCTTTAAAAACTTTAACAGAAATCCGACCCAGTCTGGATTACGCAGCCTGTGACGGTCCGTCATGGCTGTGACGGTCCGTCCTGCAGGTCCGTCACAAAGTTCAGAGAGTTAATTCTGTGGAAACATTTGTGACGGTCCGTCGTGCCTGCGACGGTCCGTCCTGCCATTCCGTCACGAAGTTTAGAGAGTCGATTTCAGTACCCAAATTTCAGAATTCTAAGTGTTTTGGAATGAGACCCCCTCGACGGTCCGTCGTGCCCATGACGGTCCGTCGTGGGATCTGTCGACTCAGACAGTTTTTCCAGAAATAAAATCTGCTGCTCAAAATGACTAAACAGGTCGTTACATTATATGATATCGATCAGTGGTAATGGTTCTCTCCGAAAGCTTTGTTCGCCTGAAAAAGTGGAAGTTTTTTATCTACTTGACAAATAATGATCGATATATGATGAAAACAATGAAGAAGGCAGAAACAAAAGTAATTGTCTAAATAACTGCAATTTTTTTCTACAAAGAACAATATTTCCCCTTCTGAGGAACATTATGAATTTCATTTCCACCAATTTCCTTTGGTTTATGAATTTCAATTGCCACCCATTTCCTTTAGGATTTTCTTAAATCGGTTTCTTTACTTCCGAATTGAATCTAATTCAATCTTTTGATTTTGAGTCATCAATGACACATGACTTGGAAGTTTACTATCGATCCAATCCAATAACCAAAAGATAATGAGCTAGGACGACAACATTTGAAGAATCGACATTACATACACCATTCTCACGAGTCATAACAGTAAGATATTTTTACTATCTATTCACACTTGGAGACTCAACTTATTGACTAAACTTATCGACTTTCTATACGTTTAATTTTAACCGACTGCGAAGATTATTTCTTAATTTATTTTAATAATTAAATAAGTACAATTTAGTGAAATATATGTTTTCAATCTCTACATGAGATACGTGATCTATTAAACTATATCTATTAACTGCTAGTGTTGATTATAAGAAATCATTAGTCTTAGTTTAGTGTGTAATTATAATATAATAATCATATTAATGATCATCAAAAGTGATAAAATTGCAATTATTTTCAAAGGCTTGAGGTTGAGCCTCATTGTGGATAAGACAATGAATTTAAGTTATATCGCACCAAAAGAATAAGATAACGGATTTACGTCCAATCGCACCAAGAGGGTAAGACATCAGAAGTCATGATGCTTTGTGCTGAAAGATATTGGATTCAAGTCCCTCACTGATTTATGGCATAAGATGTTGGGTTTGAGTCCCAATGCACCATATTGATGATATTATGATGAATAAGGGAAATAATGAGTTTTTGATAAAAGTAGTCATAAAATATATCACGTTGAAGCAGATCCATTTCCCAAAGTGAATGTAGCAGTGCATAAATGTCTAAAAGAAGACAATTGATTAAATGATGCACATGAATATGGAATGAGGTACTAAGTTATGAAAAGTTGATGTACTTAGATGATTGTGTTCCAATCATGAAGAATGAGAGTCTTTGATAAATACTAAAATACAAATCCATTCTTTAGAGTGAATGAGGTGATAAGCCATCATGCTAGACGTGAATTTTATTGTACTTCTTGTTAAAAAGGCAAATTAATTGTGAGACCATCATAAACGAAAGTTGAGATTGAATTCTCTGCGTTCTAGGAACGTATACAGATATTTGTGGACCTAGTCATCCACTTAGTGGATTGTTTAGACATTTAATGGTCCTAATAAATGTTTCTTCTATATGATCTCATGTGTGCCTATTATTATCTTGCAACTTGATGTTCGCAAAAATGTTGGCACAAATAATATGTTACATGCACAATTTTCTTCAGATTAGTTCATTCCATGATGGGATCACGACTCACCTAAAGGGTAAAGTAATTGAGAAGAAATAAATCTAAAAGTTACTCTTGGAGTAATAAAATTGAAATTTACTCATATAATAATAAATTAAAAATTTACTAAAGCAGAAGACACAAACTTGGAGTTTACGAGTACTAATAATTATATTAGTTGGCATGAATAATTTGGTCATCCCAAAGATATGCATACTGAGTAATGGACATACAATGAAAAGCTAGAAGATTCTTCAAGAATTCTTTTGTTGTTTGTTCTCATGACAAGTTGATTGGATCAACTAATGTTGAGATTAAATCTCTAAATTCTGAAAAGTATAAAAGATGAATATGGATCCGTTTACCTATCATATGACAAGATAAAAAGATGCATCTATAAGATAATCACATGTGCATTTGTTGTCACCCAGTAGTTTGACATTCACAAAATTGTTTGTGCAAAAATAATTGAGTTAAAAGCACAATTTCAGAATATGTAATAATTTATCTTGATAATATTGATAAATACTCAAGATGATGTGACATTAAATGTCTCAAATAGTAAAATCATTGTTTATGAAAATAAAGATTCATATGCTTATGAAATACGATATTGCATACAAAAGTAATTGTACGCAGCAGACCGATAAATTTTGATCAAACTTTATTTTAATCGATTTATGGTCGGGGACCAAATATTTTTCATCTGATTATTTTTATATGTGGTATATAATCAAAGAATATACATTGATGCACAAGGATAGATTCTCCAAAGATTGAGATATATGTTAGTTTGTCTAACATAAGGGGGAGATTAGAAGCAACACAAAAGTTGTAAATACTCCTATTGAATGTCCCTTAAAGATAGAGTCTACGACATGCATAAAGCATGATAGACTAATCAATTCTAAATAAAATTATCTTTGAAAAAGGGAGAGGATCAAAGAATCAAAATGATCATAATAAGGAGACAATGTGATCTTGGAGAGCCTACCACATAACACTTTATGAAAACCTCATGAGAGGGGTAGCTACCTACAAATAATGAATTGATGAAATCTCAATAAGTTTTGTCATATTGTGAATCGATACAAAATGGTATATCGTTGACGATACCTTTGATACAATGGCGCGCAATATTGTAAAAGATTATGAGGATATGAATTCTAAATCTATTAAAGCATGCTTGTGTAGAAATAATTATCAAGTGAAAAGTGGAATGATGCATCTTGGTAAGCGTAAAGCTTATTAAACTTGCAATCTAGGCACTAGAAGATGTCATACATCTAATATTGAATTTTGTTACTTGACAAAATTGATATGGAAATATCCAATGGGTTCAAAACCTAAAGCATATACAAGTTTTTGGAAAACTTGTTTATCATCCTCATAAAGATTAAATAGATTCAAAATGCATAGAGCATATACAAGTATTATTATGCAAGTTGATGACTAGAATTGAAACTCTTGGTAATAGATTATTTGCTCAAAGAAGTTGAAGTAAGGAACTTGCATAAATCTTTGACCCTGAAGGAAAGGTTCATAAAAGCATATAGAAGAAAACATATTTCGTCAAAGTTTTTCTGCACTCATAAGCTCCCAAGAATGGTGATATCAACATGCAAGAGGTCTGTTCAAATAATATTATTGTTGATTTATTCACCAAGTATCTACCAACTACAACTTTCAAGAAGATGATGCATAAGCTTGGAAAACGAAGATTCTAGTCTCTGAATTGATGTTCTCATAAGTGGAAGTTAATACGCGATGTACTCTTTTTTCCTCACAAGGTTTTGCCCCACTGGGTTTTCCTTGTAAGGTTTTTAATGAGGCATCCATAATGCATATTATTAGATATATGTACTTTTTTTCTTTCACTAGATTTTTTTTCACTGGGTTTTATCTAATAAGGTTTTAACGAGGCACATAATCTAACGACATTCAAGGGGGGGTGTTATAAACAATTTGTATTATAGTGAATATCTAATTATGTGGATTCCTTGTAGGATATGGTTACGAATCCTACTTGGGACCAAGTAAGGTTTTCCCTATAAATAAGGGGTTTTGCTTCCTTATAAATAAAATTTGTGAAAGGATCTATGAATCCTGAATATACTATGAATAATAGATTTTTTCTCTTCTCTCTACTTTCTTCTTCTAATTTATATAGTTTCATAACATAATACACCTTTATCTGTTTTTTTATCTTTTTTTTTCAAAATCGATTTGTTTTCCTTTTTTATCTTCTTTTTTTTTCAAAATTGATTTTCTACAACTAATTAACTTTTTTAATAAACTGTTATAACCTGAAATTTTTTATTATTATAACTTGGAAGTTTTATTCTATTGTTATAACTTGAAAATATTAGTCTTATGAATGTTATTTTATAAAATTTTCACTTATATAAACTATAGTATTGGATGAAGATTAGGTCAAGTAATGTTCAATAGTATTATAGGTTCATGACATGTGTACTATAGAATAATTTATGGTTGACATTCATTTAAATTATATAGTCATTGTAATAATAAAAATAATAAAGCTCTCAACTTTTTATTTTTTAAAACTATCAAATAAAGCAATTAAGTGTACCC
>CM064972.1:51450374-51536363 GCA_032847665.1 Solanum chilense | reverse complement strand
ATCCATCAAGGTTCAATGGAAGAATCGGCCGGTTGAAGAGTCCACTTGGGAGAAGGAGGCGGATATGCAAGAAAGATACCCACATCTGTTTACAGATTCAGGTACTCCTTTTCGACCTTGTTTCTTTTCTTGTGATCGTTCGAAGACGAACGATGGGTAAATTGGTATCTATTGTAACGACCTGTTTAGTCGTTTTGAGAAGCAGATTTTAATTCTGGAAAAACTAGCTGAGACGACGGGTCCCACGACGGACCGTCGAGGGTGTCTCGTTCCAAAACACTTAGAATTCTGAAATTTGGGTACTGAAATCTACTCTCTGAACTTCGCAAAGGAATGGCAGGACGGACCGTCGTGGGCACGACAAACCGTCACACATCTTCCACAGAAATTAAGTCTCTGAACTTTGTGACGGACCTGCAGGACGGTCCGTCACAGCCATGATGGACCATCACAGGTTGCGTAATCCCAGGCTGGGTCGGATTTCTGTAAATATTTTAAGGGGCGTTTTGGACTATTCCTTCTTATAATTATAAAGTTAGTGGTCTATTGTTAATAATTTAACTACTTGGGGGTTAAAGGAGATAACCTTGAATTAATTAGTGGGTTATTCTATCATCTTTTATACTTAATTACATGCTAATTAGGGTAAAAGAAAGAGGGTTTGAATAAGAAAAATAGAAAGAACAGAGAGAGGGAGAAGAACGATCGAGAGAGAGAGGAGAAACGAAGAGGAAAGCAAAGCTTTGGAAAAGTAGATTTCTTGATCACGAATTCTTCGGTGGAGGTAGGTTATGGTTTATGCTATTCGTAGTAAACTCTTAAAAGCGAATGATATGTGTTGGGTAGTATTATAAAACCTTCTATATGCTTAATTGTGTGCTTACATGATGTGATTATATAATTGTGATGAATAAGCATGATGAGGCTATTGAATCTCTAATCCTAAACTTACTTTGTTAATGATGATGTCTTGGTATAAAAGAAGGCTTGATGAACTAAAGTAATGAGATTGATGATGCCTTGGTATAAAAGAAGGCTGGATGAACTAAAGTAATGAGATTGATGATGCCTTGGTATAAAAGAAGGCTTGATGAACTAAAGTAATGAGATTAGGGCATCGGGTGTCACGAACCGACACGTAGAATTAGGGGATCGGGTGTCACGAACCGACACGTAGAATTAGGGGATCGGGTGTCACGAACCGACACGTAGAATTAGGGGATCGGGTGTCACGAACCGACATGTAGAATTAGGGGATCGGGTGTCACGAACCGACACGTAGAATTAGGGGATCGGGTGTCAAGAACCGACACGTAGAATTAGGGGATCGGGTGTCACGAACCGACACGTAGAATTAGGGGATCGGAGTGTCACGAACCGACACATAGCAGTAGGGGAGCGGAGTGTCACGTATCGACACAAGAGGAATAAAGATAATGAATCTTGAAACTATGTTAATAAATTCGAATGAAAAGAACCTATTTCCCAAATGAGTATGGTGTGGAGACTTGAGTTCTCATAGGTGTGTTTGATGTTGTTACACATAATTTGTGAACTTGTTGTTTTCACCTGTTGAGTAATATGGTTGATTTTATGTTATTATCTGATATATACTGTTTTCTATTTTGAGTTGGCCGATAATACCTACTCAGTACTTGTGCCTTGTACTGACCCCTACTTGTATTTGTTTTCTTGATTATTTGTGGAGTGCAGCAAACGTGCCATCGTCTTCAACTCAACCGCAACTCTAGCCAGTCTTCATCAAGCCTGATTTCAGGGTGAGCTATTGCTTCTAGCTTGGACTGGATATTCCTCTTCATGTCTTGATGCCTTGAACTTCCTGCATGGACTAGCCTTTTATTTATTTTAGCTTCTTAGATACTCTTAGATTTAGTAATTTGAGGATAGATGTTCTTGTGATGATGACTTCCAGATTTTGGGGATAACAATAGTTATTGAGTTTTAGAAGTGTTCATTAATGAGATTTAAGTCTTCCGCATTACTTTCTGTTGATATTATATTGAAATGTTGGGTTTTGTATATGGTTGGTTCGCTCACATAGGAGGGTAAGTGTGGGTGCCACTCGCTACTCGATTTGGGTCGTGACAGGGATGATACAAATAGTTACGTTGATTATACTATAGAGGGAGTAGTTTTTATGGAACAGTCAACGTTTCTTGATTTTTATACTACTATTGCCAAACAGATTGGTGTTTATATGAATAAAAAGACTTTGAAGATTGAGTACAAGGTTGAAAATAACAATAAACGAATGGTTATACACAATGACATGGGTGTCAGAGTGTACGTAATGCTAAAAAAGGCCAACATTGATTTTAACAAATTTCCTATTTGTATAACTATTTTGGATTCATGTGATAGACAGATTTCTCAGTGTAAAGAGTTGGGGGTGTTGCAACTGTTGCAGAAAATGATTGTCATGATATGATTGTTGTTGAATCGGAGGATACAAATGTTGCAATTGTATCGATTGATACAACTTGGGTGATTTCAGACGAATCTAATAAGCATGTTGAGGTTGATCAAGTATACAAGGACAAATCAATTTTGAAAGCAGTCATTGAAAGATATGCGATTAAAGAGAGATTTCAGTATAAAACTACTCGGTCAAATTCAATAAGGTAGTGTGACTCTCAAAATATTGACTTTTAAACTGTATATACTATATTAAAAATATAATGCAGTTACACTGTGGAATGTTATTCTAAAGGATGTGAATGGTTAATGAAGGCCTCTAATATCAACAAATCTGGAATGTTCAGAATTCGAGCATTCAACCGAAAGCATACATGTCCTTTAAAAGATAGAGTTTATTCGCAAAGACATGTAACTAGCAATTTAATAGGAGGGATTGTGACACCTAAATTTGTAGATCATAAACGTAAATATACACCAGCTGATATAAGAAAAGATGTTAAGATTGATCTAGGAGTTGATGTTAACTATATGTTGGCTTGGAGGGCCAGGGAGAAAGCACTGAAAGCTTTGAGGGGTACACCAGCTGCATCACATGCAAAGTTACCTGCGTATTTGTATATGATGGATATCACTTACCCGGGGTCTCATATACGTATGAAAAAGAGTACGAATAATGAGTTCTTGTATCTATTTGTTGCATTGAATACATTTATCCAAGGATTCAATCATTGTAGACCAGTAGTCATGGTGGATGGTAGTCATCTGAGAGGTCCATATAATGGGACATTTGTTGCAGCAAGCACGACAGATGGCGCAGGTATATATATATATATATATATATATATATATATATATATATATATATATATATATATATATATATATATATATATATATATATATATATATATATATATATATATATATATATATATATGTAATAATGTATATGTATATACGTGAATCTGTTGTATATGTACATTTAATATATGATTTTGATATTATTGTAGGACATATATTTCCACTTGCGTATGGTATTATTGATTCAGAAAATGATGTTGCGTGGACTTGGTTTTTTGAGCAACTTAAAGAAGCATACGGTGAGAGGAGTAACATGTGTGTTGTCTCTGATAGAAATGAGAGCATTATAAAGGCTGTTACAAATGTATACAGTAATGTCCCACACTATGCTTGTATGTGGCATTTATAGAATAACGTTCAGAAAAAGTTTAGAAAATATCATGAGAAGTTATCTGGTGTATTCTATACACTGGCAAAAGCTTGCACAAAGAATGAATTTGATATGTTAATGGATACTGTAGAAAAAGAAGATATAAGAGTGAAAGAGTATTTGGATTTAGATGGATATGAAAAATGGCTCTTTGTTATGCACAAGTACATAGAGGATGGCACATGACATCAAATATTGCTGAGAGTATAAATGCAGCACTTGTTTCAGCGAGAGAATTGCCTATTTTTGAATTTCTCGAAGAGGTAAGGCTATTATTTGGAAGGTGGAATCATGACTACACGAAGGAGGCAACCTGCACATTCACATCATTGATTGGAAAATACCATGACATACTAGCAGAAAATGAAGCATTGAGCACAAGAATGACGGTAATATTTAAGAATAAGTATGTGTTGACCAAATTTAATTGTATATTATATATTAGTATGAACATCATTTCATTTAATTGTATTTATAATTGAGCAGGTTGTACCGTCAACGGAATATGTGCACAATGTTAATGATGATGGGAGATATTTTGAAGTCTGTCTACAAGAAAAAACTTGCACATGTGGAAGATTTCAGTACGAGGAAATACCTTGTGAACATGCTTGGGCGGTATTGAAATGGAAGAGTCTACTACCAGATAAATATTGCTCAGATTTATATAAACCAAAGACAATGTTGAAGACATATAATATGCCTATACATCTTTTGCCGGATGTAAAGGCATGGTTGATTCCGGATAGCGTTATTGCTGATGACGTATTACCTCCAAAATTTAAACGACCTCCTGGCAGGCCAAAGGGTAAGCCTCGGAAAAAAACAGCAAGAGAGTTATCGAGGATTAAGGGGAAAAATACATGTAGCACATGTGGAATGACAGGTCACAATAGGCGTTCGTGTAGAAATAAGCCAAAAGATGTTTGAGGCTGTTTTTTTTTTTCCTAATTAAATTTGAATTGAAACTATATGCATTATGAATTAATTGAAATCTTTGTTTTTGTATACTTATATTACTCAAACTACGTCTTAATTTTGTTATGTGTTGTACATTAATGTGTGTGTTGTATGACATACAAAAGTAAATATTATACTCAATAAGTTTTAGCATATACTATATACAATGATTAATTTGAACAACATATATATTTGTTATACAAATGCGTAAATTAAATTTGTATATATATATACGCAACATGATAAAATGTTCAACATTAAACAAGTAGAGCTTATAATAATAAAACTCTTTTATCATATATACAAATAAAAACTGAACAACATATATTGAATATGGATATACAATTAATAAAAACATTAAATAAGTGCTAGTATATACTATATACAAATAAAAACCTGAACAACATATATCTTTTGTTATACAAATTCGTAAATGCAATTTGTACATGTATATATTTATTCAATAAGATTGTATATGTATATTTATTGCAATCTAACTGTATGTGCATATACAATTAATAAAATACATTGAATACATGCTAGTATATATTATATACAAATAAAAACCTGAACAACATATATCTTTTGTTATACAAATTCGTAAATGCAATTTGTATATATATATATATATATATATATATATTATAAATAAGATTGTATATGCATATTTAGATTACATATGTATATATATATTCAATTAGATTGTATATGTATATATAATAATTCAATTAAAATGTATATGTATGTATTTATTTATATAATACGTTAAACAAAATAACACTAATATAGAGTATATACCTTATACAATGAAATAAGTGTGACTATAAAATATATACACTTAATAAATTGAACAACATATATCTTTGTTATAAAAATTCGTAAATGCAATTTGTATATATGTACTCAACATGATAAAATGTTCAACAGTAAACAACAAGATCTTATAAAAAAATATAAAACATTATTAGCCTAAAATATAGTAATTGCATTAATTTGTATAGAAAACTGTGTGTGTGTGTGTGTGTATATATATATATATATATATATATATATATATATATATATATATATATATATATATATATATATATATATATACAATTTAATTGTATATATATATATATATATATATTTATATAATACGTTATACAAAATAACACAAAAAGATAGTGTCATATATTTTTATAACACTAAAATGATAGTTCAAAACAAGGACAATGATATTACGAGTTAATTAAAACAAAAGTTATGGTAAAATTGTTAATCTACGACTAACATTTTAACTGTCAACTAAAAACCAAAACAATGCTACAACTAAGGTATAAAACTAATGGATTGTAATCCTTTCAGAACTGTTGTTTTCTGTGCGATTCCTGACGGGTTTTAAAGGCGCTTCACTATCACTGACAGCTCCGGCTTGTATCTTTTGATTGCCGTAATTCCACAACAATGCACCGTATCTAAGGCGAATTTCTTCTGGGTCTAAATCTGCTGGAATGTCTTTCCTCTCACTCAAAAATTCCGCGTATGACGCAAAATACACTCCACAGCTCCTAAAAAAATTATACGAAAAAAAAGTTCAAATGTTATTATACTACTTAAAGTGTAACTATGTTCAATATAATATAAATTTATTGAATTTTTGAACTTACAAACTAGCAGCTGGTTGTTGGGGAAGGTCTTCCACATATACAATTTCGAAGGAATCATATACGGTATGACCTTGATATCGATGGTGGCTTGCAATATCCAAACCTTTCTTCAGATAAAAATCAGACTTTACAAGATACATTGGTATAAGCTGTGCATACTTCTTGATGTGATTGACAACAAATGAGTGGTGAGGAGAATTGTTGATTGAGTCATACACCTTGATGCATCGATCATTGAAAGATATGACAATCAGAATCCAATGTAACCTGCCTTGTAAGTTAACCGGGATGAATACATCATCGACTGTGTGCCATGGTGCATACACTAGCATCTTGTATTCATTAATATAATCAATAATCATCTCGTCTAACACTTCCTTAGAAAGGTCACCTTTTATTCCATAATATGCATTCCAAGCATTTAGAAAAACAGAGTTGAAATTGCAACATAGATTTGTGAATTTGTATGGGCTACTGTTGGAGTATTTGGCGTTTTTCCTTATATAGTAGAATAAGACATCTATGTGCTGTGATATAATGAGTAATAATATTATAATTTATACATTATACAATTTCATTTAATTTAAACATTTTTAATAATATAAAAACGGAAACATACCGAGTTATCAATCAACTGGCGCTCAAACCCGATATTGTAGAACCAATTCTTGTTGTCAATTGTCGCTACACCAAAATTAAAAAATTGTGGTAATGTTGCCTTTCCTTTCTTGTAGCGATCCTCCGCATAGTTCCTATTATAAATAATACAAAATAACTACACAAAACAAACAATTAAAAATGCAAGTGTATACAAAAAAAATAAATATGTTACTTTTTGTAATGCTTGACGAGTAAGTCTTCTTTCAGCCATATCCAAAAATTTGAAAACAAATCAGACTCTTCCTTATCAGACAATGAAACAAAAGGATGTTTCATGTAAAACACAACTGGTTGTCGGGACGAACTACCTGAAAAGATATGTATATAAATATTTACATCATGAAAACAATATGCTTATTTATGAAAATGTAAACATAAATAATTGTTGCTTACCATCATCCGACCCAAACGAAGTCATGTACGGAGATATGTTGAAGGGACCTGGGCGTCTATGCCTAACAGCTGGCATTGGTGTTACTTCAGCTTCAACTTGTTTTTGTAATACAATGTTTTGCAGTGTGTTCACGCTTGGAAGAAGATGGTCTGGCAATTCATCCTGTGATTCAGTTACAACTGTTTCCTGATTTGAATCAGGCATGTATACCATTTGTATAGGCGCTGCAACTATAATAGACTCCTCTGCTTCTGCAATACGCTCGTGAGATGCAGCATTGTATATGTTATATATTACCCGACTGTTTGAGCTACTTTCAGTTTCCCTTTGGGCATTTTGCTGGGCATCCACATTAGCATACAACACTAATTGATCTTGTGAGGCAGTGCCACATACATCATTCAAACAATCACCCAAAACAACTTGATCCAACAGTGGGAAATTCTTGTTTAGTTCTTGCAAGTTATCTCCCAGCTTCAACAGAAAATAATAACTTAAATATCTAAAAAATTGATTATAAATCATTATAATAAATTTTAAAATGTATATAATCATTTACGGATACCTCATGATCTTTTAATGCACTTGGATGACCTATCATTTTTTTTTGTGCACCTAACTGTGAAGACTTGGTATTTGACTGATGAACACGAGTGATATGCGTTTCTTGCATGCCATCTTCAAATGTAGCCTGAAAATAATGTAAACAATATAAGAAAATATGTTGTAGTATATTTTGTATAAAAATAAGTAATATGCCGATTTATAATAATTTGAGCTATAAAAATACTAGTATATAGTTCTTAATTATTTAATTTCAATATGTGTATAAACTGAATTAATGTGTATAAACTGAATTTACTTATATACAATTTATTTCATTTCAATATGTGTATAAACTGAATTAATGTATAAATATTGCAAAATAATACCTCTTGTTCTGTCAAATTTGCAGAATGACTTTGGGGTTCATGTGGAGTGTATGTGGGCTGGTGATGAACATCTCCGATGGGTAATTCTTGATCATCATCGACGACATTAACCTGAAAAAATAATTATACAACTGTATTCATTAGTATATATTATATTGTATATAAAAAATTAAAACAAAAAATTTATACATGTGATACCTTGGAATTCATGGCTTCCAACATTGTTTTGAATTTATCTTCAAGCATTTTTCTCAAATCAGCGAACTCGTCCTTGACCTATGTGAAAAAAGTGCATATTTCATTAATAATTGTATATAATCTTTTCAAATAACATATATTTGAATTGTATATTTGATTACCGATTTTTTTAATGCTGCAAATTCATCACGCGAAATTGTAATGCTTGTTGACTTCTTAATTTGCCCCATTTGTGTTCTGTCTTGTACACTTTTCTGCTCTCCATGTTCATTGTTGTGTGACGTACCTGCATCACTGTGTTTCTCAACACTGTTGATATTGATGGACTATGATCGTGTGGCTTTGCGCGCCATTGATCTTCGTGTGTATATCTTAATTGCCTTTGTTGAAGATTTGTTGATGGAGATGACTGTAACAGATTGCTTTTTCTTTTTCCTAATCGGTGAAGAACATTCAATAAATTTTTCTTTTCCTTTTCTGCTTGTTATACTGGGCGGGTTTTTGAAATCATCATCCGGATCTGTAACTTTATTATGATCAGTCTGCAGGCCCTGAGAAATCGATTGTTCTGTCGATGGTGGAAGTTGGAGGATTTTAATTTCCATCGTTGTTGGCTCAATATTTCTGAACTTAATCTGCATAATCATGAAAAATTCTAAGTCAATATAATAAAAATGTAATATACAAATTGTAGTAAGTAAATGTATACTAACTTCAATAATTGACAAATTGTATTAAGTAAATGCATACCGGATTATCTGCATCATTAAAAATTGTTTTCATGAAATAATCAAACCGAGGATGGTCGTTCTTAGTCACCCAATTGATAACCCGAGGAATGTGACTAGAAACCTTGACAGCAATCTTGTCATCAACATACGAGCAACATTCATAGAACCAAACTTGCATTGGAAGTGGAAAGCCCTGAATTCTGTAGTACTGTCCACATGGCTTTATCTTGTTGTTTATGGATTTAGCAAGTTCATTAAAAGCCTTCCGACCCCACGGATAATCCATAAATCTACCTGTTTCAACCAGATCAAAGTCCAACCTATCTATTGTTGTTGTAGTAGGTTCTACGGACATGATAAACTCATGTATATAATATAGAATCCCAAACTTGTATGCATCTTCGTGATTGTCACCCCATACCTTTGCTTTAAAAGCTTCAGCCAAACGAGCTTTAGTAACAGGAGAATTCCCTAGAAAATACTCATCGATGATTCTATTGGGTTGATCAGTATCAAAATAGAAGTCAGCACCATTATCAGAACAATTCAAATCAGAAATAATGTCAAATTCCCGTATTGTGAATCAAAGCGTTGTGCCATTTATATAAAAAGGTATTGCATTCACAGAACTACCTTCCAACTCCCTCAACATAATGCATCTAAACAATTGTGCTTGCACGTGACATCGTCTCATTGCTGTTAACTGTGCAAAACACGATGATGCACATATACGATTACATTGATTTGGAGGCAGTTTATTCTGAAGCTCATTCAATGTGTTGATTTGCGTATAACATTGCATGTGAATTGTCCTTTTTTCACGGTTCTTGCAAATATATCTAACTTCCTAAAAATAAAAAAAGTGTATCAAATAAACAGAGTATATATATTTTAAAAAAATCAATTTTAAAAGAAGTCATGTACAGATTAATTTCTGTATATATATATACTTACATATATATACAGATTAATTTCTGTATATATATACTTACATATATATACAATATACAATTTATAATCACATATGATATTTTCCCATCTATATAACTAAATCCAACTACAATATGTGTACATGAATATATTAGTTAAACATGACATTATATTCAATAGTTTGTATATAACTACTACAATATACAAAATTATAATCACATATGATATTTTCCCATCTATATAACTAAATCCAATAACTTTGTGTATATATTTATATAAAAAAAAATAATGAGCCTTTAATATACAATACCCTACTACCAGCTATTAAAACAGACATGTACATATCAATTTTTGTATATGTATATAAACTTAATATATACTAACTTCAATAATTTGTATATAACTAATAGAATATACAAATTCTAATCATATATTCAAATTTTCCATCTGTATAACTAAGTCCAATTACTATTTTGTATATATATACAAAAACCAAAAATAACATAAACATGCAATATATTATATACAATTACTAAACATGGAATATACTATATACAATACTTAATTTAATATTTTTTGTGTATTGACAACTAATTAACCAAAAAATTGTATCTAACTTTGTGTTTTAAGACACTATCTCATGATTATGAAGTTCTTCAGATCCGACAACTTCAGAAGCATTTTCCTTTTATTCAATGTTTACAGCTTTCCTCTTTCTTGTTCCTTGTATAATTTTAATGCCTCTAGCTTTGACATTTTTAATAACTTGTTGAACTGCCATAGGGTCGTTTTTTTTCTTTGATCTCAGCTCTTCCATGGTTTGTTCTTGTATAACTTTTTTGATTTTCCCAAAGACCCTACATTAACCCCAAAATCTTGAGTTAGCCCCATTGAAAAGGATGGTAAAATGTCAATAACATTGGCATGCAAAGGACTACCTCTGGTAATCCTCAAAGATGAAGATGATTCATTCATTGTTTGACCAATTTTAGATCTATCAATAACAAAAAAACGATTATTTCATCAAAATATATGAAAAATAAAATAATAAACAGAACACATATACAAATTTTAAATAAGTTAAAAAATAAAAGAGGTAAACAACTAAAATTAAGTAGTACTTACGAAATTGACTTCAACTTGGGGAGGGAACTTCAACTTCGGGAGGGATTACTCAAATTTTGGACAAAAATTTGAAATTCAAACCGGATAGCTGGAGTATTAAATGTAGGAGAAGACGTTAGAATGTGAAAAGGAGAGAGAAAATTATTTGTGAAAAGGAGAGAAAATTGTTTTGTGTATAATTATATACAAAATTAGAAAATAAGGTTTTTATACTATTGGTTACATAATAGGTTGTGGACCCCATTAATTATAGCAAAAAAAATAAACTATAATTATATAATGTAAATAAATTAAACTATACCCCTATTAAACTATACCCCTATGATATAATTAGTTATGAATGTTTATCATTTCATATAATTTTCCCAAAATGGAATCATATGAAAATCTTGTTTATTTTGAGATCATAAAGGTCTTCAAGTTAGACCAAACTGAATGACTACTATCATAACTCTTTATATCTGATTTCAAATGACTACAATCAATATTGTTTTTGATACTTTTATTCTTTTCTTTTAAATTTAATTTTTTTTCTCATTGTTCATGATGAACTATATGCATTGTTCATAAGTAGGTGATTATTAGGGCGGAGCTACAGTGCACTAAAGATGTCATCAAAAAATTGTAGTGTATATATAGATGAAATGTGATTCGATATAATTATGTTATAAGATTTAAATAACGCAATAATGTGAAAGGCATAATATATATATTGGATACTAAATTTAACTTTAAATTTTAACTTTGACTTTCAACATTCATAGTACATAAATAGATACTTTAACTATTCTACATTTCAATATATGTATTATGCCAATGTGAAACCGTCCTTAATGTGGCCAACTGTTCGTGTGCACAAATCGAATCCCGTTGGCTTTAGTTCTTTTATATCAATTGAATAATTAATTAATAATAATACTAGTTAATATGGAAAATTTATAAGAGATGAATAAATATATCCATAACCAATTGTATTCCAAACAAATGTGTCTTTGGCTTCTTTTTTTTTTTTAATTTTTTATTTATCTTTTCATTAAAACTTTAAAATAATACTTAGAAGTAATTCTATAACTTTGTCGAAATTAAAAGCGAAAATGCTACACAAAGAAATTTTAAAAAAAAATTGTATGATTTTTCTTTCTGTTCTTAGTGGCTGACGAAAGCATAAAACTTAAAAATAATTTTTTTATTAAATTGAAGCCTCTCTCTTTTTTTTTCTCCGTTGATTGACATCATATTAAATTCGGAAAAGGGCCTAAAATACCCTTAAGCTATTGAAAATGGTACAAAATTACCCTTCATCCAACTATTGGCTCCAAAATATCCTTTTCATCCACCTATTGGCTCCAAAATACCCTTGTCATCCACCTTTGAGTTTAAAATTGACCACTTATTTAATGATTTTAAATTTAAACTATGTAAATATTTTTTAAAAACTTGATGCTCAACTATTGGTTATAATTTAATTAATTTGTATCATTTATAAACCAACTCACTACCCACTCATTACTAACTAAACCCCACCCAATTAATCATCCAACTATTATATCAAAATCGTCATAAACACTACTAAAGCACAATGAAATTATAGATTCCTGAAAATGACATTCAAAATTATTCGAATCCGAATCAAAACTCCAATTAAATTTATGTTGAGCCGTTTATTTAAGAGGACACTTTCAATAGGATTCTCTTTCAAGATTGAATTAGAAATTTATAATTAGATGTAAAGAATTAATATATCCCGAATTAATTCATGCACTTTTTTAAAATATACTTTTATAAATATTTATCATTTGTTTTAAAACCTTTAATATATTATTTTGAAAAAAAGTTATGTTTAAAGTAACATCACATAATTGAGACGTAAGAATAATTAAGATGAACATAGTCAGACTTTTAAATTTGTCGGTAATTTTTATTTAGGCACTTGAATGTATGATAATTTACTTCTATAGATATTTTCGTCTCAAATTTTTGAAAACACTCAATTGGCAGTAGCTTTTGTGTTGTTGCATTAATAATGTGACGGGTTTATTAATTTGGTGGGTTTAATTAGTAATGTGTGGGTAGTGGATTGATTTATAAATTATACTAATAAGTTAAATTATAACAATAGTTGAGCGCCACATATTTAAATAAATATTTAAATAGTTTAAATATAAAACCGTTAAATAAGTGGACAATTTTGAACCTAAAGGTGGATGACAAGGGTATTTTGGACCCAATAGGTGGGTGGGAAGGGTATTATGGAGCCAATAGATGTGAAGGGTAATTTTATACCATTTCCAATACTTTAAGGGTATTTTAGGCCTTCCGTATTAAATTTAGTATGAACTCATTAGATTTAAATATTATGCATTTTGATTTTAAAAATTTTGGTGCATTCATTCATTAAAAATGTCAATTTTAACATTTGTAGTTTGATTCTGAATTATTATGGTGCATCCTTTTTTTTTTTGAAAAAAAAAAACAATTTGGACACCGTTTATAAAAAATTTGAATATGCAACTGAGAGATAGCAAATTAAAATTGAAATCGTTTTCCCATTTTCTGAAATTCATGAAACTGCAAACATATCTATAAACGGGATTATAACAAACTTTCAACGTAAGAGTGTGACCTAATGACTAATGAAGTCAAATGAAAATTATGAAATTGTAGATATTTCGTAAAATTAATCGAGGTATGTAAACTGACCCGATACCACTATTATCCAAGAAAAAGAGAAGAGAGAGTCCAAATTTTCGAACAACAATACATAAAGAAGAGATCATTAAATTTTTTAAAACATAATTACATATTTTTTCAGCTCATTATTTTCTTACAAAAATAAACGCCCTTCTCATGCACGTTTCAAACTTTTGAATTGAATAACCATATCTTATTGATGAATAAATAAAAATGTTATGATAAAATTCCTCAGTTTTTCCCCTAGTCCCCGCGTATTTATTTTTAAAATTGATAACCATAAACAAACGGTCACGACCCAAAACCGAGTCGCGACTGGTACCCACATTTACCCTCCTATGTGAGCGAACCAACCAATCTAACCTTAACATTTCAATGTATAACAACAGAAAATAATGCGGAAGACTTAACTCATTAATAAAAACCAATTCAATAACTACTAAAATTCAACATCTATTATTCCCCAAAATCTGGAAGTCATCATCACAAGAACATCTATGATCAAATTACTAAACTAAAAATGTCTAAGAAGCTAAAACAAATAAAAGCTAGTCCATGCCGGAAGTTCAAGGCATCAAGACTTGAAGGAGAAGATCCAGTCCAAGCTAGACGCATTAGCTCACCCTGAATTTCCGATGTGGTGAAGACTGGCTAGATTTACTGTTGAGTTGAAGACGACGGCACGTTTGCTGCACTCCACAAATAACAAAGAAGAAGACATAAAAGTAGGGGTCAGTACAAACCACGGGTACTGAGTAGATATCATCGGCCAACTCAAAATAGAAAACAGTATATATCAGTTAATATCATAAATCAACTATAAAACTCAACATGTAGCAACAACAAGTACTATAGTCATCAATAAGTACCATTAAGTTCATCCATGAGGGCTCAAGCCTCAATACCATACTCATTTGGGAATTAAGTTCATTATGTTGAGTATATTAACTTCTTTCAAGATTCATTATCTTTCCTCCTCTTGTGTCGGTACGTGACACTCCGATCCCCTACTACTATATGTCGGTACGTGACACTCCGATCCCCTAATTCTACGTGTCGGTTCGTGACACCCGATCCCCTAATACTATGTGTCGGTACGTGACACTCCGATCCCCTAATACTACGTGTCGGTTCGTGACACCCGATCCCCTAATAATATGTGTCGGTACGTGACACTTCGATCCCCTAATTCTACGTGTCGGTTCGTGACACCCGTCCCACTAATACTATATGTCGGAACGTGACACTCCGATCCACTAATCTCATTCTATCAACTCATCAAGCCTTCTCTATACCAAGGCATCATCAATCCCATTACTTTAATTCATCAAGCCTTCTTTTATACCAAGGCATCATCATTAATAACATAGATTAAAGTTTCTTTCAAGATTTGGGATTCAATAGTTTTCATCATGCTTGTTTTATCACAATCACATAATCATATTCATGCAAGCATACAATTAAGCATATAGAAGACTTTATAATACTACCAACACATATCATTCGCTATTAAGAGTTTACTATAAGATAGCATAAAAACCATAACCTACCTCCACCGAAGAATTGAATTCAAACAAGCAAATTCCCAAGCTTTGATATCCCCTTCGTTCGATCCTCTCTCTCTGTTCTTTCTCTTTTTCTTATTCAAACCCTCTTTCTTTTACCCTAATTAACATATAATTAAGTGTAAAAGATGACAATAATACCCCACTAATTAACTCAAAGTTACCTCTTTTATCCCCCAAGAAATTGAGTTATTAATATAAACCCACGAACTATATAATTATAGCAGGAATAGTCCAAAACGCCCCTTTAAAACTTAACCAGAAATCTGACTCCGACTGGGATTACGCAACCTGTGACGGCCCGTCGTGCCTGCGACGGTCCGTCATGCAGGTCGTCGCAAGGATCAGAAACTCCATTTTTCACTAAAGAGTCTGTGACGGTCAGTCACGCCTGTGACGGTCCGTCCTGCACTTCCGTCACGACGTTTAGAGAATCGTTCCCTGTACCAAATTCTCAAGAGTTGAAGTGTTTTGAAACGGGCTTTCACGACGGTTCGTCGTAGATGTGACGGTCCGTCCTGCAGGTCCGTCACAGATTACAGAGAGTCGATTTTAGTACTCAAATTTCAGAATTCTAAGTGTTCTGGGACGAGACACCCTCGACGGTCCGTCGTGCCCATGACGGTCCGTCGTGGTATCCGTCGTCTCAACCAGTTTTTCCAGAAATAAAATTTGCTGCTCAAAACGACTAAACAGGTGTAAAACAGGTCGTTACACAAACTTATTATTATTATTTATTTAGTTATTTATTTATTTATTTTTGAGGAAAAAAAAAACTTTACCAAGATTTGTTCTTTGGTTAACCCCAAAGGACGCTAAAAAAATACTGGCCCTTTGAATTCTAAAGTACCCAGTTGTTTGGAAGGGAAATGGAAATATCTGGAATCTTCTAATGAATTGAGGCAGCAAATAAAAAAAAAAGTTTATATTATTTTCAATTAATTGAAGGAAAAAATGTGTGGAAATAAAAGGTCTAAGTTAGGATCTATGTTTTGCATCACTATAATTAATTAATTTATTACTAATGTAAGTGTATATCATATATTCATATTGTACGTATTACCTTCATGTCATGTACTGTTGGTTGTATTATATTTGGCATAAACGATATACTATGCATTTGGTATTTTTAAAATATGTCGTTATTTTTATTTAAAATTTAAATTAATATCATATTTTTATCATTTAATTATATTTTCAATATCTTATTTATATTCGTCATGAATCTTATTTTTATATTAAATAACTGTAAAATTTGATCTCAAAAGATCTGTCTTCTCTGATAGCATATGTGAAAATTTGTGGTCATCAAAAATAAGCTTTAAAAAACTTATTTACTAAATTAATTATATTCTCATCATAAATTTACGTACATTTAATGTGTCGGTTTTATTTGTCAAACGTGTTATTTGTTTATTGATAGATAATATTTCTCCACATATGATTTTTTTGTTTGGTATTTATTGGTTATTAATAAATATATTTAAGAATAAAAAAGAGTAAAAAATTTTAGGACCATATAAAATGACTATGGTCGACAATTTAGACCAAGTTCATCCATTATGGTGGATTTTAATATTAAGAAACAACATATGATTGTTTAATTAAAATTAAAATACGATATTTGACCTTATGATAAGGTGGAGTTATAAACACGCATATCACATGTTCCACTTTTTGCAAATACAATCAAATTAAACATGCAATTAATTACTTAATCTTACTAAAAGGGGTGTGTATACTTTTGGTGGAAAGCAATATTATATATTAAATTAAAGGACATAACAAAAGTTTAAGGCTTAATTACAAAATATACGGATAATTTAGATATTTGATATCATAATGAAAGTTGTGAAAATTGACTTAATAATTTTTCAAATTCGTTATAGATATTATATCAAAATGGATTGTACATTATATCCCGATATAAAATGAATTTTAAATTATTATTCGCTTGACACAAAAAAAATTTCAGAAATTGTCACAATATTTGATAAATATTTTAAAACTCTCACTTTATTAGATAACGTTATTAAATGTAGTACTAATATTTATGGCTCTTAAAAAAATACTCTCTTTTTTTTTTTTTTTTAATTTTAATTTGATATAAAAAAAATTTTAAAAAATAAGAATGATATTTGAATCATATGCCAACAAACTAAATGTAAGTATAATATATTAAAAAAATTAATTGTATAATTTTAAATAGGTCAGATAAAAAATAAACTAAAAAGTTGTCAAATAAAAAAAAACTTTTTTGAAAAAGAATAACAAGTAAAACAAATAAAGTAACATGGAGAGAATTGTAATTAAAAAGGAAAACCATATAGATGTACACTTCGTCCATCTAGCTACTTTAATTACCATACGTTATTCATACACTTCAATTGTATAAGTTGTGTATAAATATATAGATTATATGCCTAATATATGTATATTTAATATTAAATATATGCTACCTATATAATATAAAATATATTTTATAAACTAGACTTACGAAAGTTGGAAATTTTCTTATGTATGGAGTAATTCATTTAAATTGAACAAAATCTCAATTTCAAATTTAACTATCTCATGTTTTTCCCTTCTCTAATTATATAAAAATATTCCCCTTATTTTGTTTCTCATTACAACTCATCTAGATTTTTATCATCCCATTTGCCGAATTTAATTGACTTATTCTGCGAACTTAGATACAAAATTTTTAACGGAACAATTAAAACAATATAACAACAGTAATGAGAAAAAAGAAGAAGAAGAAGATAAAAGTCATTAAGCACTATGAGTTGAATTTTGACATATACATAACAATACATTTTAGCATATAAATTATGTAAAAATGTTTTACTCCCTTTGTTTCAGAATATACATTTCAAAATTCACTCTTTCAATCCCTAAACCTTAACACGATCCAAATAAACCTCAAACTATTAGAGATCTCATGAAGCAAACTTAAAAACCAACATAAGGTGTTGGAAGAATATTGGGTTGTGTTGAAGATGATGAAGAATAATTATCTTTAGAGACGATCGCATCTACACATACTTCCACAAACTCTATCACCATCTTTACAATCTCCATGCATATCTCTAACTTTTGAATCATCCTAATATCAATAATAATAATAATGATGATAAAATCTTTGAATTTTTCTTCTTCTTTTTTTTCTAGTCTCCGCGTATTTCTTTATGGTATAATAAGATCTAAGAAGGATTTTTCTCTTTATGTTATATAGATATATATAGTTATAATAAACGCCCCCCATGGTTATGGAAAATTTAAATATGGCCTTTGAAACTACCCTAGGGACTATTATTATTTTGTTTGTTTCTGTGTGTGTGTGTGTATTTCTCTCTCAAACATTACCACACGAGTCGACAAGTTTGGAAAAAAAATGCAAGGGGATGTATTCTCCATGAAAATGCTATTTTATTTAAATTTATTTTATAAATAATAATAATAATAATATTAAACTTACAAAATAGTTAACTTTATTCTTTCAATTTTACTTTTACTGAGAAATTTTTATAACCATACAAATATTATCATGTGTTTAATATGACATATAATTTCAAAAGCCTATACGTCACATAAATGCTTAGGGGTGTCATATGTGTGGATTGATTTTGAATTGGACATATTAAAATGAAGTAAAATAGAAATTAAATTGAGTCATGACCTGCTCCAATTTATTTTCAGCTCAAATGTGCTAACAATCGCGTTAAGTCATGACTCGCCTAATTTGACTCACTTAATCTCAATTTTGACATATTATTAATGACTTTTATAGTCATAACTTGAATTTCACTCAAGAAAAAGAAGAAGCTATAAATGGATAAATAAATTATCAAAATTGCATCAATGGCGGAACTCAAATTGAATGCAGAGAAAATAAAATTGTATTTTTGTTGAAATGGAAAAGTGAAGTGCTTCCATTCACAGTTGGGGTAGATATACACGAGCATAACATTTGCATTGGAATCTTCTAGAGAGAATATAACTAATCTAACTCACTAACAACTTCTAACTAATTAATTGATTAGTCGACTAACTAAAACTGAAACACGATTAATATATTAACTACAATCTTTAATACCCTTCCTCAAGTTAGTGGTGATAATCTCATAGCCAGCTTGTCTAGGATAGTTGAGTGCTTAAATCCAGTAAAAGCCTTGGTAAGGATGTCTGCAAGTTGATTGTTAGTAGGAACATGTTGTAAGCATATGAGCCCCTCCTGAAGTTTATCTCGTAAAAAATGATAGTAAACTTCTATGTATTTTGTTCTCTCATGAAACACAGGGTTATGAGTAATGTGTATGGCAGATTGGCTATCACAGTAAACAACAATGAGAGAAGGATCAGATATAGTTAATTCAGTCAGCAGTCTGTGTAGCCAAGTAAGTTCTCATACCAACTTTCTGAATGACCTATAATTTTCTTCAGCTGATGATAAGGAAATGGTCTCTTGCTTCTTGGATTTCCAACTGATAGGGTTGTTCCCGAGAAAAACTAAATATCCACTCACTGATCTCCTGGAGTCTAGACAAGAGGCCCAATCAGAGTCACAATAGGCTTGCACTGTACAGTCAACATCATTTGATAAATGTACTCCTAATGTGGGATCTTGTTTCAAGTATCTGAGCAGATGAAATGCAGCTTGTAAATGGGGAATCCTAGGATCTTGCATGAACTGACTTAATTGTTATACTGAATGCTATGTCCAATCTAGTGTTTGTGAGAAAATTCAGTTTTCTAATTAATTTTCTACAGTATGTAGGACCAGAGACTTGTACTCCTTCTTTGGATCTCAGCTTAACATTTGGATCTAATGTAGAGGATAATGGAGCATAGTTGAAACAATCATATTCTCTTAACAGGTCCAGCACAAACTTTCTCTGGGAAATGAGTACACCTTCTGCTGTATCAAGAATTTCTAGTCCCAGAAAATAGTGAAGTTATACAAGGTCCTTTATCTTGAAAGTGTCGTGCAACTACTGCTTAAGTTATGTGATTTCAGTGGTGTTTGTGCCTGTGAGAAGAACACCATCTGCATATATTATCAAAAATACTAACAAAGATCATGAATTTTTGTAGAATAATGAGTAATCATGATGTGAGTGTGGGTATCCTCTAAGAGACAAAGCTTCAGTCAATTTGGCATACCATTACATGCTAGCCTACTTAAGTCCATAGAGTGATTTGTTAAGCTTACACACTAATCTATTATCATAAACCTCAAGACGTTGTGGTACTTGAATATATTCTTCTTGTATATTACCATGAAGAAATGTATTGGTGATATCAAGTTGAGACATACTCCACCCTTTCTTTACAACACATGCCACCAAGGTCTTGACAGTTGTCATTTTACTACAGGTGAGTATGTTTCTGTGTAGTCCACTCCAGCCTATCGAGTGTAGCCTTTCACTACTAATGTTGCCTTGAATCTTTCAATGCTCCAATCAGCTTTGTGCTTAACTTTGTACAACCATTTTGATCCAATTGCTTGTTTCCCTATTAGTAATTCAACAAGACTCCATGTGTTGTTAGCATAGAGGGCTTCAAATTCCTGAATCATGGATTTCTTCCAGGCAGGACTAATAGATGCTTTTTCATATGATAATGGATCCCTATCACGACAAACATTCTTAACCAAAGCTTGACTATTAGATGCAAGGACATCGGGGGAGATGTGATGGTGTCTGGGGAACAATGATTTGAGTGAAAGGTAAGGTGTAGTTTTCATGGAAGGCCTGGTGACAGTAATGTTAACAAGTAGTCATTTAAATGCAATGGAAGTTTTTGTTCTCTATCTGATTTTCTTTGTAAAGGTTGAGATGGTTGTATGGGTTGGTGTTCTCCAGCTTGTGGTTGAGAGTGGTCAATGGATTGAGAGGGTGATGATTAGGATGGTAATTGTGGGGGCTGTTGTTCATTAATAAGTTAGAGTCCAGAGTTAGAACATGAATTACTGTCTGCATAAGCTTCAACTCTTTGATCATTTACATAATTATTATGAGACCTTGAATCAGTACAATAAAAAAAAAATCAACAAAACTAGGAAAGGTGTTCTGGACATCTCTAAGAGCAGAACATTTGTCTAATGACAAATAAAAAGGAAAAATGTATTCATGGAATACTACTTCTCTAGACACATATATCTTTCTTGTGGCAAGACTCATTACCTTGTAGTCTTTAGTTCCAAAAGGATATCCCACAAAAACATGAGGTGTGGTTCTTGGTCCAAACTTGTTTCTGTGAACCTTAGGTACAGTGGGGTAACAAAGACATCCAAAGGATCTGAGTTGATTGTAGCTTGGTTTTCTATTGTATAGTAGTTCATATGGCCATTTATTGTGGAGATGGTTTGAAGGGAGTCTGTTTATTAGTTGGGTAGCTGTTGGAATACATTTTCCCGATATTTTAGAGACAGTTCAGATTGAAACAAGAGTGCCCTGGCTGTTTCTAGTAAGCATTTGTATTTGTTTTCTACCACACTATTTTGTTATGGTGTATATGGACAACTTTTCTGATGGACAATGACTTAATTTAGAAAGAACTGGATTGCTTTATTGTTAGTAAACTTTTGGCCATTATCAGACCTGATGCTTTTGATGGTGGTTTTGAATTTATTTTCCACCATACTTGTAAATGACTTTAATACATGGAGGGAAATAGGAGATGGGTCCAACTAGACCTACTGTAATCATCCATAAGAGTGATGAAGTACTTATAGTGATCATAAGTAGGTTCATCGTATGGTCCCCATAGGTCAATATGAAATAACTCAAATTTGGAATGCTTTGTTTGAAGGGCAATCTTTCTTGTCTTGCCATTGGGAAAATGGTGTATAACAAGGATTATTTTGGAGAAAAATTAGCTAGAAGTGTGGATATAGTCCTTATGTTATCGCCAAGCCTGTTATGCCACAACGGATCTACACTATGTTTTGCAGTCACACATGATTTATTAGCAGACAACATATTTTCATTACTTGCAGTAGAAGTACAAATGAGTGAATTAGGAAAGACTTGAGAAGATATGTCAAATGTGGGTATCTTACAAGTGGTTTCATGAAATGGCTTAGTGTCAACTAAAGTATCATCTCCAATAGTGACAAGAAAAGGAATGTGACTATTATTAGAAAAATAAAAACACATAGTTCTAACATTGACAGCAGTTTTCAAACATTTTGCACAAAGGAAATACAGTCCATCTTTGCAACTACCAATCACCCAAGGCCTCTTCACTAAAGGGGTCTGCAAAAGACATAATGAACTAGTGAACAAAACTATGCATTTCATGGAAGTTACCAACAAATGAATCAAAATGAGATTGTACTTGAATGAAGGAACATATAACCCTTTATGTAAAGTAATCTGAGAATTGATTAACACATCACCAAATTCAATTACTTTAGCTCTGTACATATTAGGCAGTGAAACTAACAAAGGATAAGGTAAGGTTTTAATATTGGTTATGGAATTTCTGTTAAAGGTCACATGATTGGATGCCCCTGAGTCTATAATACACATATCAAGATTTGATTCAAAACATTTACATATATGTTTGTCAATATCAACAGAAGAAAAGCAAACAACAATACTTGCAAAGTTCATAGAGTTGGCATTAGCATTCGAAGTGTTAGTATTGGATCTCTCCCTTATATTCTCATTCTGAAAATGCTAGATCAAATCACTGATCTGTACATATTGCTCCTTTGTAATATTAGCATTAGAACAACCATCGATTCGTGAAAACTCTTCCCCGTTAGCAAAATTAGTAGACATCGAATCAGCAGGACTTCCATGTATATTAGCCATCATCCTCTTTCCTTTAAAGTTCTGATTGTTTGGTTTGTAAAGCTGACCATTGAGCTAATTATGTAATAAGGTGCTTTGTTGTTACTTGGGAGATAACCATGGATCTTGTAGCATCTATCTCTGGTGTGACATAGTCTCTTGCAAAAGTCACAAACAAAGGCATTTCTTCAACTTCTGCTACTTTGATAGAAAGTGTTGCCTGAAAAATTATTGTTTCCACCAGGGTTGTTGTTACCCCTATTGTAGCTAGTTCTAAAATTCCTTGTTAGGTTGACTTTGTTAGGAACAAAACTTGCATTCAGAGAAGTTGCATTTACGGACATTCGACCAGCAGGTCGAAATTCTCTCTGTTTTTCCTCATGAATTAGCAATGAAAAACATATGCCATTGAGGAGAGTGGATTCATCATAACAATATTACCCCTCGCCACTGTATATTTATCTCATCTAGCCCCATAAGAAACTGGATTAAGCAACGATCATGTTATGCTTTATGCATGTTTTCCTTTGCACACACACAGACACAACTACATTGATTTCTCACATTAAATGTGCTTAGTTCTTCCCATAATTTCTTCATCCTCGTGTAGTAAACAGTGATGTCGAGAACCCTCTGTGTGAGATCATTAATTTCCTTTAAATTTTATACAACTTGTCTCCGTTTGTCTGATCATAGCGATCTTCTAGTTCATTCCACAGTTCCACAGAATCATTGACATATTCTACACTATCCAAAATCTCTTTAGTCAGAGAATTCAAAACCCAGGATGTTACCATGTCGTCGCACCTCTGCCATTGGCGGGACATGGAAGAATTCACAACTGGATTCACACAGCTTTCATCGATGAATCCCAGTTTGTTTTTCACCGAACTCGCATCACTCCTCTTTTCCATGAGCGATAACCTGCTCCATCGAATTGAGCAGAAACAAGCATCATCCTTGGGCAGTCTGAGGGAAGTACATACACAACACTTGTTGAATCATTATTAGTAACTGTAGCATTTTCAAAAGCAAAAATTTCACTAACCATGATTTCTGTTGATCAATGAAGTTCAATGTACAAGCCATATGGTGTGAATCAGTTAGTTTGTTAGAGAATGTAAAACTGTACATAGTTAGGTTGATAACTGAATGTGTATAAGCTAAACTATAAATAGTCAGCTACATGAATGTAATAGTTAGATAAGTCAATTCAATGTAAAAGTAATCTTCTCTTCATTTCTTCTCTCTTCTATCCTTTTCTTTCTCTACAAGTTAGCAACTTATGAATCTCCATTAATGGAGTTTACATGGTATTAGAGCCCAAGATCATAGGCTTATTCCACAGTCAAATTCCTTCATTAGGTGCTCACATCTCACCAGTGTTTTTTAGGTGAATCACAAGGAAACATCAAAGACAAATTGAAGTATTTCTCTGTTCATTCAAATGACAATTCCATTTGCTACAACTGTTACAAGTAATAGTGCTCCATCCATGGCAATTTTTCCAATGATTGATCATAATCACCCACTCTTTCTACAACATACAGACACTCCAGGTAGCTCACTCATCTATCTCCAATCAACTGGATCTGAGAACTATGCACTATGGAGTAGATCCTTTAGGATTGGACTTGTAGGTCAAAGCAAGTAAAGGTTTGTCGATGGTCGTTTCCCTAAATCTCTGTTCGAACCAGTGTTGCATGATCAATGGGAGAAATGTGATGCTGTGGTGTTATATTGGATTATGAATGCAGTTCGACCTGGAATGCTGAGTTCTTTTGTGTATGCTTCTGATGCTCAAAAAGTATGGTTGGATTTGAAAGAGCGGTTCGACACTGTTAATGGATCTAGGATCTTTCATCTTCACAGGGAGATCAACACTCTCTCACAAGAAACAGGTCAGTTGCTGACTACTTCTCGAAGTTAAGAGATCTCTGGGATGAGTATGATGCACTCATGCCCTGTCTTTCATGTCCTTGTCCAGAGTCAAGGAAATTTGGAGAACATTGTGAGTACCAAAGGTTGTTACATTTCTTAACAGGTCTGAATGAGTCCTATTCTCCTCCTCAAAGCCAAATTCTTATGATGAATCCAATTCCTATGATAAATAAAGCATATTCTCTTCTTATGGATCAAGAGAGTTAAAGGAATTTAGTTTCCTCTGCTTCAATTAATTCAGGAACTAGTGCAATTAATGGCACAACCTTGTATAGTCACAGAGGTACTACGTATACCCATAGATCTTGATCCTTTAAGGGAAGTTCATCAATGACAAATGGAGGTTTCTACTAGTGGTGCTAGCGCATCTGGAACTTACAAAGGAAGGAGGCCAATGGTGCAATGTGATCATTGTGGCTGCAGAGGTCATACCAAAGATCAGTGTTACATGATAGTTGGATATCCAGCTGATTTTAAGTCTAAAAGGAAAAATCTATCTTTAGGAAGCTTTGATAATCAAGTTGAACTGTCTCAAAGTCTTGAATCAGGAGCTTAGTCAACTAAAGTTCAACAAACTGGAGCTCTTTTCACTCAGGACCAGTATCAACAGATCCTGCAGCTATTATCCAGGCCTGGTGGTGAAACGACATCTACTCCTCCTGCTAGAGTGGCTTCTATAGATGCAGGTATTCTTTTTTCAACTTTTGTTTGTACCTATGATGTTAATGAATGGATAATAAATACCGGAGCTACGCATCACATCACCTCCCAAATTAACACACTAACTACATGTATGGAAGCACCTGCTAACTCAGATAGTAGAGTACACTTGCCAAATCGAAATACAGTTTTAGTGTCTCATATTGGTATTACTAATATATGTACTAATCAGACTATCTCCAATGTTCTCTTCTTACCTGAATTTAAAGTAAATTTATTGTCAGTTTCTAAACTGACTAAGGAACTCAACTGCTTGGTAGGCTTCTTTCCCGATTTTTGTATCCTCCAGGATCTCTCCACTGGTCAGGTGAAGGAGATTGGTAAGAATTATCATGGTCTTTACATACTACAAAGAGGATCACATCAAGGGCCACATCAAGCTCCAAAAAACTGGCCAATACTAGTAATAGAAGACTTTCTAGTGATGAATCTATGTCAAAGTCTATGTCTAATTCTAAAACTGTTAATGTATGGAATCGGAGGTTAGGTCATGCACCTATTGATGTAATAAAATGACATGAGTCTCTTAGTTTGTTACAAAACAAGGATCACACTCACTGTACAGTAGGTCCTTTAGCAAAGCACACAAAACTTTCTTTTTCTGTAAGCACTACTATGTCCAAATCTGCTTTTGAGTTGCTACGTTGTGATATATGGGGACCATACAAAGTACCCATTCATAATGGAAAAAGATTTTTTGTGACTATTGTAGATGATTTACAGCAGATACACATGGGTTTTTCTGATTGCAACTAAGGCTGACACTGTTGTTGTTCTCATACAATTTCTCACACAGGTTGAAAATGTGTTCTCTACTAAAGTTAAAGTCTTAAATACATATAATGGTTGTGAGTTTCTTAGTCATGTGGTTAAAAATTTAGTGTGTGATCTTGGTATTGTTCATCAAACTACTTGTGTATACACCCCACAACAAAATGGGGTGACTGAGAGAAAACATAGGACCATACTAAATGTTGCTAGAGCTATCAGGTTCCAAGCCTCCCTCCTTATCGCACCTCAAAGTTTTTGGGTGTTTGTATTATGTTGTGTGTCCCAAAGTCTTAGATAGGTTTGCCTCTAAAGCAATTCCTGTTGTCTTCATGGGTTATTCTTCAACTCAAAAAGGGTATATTTTATATGATGTTCATGCTCACTTATTTTTTGTGAGCAGACATGTAATTTTTCATGAACATCTATATCCATTTAAAGATCTCAAAGCATTTTCTAATCCCATATTTCCAGTCTTAGAAGCAGTTTTCCCTGATGTTGAAAGTCTAGGTGAGCCGTCTGTCACTTTAACCTCCACCACAAACTCAGTTGTACCAGCTCTATCCATTCATAAAGAGCCGACTCCAGATGTGTCTACAACAATTGAGCCAACCAGGAGATCAACTAGGCAGAGTAAACCCCCCATATGGTTGCATGACTTTGTCACTACATCTAAAGGAAATGCATGTTCCTACCCTATTACTAATCAGCTCTCTTACTCTCATTTGTCACAAGCTTACAACCAGGTGTTGAAGGCTTACTCAGCTGTATGTGAACTTGCATCCATTTACGAAGCTGTTTTTGATCCTGCATGGATAAAAGCTATAGAACTGGAAATAGCAGCTTTAGAAAGTAATAATACATGGAGCATTGTTGATCTTCCACCTGGTAAAAAACTCATTGGTTGTCGATGGATTTATAAAATCAAGTATCTCTCCGCAGGGGATATAGAAAGATATAAAGCACGGTTGGTGGCAAAGGGGTAGTACCTCTTCTCAAGGCATTGATATTGGTGAAACCTTTAGTCCTGTGGCTAAGATGGTTACAATTAGGTCAGTGGTTGCTCTTGCAGCTTCTAGAGGGTGGTATACTAGAAGAGGTATACATTAATATTCCCAGTGGTTTTGCTAGACAGGGGGAGACTCAGAAGGTCTGCGAACTCCACAAGTCATTATATGGACTCAAGCAGGAACCAAGAGAATGGAACATGAAGCTAACAGAAGCATTAGTAGATATGGGATTCAAACAGAGTCACTATGATTACTCTTTATTCACAAAGTTTGTTGGCTATGACACAGTGATAGTACTAATGTATGTGGATGATCTTATAGTTACTGGAAGCAATCTGAAACTCTTGTGTGACACTAGACATGAGATTCAAAAGAAGTTCTAGATGAAGGACCTAGGTGAACTTAAGTTTTTTCTGGGAATTAAGTTTTCTAGGTCCGACAAAGGCATACTCATGTCTCAAAGGAAATATGCATTAGAGCTAATTTCTGAATCTGGGCTAGGGGGAGCAAAGCCTGCCTGCACACCGCTTGAGATGAATCAGAAACTCACTTCTGTACAGTATGATAAACACATTAATAATGGAATTCCTGAAGGTGACACAATTCTTACCGACATTACAAAATACCAAAGACTGGTAGGGAAACTTTTGTACATTACTGTTGACACCCAATTCTGACAGACCTTTAAATTTTTTAGGATTACTATTTGATTAAATACGTATTTTAAAATTTCTTTTAAGTTTAGACTTTTAGTCGATTTTACTTGAAAATTATATATTTTAGTATGTTTTACTTTATAAAATTATAGTAAATATTATTAAAATATATTAAAATTATTAATGAATTTCGAATGTTTTAAAATTTAATTGATTTTCAATTATATAAAAATATTATAATATATGTAGTATTTTAATTAAATAGTAATTCCTAAATTTTTTCAAAATTATTTAAATCCTAACCTATTTTATTTTAATTTCTTTCAATTCTAGCCACTCTAATTCAAATTTTATTTCAATTATAGTCACCCTTTCATTTCAATTTTAGTACCCGGTGCCTGTCTCCTCCCGTCTTCTTCTTTCCCTCTCTCTCCCTTCCTTCTCCCCTTCTCCCTCTCTCCGCCTCCCTCTTCTTATTTCTCTCCTCCCTTCGCCTCTTCTCCTCCGCCCCCTCTTCTTTTTATCTCTTTGCAGGACCACCGGCAACAACAACATCCAGGCGAGGCGACCAGCAGCTCCAAGTTGCAGCAGCAACTGCTCCAGCCAGCAACAGCTCTGCGAGGACCAGCAGCAGCTTCCAACAACTCCGGACAGCAGCCACTAGCGACAATGGCACTGCCAAAGATGAGCAGGAAAACCGGCCAGCAGCAGCTTCAACTCCGGCAGTGGCTCTCCCTAAGTGAGCACAACAAGCTCTGGCGTAGTTCGAAAGTCTTGGGTACATCCTTTTATTTTATTTCTATTCCACTTGCTCATCTTATAATGTTTTATTATGTTCATTATGCTTGATGGTAAAATGGTGCAAATTGGCCGATCAAAACTAGCACATATTTTGTCTCTCTGGAAATTAGAATAATTTGCACTTTGAATTAATCTCAATGTCATTGTTGTTCTTATGGTATATAATAGCTAGATTTAGGTGCTTATTTATGATTATGAATCAATAAATCAATTATGGCTCTTTTTTCTATAATTTTGGTTCATCTAATTCTTTAAAATCCTATTAGCAATTGTTATTGATCTGCTTTGCTATTTAGAGCTTGTTAACTTTGCCCCAATATGTCAAAAATGCTAAAATTAGCATGTGGAGGGAATTGTTCTTACATGTTTAGTGTATGGTAAGCTTTTATTCGATGGATGTAAAAAGGGTTTTGACTTATTTGTTTACCTTAATTAAAGTTTTCAGCATATTTTGTATTTGATAAAAGAATAGATGTTGAACTAATTTTACTCTTTGTCAAAAGAATTCAATGTTATAAATCGATTTCCCTTTCCTTTCAAAAATAATTAATTCATTTTTCTTGCTTCATATTTGGTAATAACGAGTTAATAGTTATTTTCTGGTACGACTGAATAAAAAAATAAAATATATATATTAATTGATCTGCTTTTCCTTACTTGAAAATTGACTGATTTTTTACTTATTTTTATATGCCTCTTCATTAGTTAAGGAAAAAATAATTTTACTCTTTCTAATTTATTCTTATTTGTTTATATTTGGTAGCTTAATAATAATTTAATTTTAGCTCTTCTTTATTTAAGAGAAAATATTATTATTTTTTCTAACTTTTATTCTTACTTATCTATTTTTGATAATGAAATATTTTTAAAATTTTCTAATTTTGGTTCTTCTTTATTTAAGGAAAAAATAATATTACTCTCTCTTGATTTATTTTTACTTTCTTATATTTGGTAAAAAATAATTAAAATATTTTCTGATTTTTGGCTCTTCTTTAAAATAAGAAAATTGTGACTAATTGATTCTTTTAAATATTTATTTTCCTTATTTGTTTCCCCATCTTCTACTATATAAAGAGACCTCCTTCTCATACTTTCATCACACTAACTCAACTCATTCTCACTTTTTATAACAAGTTCTCTCATTACACTAAGTTCTCTCATTCTCGCATTGCTCTCTCTTGAAATACTATGAACATTACTCTCTATTCTTGAAAGAGAATTAAGAACTTTAGTAAGACTTTGCACCAGTCTTTGGGGTATTGTTGTGTTGTGGTTGTGGATCAAAAACCTTACTTACTAGTTGACATATAATTCTGCATAATCGGTTAGTTCTTTCTATTAGTTTAACTTTGGTTTTGCATAATTATGAATATTGTAGTGCATTGAAAAATAAAACAACAAGGAAGCATCTGACTTAGTTTCATTACCCTTTCCCTTTATGTGCGACAATGATGACTCTTTATCTATTTGGTGTGTTGTTTATGTGAAAGCAATCGGTTATTATGAATATTTGATACTATGATTATTTCTTTTATTATTATATATTTGTGTTACATTACCGTTTTAGCAGATTTGAATTCAAGATTTAAAAGAGTCGCGAAGAGAAGGAAGATTAGATAAGACGATTTTATTTGGTTTATGTTTCTATGTATAATTTTTACTTTGTAATAATTTATAACTCTTTAACGGTAACTCTCAATATATATATATATATATATATATATATATATATATATATATATATATATATATATATATATATATAATAATAATAAAATATTTGGGGGGATCACCTAGGGGAGGGGATTTACATGCTACTTGTTTACCGTAATTTTCAAAGTTAGAAATAATGCCTATAGGTATTATGTGATTTTAAACCTTTTAACCACCTAGAATTCTTGTTTATAGGTGTTGTAATCTAACCAATTTTCAACATGCTTAATGCTTTGTTTGTTAACGAGTTTCAAAATAACTAGATTCCAATAATTTTTGAATGTTAAAATCAAATCCCAATAATTTAGTAGGCTCATCGATTAGATGTTAAAAATATGTCATAATTTTTCAGCATTGTCTTATCATGTAGAAATCATGCCTAAGGATTAAAATATTTTTTTTTTCATATCATTTGGAGTTACAAAATTATGCTTATATGTGTTGGTCCATTCTGAACACCTAGAAATCATGTTTATAGGTTTGTAAATAAATTTTTAGCATATCCATAATTAAAATAAAATTTGCTGTGCATATTTTTTCCCCTTTTAAATTAGCTAATATTATTAATTAGTAATCTTATTTGTGCTCTTGAAGATTTCCACACTTGTGATGCAATATGTTGTTTCTTTAAAATAATAATAACAATAAAAAGAAAAGTTTTGGGTACATTTATCAAATTGCTTGACTTTTAAATACATTTCAGAGTAAAATCTTTGCATTTAATTTATTGACTACATCTACTAGTTTTTTTTTTTTTTTACAAAGATTTGCAACATGCTTTTTTAGTCATTGTTCAATCCTCCTTTCAAACTCTTGATTGATTATGACATTTGTTTTAAAATATATATGTAAAAGTTATAATTATTGTCTCCTAACCTATCGTTAGTGGGAAAATCAAAGGAATTACGAGGTCTAATTCCAATATTTGTAGATCGTATGCTCAAATAATAAATAATTGAAGTAATCTTAATTGTTTAGTAATTTATTTGGGGTAGCTTAAAATAAAAAATAAGGAATTTATCACCTAACTTTGCATGTTTAAATTAATAAAATAATTTTAATCGTCTAATATTATGTTTATCACCTAGCAAGCATGTTACTTAAATGATATCAATAATGTAGTGACCTTGATTGCTACTTGTAACCCACACACAGATTGCATGAGATACGGTCGGGACCCACATTTGTGGACCTCGAGGGATGCCTAACACCTTCTTTTTGAGGTAATTGGAACTCTTACCTTGACATCTGGCTCGTTGACCTTAGCTAGACTTAGTTAGGGTAGATAGGTGCCCTAACGCGCCTTAATTCGTTAGGTGGTAACTCCTTTAACTCAAAATCCCAAAAGAGTTGTTAGGTCGTGCACAAAACTCGTTTTTTCCAAAACGGGGAGCGACAATTAGCATGACTAGACCTGATTTTGCATTCTCTGTCCAGTATTGAGTCAATTCATGCATTGTCCAAAAAAATGACATATGGAGGCAGCTTTAAGAGTGGTGAGATATATTAAAGAGGCACCTGGTTTAGGCTTGTTAATGCCAGCAAATGACACCAATAAACTGACAGCCTACTGTAATACTGACTAGGGAGCATGTGTGGAGACTAGAAGATCAGTTACAGGATATGCAATAAAGTTTGGAGAAGGTCTTGTCTCTTGGAAGTCAAAGAAGCAAGAGACTGTGTCAAGGAGTTCAGCAGAAGCAGTGTTCAGAAGTATGGCTGCATGTGCAGCTGAAATAACCTGGTTGGTAGGACTATACAAAGAGTTAGGTGTCACGATAAACCTACCTGTGAGAATGATATGTGATAGTAAGACAGCTATTCAAATTGTTGTTGATCCAATCTTTCATGAAAGAACAAAACATTTTGACATTGATTGTCACTTTGTTAGAGAAAAAATATGTCAAGGGATGTTAAAAACTGAGCATATTAATACTAAAGACCAACTTGCAAATGTGCTCACTAAAAGTCTAGAAAAGGTACAACACAATATGTTAGTGAGCCAGCTTGGAATGAAGGATGTGTTTCTACCATAAGCTTGAGGGGGAGTGGTGATCAACGAAGTTCAATGTACAAGCCATATGGTGTGAACCAGTTAGTTTATTAGAGAAATGTATAACTGTACATAGTTAGGTTGATAACTGAATGTGTATAAGCTGAACTATAAATTGTCAGCTACATGAATGTAATAGTAAGCTAAGTCAATTCAATGTAAAAGTAATCTTCTCTTCATTTCTTCTCTCTTCTATCCTTTTCTTTCTCTACAAGTTAGCAACTTATGAATCTCCATTAATGGAGTTTACAATTTCAATTCAGAAAAAAAAAAAGAAATAGAAATTGGAATTCTACACAAATCGAGATAACTCGATGAACTAGATTAGAGAGAGATAGCTCGATCAAAATTAGCAAACCTTCGCTCTGATACCATATCAAAACTGCATCAATGGTGGAACTCAAATTGAATGCAGAGAAAAGAAAACTGTATTTCTGTTGAAAACGGAAAAGTGAAGTGCTTTCATCACAGTTGGGTATATATACATGAGCATAACATTTGCATTGAAATCTTCTTGAGAGAATGTAACTAATATAGCTAACTAACAACTTCTAACTAATTAATTGATTAGTCCAATTTAATCTTCACATTCCTTTTCTTGTCACTATTGGAGACGATATAGTTGACACTAAGTCATCTCATGAAACCACTTGTAAGATACCCACATATGACATATCTTCTCAAGTCTTTCTTAATTTACTCATTTGTACTTCTACTGCAAGTAATGAAAATATGTTGTCTGCTAATAAATCATGTGTGACTGTAAAAGATAGTGTAGATTCGTTGTGGCATAACAGGCTTGTCGATGTACCTTTTTTTAAGATAAGGACTATATCCACGCTTCGAGCTAATTTTTCTCCAAAACAACCCTTCTTATACACCATTTGCCCAATGGCTAGACAAAGAAAGATTGCCCTTCAAACAAAGCAGTAGTCAAACAAAACAAAAGATCAAATTATCTTGAGTCAAATCTATAAAATTCTGAACAAATAGAATGAAATTTTATCTATATTTGAGCTCATTTTGATACCTCAATTAATGCTATAGTAAACTTTTTCTAAAAATATTGTTTATAAAAATGAAAACTAAATAATTCTTTACCGATTTAAAGAGATACACTATATGGCATGCATAAATTAGAATAGATAGTATATGTTGTTTCGTTCAAATTAAATTATACAACTCTATCTAACTACATACGCATAATAGAAAGAAAAATATAGAATCTTTATTTTGAAATCGAAACCACGTACAAATAAAACGATTTTATATTTGAACTTTTTGGACTAAAATTGAAATGGTCCGCGCTAGGCTTTATATTTTATTATGCATGATTATTGAATATTAGTAATTTAGTAGTGTGCCATTGCACCTTTCTCTATTTTAAATTAATTGGTTGATATTTGATATGATGATTGTGTTTGTCAAATGCGTCGTGCTTACGGTATAATCAGAACAATATTGAATTATGTTTGGTTGCCAAGAAAATATCTATCTTCTAAGATTTCATAAAGAATTTCAAAAATATAGTTTAAAGATCAGTTAACGGCCTATAAGCAATATTTTTACCTTTCACATACGATATTTTTTTTCTTATCTAATTACATGTCAGAGGAGTAATAGTTCAAAAGTAATAAATTATTGCAATATATTAGATTATCATTATACGAAGTAGTATAGCCAACAAACACAAGGATAAAAAAGGAGATTTATTGTTTTTGTTTTTTTAAAAGAAAAGTAAGACGTTTTGTAGCTGTACAAGATTTATCTTCTTTCTGAGAATATGGTAAATCAGAAATTATTATATTCGTGATTATCTTTGGTGAATGAATAATTGCTCCATTTTTTATTCTAATATGAGGCTAGAAAGTGGGGATAGATTGAGGACTAATTAAGAGGAACAAAAAGGATCCACTAAATAATATCCCTCTCCTTCCCTTTTCTTTAAAGAAAGGTAAAACCTGGACAAAATCGAAAAAGGATGAATAATAAAGAAAAGAATAAAAAAAAGAAAGGAAAAGGCTCTCTTAAGTTTTGTTTATTCATTTCTCAAGTCCTTGACCTATCATACCTCCGAACCCCATTTATCATTTTATTTTTTATAGTGTTCTGTTAGATTTTATAAATCATTTTTAAGATAATATATTTTTTACTTATCAAACATTATAAAATAAGTAAAAGAGTTCAGTCATGAAAAATATTTTTCGATCATAACAAACACATCAGCATTTACATGTAGTATTTGGTAATCTAATTACTGTAATATTCTCGTACGAGGCGTGCATATGATATATGTATCTATGTCAAGAGATAGTATGTATTAATTTAAATATTTATTTTTGTACAAAAATATATAGTAGCAGCTAGGTGAGAGCAAAAAAAAACCACTTTCTAGGTGAAAACGGAAAAAAAAATTAATTCAATATTATTTAATTGACAAATAAAATTAGTAGCTCATTTTCTTCCCCTCTCTCACTTTCTATTTAGGGATACAAAAATCCAGAAAAATAAATAAATAAAAACTCAAAAGTAAACTAGATCCAGAAAGTTGGGAATATATATATATATATATATATATATATATATATATATATATATATATATATATGTTGGAATGAGAAATTCGCATATAAAATTGAAGATGAACTTCAAAATTATCCAATTAATTTTTACAGTATAGTAACTTATCTGGATCTTTATTCTCCAAATTGTATTCATTATACTACAAATAATAATGAGTTAATGACAACAAATTGAAGAACACGAAGAAGAAGTAGTAATTAAGCAACATGATTTGTATTTCTTTTACTATGCTACAAATTACAAAACTTTAAACAAGAATTCTTAAATTTATATATAAAAAAAAAAAAAAAATTCATTACTAGCTCATCTATGATGGGGATCTCAAAAGCTACCAAAACTCCATACACAAGCAAATACTTCTAGATAAAGAATTTATGACGGATTATTACAAAAGTTGGATGGACTGTGTGATTAATCCATATGTTAAACTCAAAACCCAACATAGGGTGTTGGAAGAATATTGGAGTGTGTTGTTGTTGATGAAGAATTATCTTTAGAGACGATTGTATCTACAAATACTGCTACAAGTTCTATAGCCAATTTCACCATCTCAAAGCATATCTCTAATTTTTGGATCACCATATCGAATGCTAATGAATAATGATAAAATCTCTCAATTTAACTTTTCTATTTTCCGCGTATTTTGCTTGATACTATAAACACATTTTCTTGTTTTTATTTATAGTTGGAAGAATTTCCTCCATTGGTCATAAAAAAATAAAAATAAAGAAGCTTTAGCTAAATATGACCTTTGGAACGTCCCAAGGGACGCAAAAAAATATTTAATAATATAGTAGTAGATTTTGTTTCTCTCTCAAATATAATAATAGTGCAAGGATTATTTGTGAATGAGACACATTGCTAGTATTGTTGGCAAACTTATCCATTTATTAATTGCATGGTCATTAAAGTAAGAAACTTATAGACCAATGTTGCTTTTGCATTTATACGAGACAAGTGGCCTTTATTTATTTATTTATTTATTTATGTTTATTGTGTTTACTCGTACACACGTTAATGTTGATATATTTTATTTTATTTTAATTACTAAAAGCTTAATTTATATAAATCTGCAAAATATCCTAAAGTGACATAGAGTAAATTGCAGTCGCACAAAAATATATATGAACAAAAGAATAATTTATTAATAATCAGATATGGGTATAATGCTACTCCTTTGATTCTTCTCTCTCTTAAAATTTATTGATAATTCATATTTTTTAAACTAAAATAATTGGACCTCCTTCAATTTTATTTGGTTATCCATTGATTTTTATTAATATTTTCTAAATTTGCACGATATTTGAATGTCTCTTTAAAGGATTATACATATTTTATATAAGGGTGGACTAAAGTTTAGGGTAGTATCTCCTCCAAAATTTCTAACTGAAATATATGGTAAAGTCATACAAAATTATAATTTGTACGGTAAATATCTACGGAAAATATCGATATTAAAAATAAATTACATTGATCATCATATCACGTTTTAGTATTATAAACCTCACTTTTTAATTAAGAATTACCTATAGACTACAAATTTCTTCTATGGAAAATGAAATTATGTTCATTACTATACTGCAATAAATAAAGGAATTTACGGCAATTATATAATTGTATTATGTTATATTTAATACGTAAATACTGCAACAACTTTATACGATCTCATTTTGTTGCTTATTTTTGTTGTAATATTAAAAAAATCTTTTGTTGCTTATTTTTGTTGTAATATTAAAAAAAATCTATTGTTACTAAATATTTCGTTTTTCGTACTATAGTATGTTAAAGAATGACAAAAGTCTCATATCGGTGGTTAATGAGATGGATGGGTTCCTTTTAAGACTTGGACAATCCTCCTCCCTTTGAGATAACTTTTGGGGTGTGACTTAGGCCTAAGACCTAATTTTCACATGGTATCAGAGCAGGGTTCATCTCACCCGATGTTGTGATAATGTCTCCCTTTAAACTAGCTTTTGGGGTCTAAGTTAGCCCAAGACCTAATTTTCATAGAATCTTCTATTAGTTGTGTTTGCTTAGAAGAATAATTCCTACCAAATCTTGAAGTTTAATTTTAATATGCATCTTGCCATTTAAATACTCCCAAGAGGACAAATGTTTGAACAAAAAGATCCGCGTTAGGCAATATGTATTGCATGTATTTGTGTGTCGTAATTGCAATGATCCATCTTTTATATTAATTATCTATATATTTTAACAAATCATTTTTATATTAAGATTTTCTTCATTTTATATGTTGATTATATTTAGCAAGATAACGCGTGATCTACGTGTAAATGTATATTTGTTTCTTAAAGGAATTCCCACCTTAGTTAAGTTACCTATCATCTATTTATCTCTTATATTTATGTGACACCATTCTTTCTTTAAGGAATTCCCACCTTAGTTAAGTTATATATTATCTATTTTGTCTCATATGTGACACCAATTAATTATGTTATCTATTTTGTCTCATATGTGACACCAATTAATCATAGTCATAGTTTTACAAAAATAGAAATACTTTTGAAATTTAAAATCTAAAAGAAGTCCTAAATATTTAGGTAAATATAAATCATTTTATTATATGGATTTCACTAGTTTATGAGCTAACTACATGCTAGTTTACAATATTATGAATCTTACCAGAACTTGGTGTGTCCAATAAATGTATCTCAGGATACATTAGTCAAAATGAAATTAATTTATTCTAGATACATTGTATCCAAATAAATTCACATGTATCTAATACATATATAGAAGAATCTTCATCGCCTCCCTCTCATCTTGCTCGCCGTTGGGCGGCGTATCGATCGGCTCGATTTTTGAATTTATCGGTTTTACTTATCGATCATCGGTTTGTAATTATGCTAAATTTATGGAACTATTAAGAAATCGGTATATCGATATTGATTTATCGGTTAGTGATTGTTACCGATACGATTTTTGAGTTATTTGTTAATGGTTTACACAATTTTTTTTGAAATTACTAATGGACTAATCACTAACTAACACCACGCAGTAGACAGTAGTCATTGATGAACTTTTCCCAGTTACTCTATTACTACATAAAACATTTAGCGGTCGTTTGACAGAAAAATAAATAATGCAGAGACTAGTAATGCATGAATTAGTAGTACAGGGGTTAGTAGTGCATGGTGTATTTCTTTTATCAAATGTTTGGTTCATTGCTTCTCACCTCATTTTGTGTTTGGATTAAAATTCTATAAAAAATTTCTTTTCAATTATACCCTTGCATTATTATAAGATTTTCTATTTTATGTAATAGATCAAGGTAGATAATTGCCGGACAATATTATATTTTTCTGGCCTTCTAACTAGTTAGGAGAAGAACAATAATATTGTTGTCACGTTTGCTATATATTTTCTCACTTAAATTATATAAGGGTAAATGTAACGACCCAAGGGTATACCCTAGAAGTTACACGACGTATTCGACCTCTCGGAGGTCTTATACAAGCCCTTAAACATCCTTCATCGCATATATATAAAAAGAAGTGTGGAATTAAAACTTTTCATCACAATAGTCAAACTCTTTTATAGAATATAAGAAAGAAACTAAGTCTCATCATAACCATCTTAGACACATAATATCTTAGGGTCACAACCCTTACATCAATTGAAACTAAACCATAGTCTATTACAAAGTCTTTTAGAAAAGGAAACTAAACCATAAGTTATGTCCTCGAACATATGAGGACATACCAATCTTGAGAGAATGTTATTTCCCAAGCTTCAACTTCTAAGAGAATCCTCACTTGCCACCTACACTTGTAAAAATAGACAACTTATGGAATTGACACCTTGAATGCATTAAGTATGGTGAACATGCCAGAAATCCATGCAAAAACGTACATTTACTTTAAAAAAAAGATACTTTTTCATGCTCTTTTGCAAGAAACCTCATAAAATAAGTATAAGAATCATCTTCAAGTAAATATTCACATATAAGACATAATCTATATTCAACAAGTAACCTTTTTTCATCACTGTAGACCCTCTACCCAAAGTTACTCTAAGACTCACTTGAGTAAGACATGAAAAGACCGCACACCCTTTTCAAGCACGCCTAAGTGATCCTCAAAGATACCCTAGATAAGAACCTTTCATTTTAACATTCAATCTTTTAGGAGAACATGCTTTACATAAGTCATTTAAGAGTTAATCATACAATTTGAGGACTTCACATAATGGTTTTGGAAGACCTAGGAGACTCATCCTAGCACCTTCAGAGCCTTCTCGTGCCATGTGTAGATAGCATCCCATTCCACTACCTACACGTTGTAGAACTTCTCCAATACTAGAATGCACATCCCACATGATGAGAATAGACACTAACTGACATAGACCACACTAGCTAGGTATGGAATCCAGTGTCATAAGAACCCCACACCTTGGAAGGTGTTCTACTTGCCAAAGGTAGAACTAGTAAGTATCCCATTTTGGCACATGGTTAAGGGATATTAAGGGCTTCTTTGTACTCTAGTCTCATCCTCAAGTAGAGCTACTACCACAAGCATATCCACTCAGTGTTTTGCCTTTGTTCTCATAGAGTAAATTCATTAACGTATTAGTATTTGAGAAGGTACCATCTCTAAGTTCTACCAACTCATAATACTTCTACCAAGAAAGGATCCACTAGGGCTGCCAATCAAGGTTCATTAGGATAGCTCATTCTCAACCTTCTTTTTATATTCAAGGTTCCATATTAGTCTCTCATAGAAGGGTACCTACTTTAGGTCTACCAACCCTAGACTATCACTCTTTTCATTCATTCAAGAGAAGGGTGTCTAAGCTTACCAAGTAAAGACACAATTTTCACTCATCATTATTCAATACCATTCAAATATCAAGTAGGGACAACTAGTTACCAATACAAGACACTACAACACACTATAAAGGCTCTTCGTAGTCCTTCATATTCGTATATCAACAACTCGAGAAGAAGCATACTCAATCATATCATTATAGCACCCGTATAAGATCATATCGACAATACATGAATACCTTCACTTTATACCTTTACATACACTATATCATGATCATACAATTATTCACACAATAACACCGATATAGCCATGTTCATAACGAATATAACAATTAAACACCGTCACCATAAGTGGACCATACCAATCAATAATTATTCAATATCAAGTCTATAGTATACAAAGGAATTAGGTCAACTCACCACCTTCCAATAGCCATAATCATCATTCCTTACTCATTCCAACAAATTTACATAACAAGAAATTCTTACCAATGATACTATACACTAAATTAAGACAGCAATCCATTCATATCAATGATCTAACAATAAGCAATATAGACATCAACATTATAAAGTAGGCTATGAACAATTCTACAGTAATCAATACATAATTCTATAGCCCACAACAATCTACACACGAACTTTATAAGGTTAAGCCATGATCACTTCACACATTAGAGTCAGAATTAGAAATTCAAGAAATACATGGGTTCATGATTTTTTTTTTAATCTTAAAACCACCAATTAGCATTGATCATTTCATAAAACATCAATTTAAACCTTATCATGCATGACCCATGCTTAGAATTCAAAATAGGGTTTTAAGGTTTTTGAGATCTTTTGAAAAGCCTTTGAAATTGGCTTCTTGAATGAGAGAAGAATGAAAGATGAAATCACAATACTTTAATTGAATAAATCCCACGAAATAGGTTTGAAACCTTGGAGAATTTTACCTTCTTCTTTGGAACTTGAAGGTTCTTCACTGGAGGATCTAACTAGAGAGAGAATTTTAGAGAGAATGGAGAACTTAAAATTTTTGGATTCTAATTGAAGGTTGGGATTTTTGATTAGGGCAATGGGTGCATAATGACCCATAATCCATATTTAACACCCCCAAAAATACCCCTACATTAATTGGACCTTTTTAAACAAGTCAAACCTAACTTAAATTTCAGAATTATCGTCTAGAAACAAGTCCGCGTCGTGAAGCTGTTCCCTCAAAATTTTTGAAAATAATTTTTGAGACAGTAGAATCCACAATACGGACCAAAAATTTATCCCTTGATGAACCAAATCCGCGACGCGGACTGGTTTCTCCTATGTGTATTATCTTGCTGCCTTGGGCAGATTGTTGGTCCAAGGTTGAGTCCTCCCCAAGGATCCCTAGGGTGGTCCATGGGGGGGGGTCCTTTGGGAGTCGTAATCGGACGTTTTGACCCTAAACATTTCCCTCTAGGTGTTAAAGTCATCCCCATTGATTTTAGAGTCCAGACAATATCCAAAAACATATACAACATACAAGGACACACTAGCACACACTTAAGACTAGTTTTCAGACGTCTTTGGTTGTCCTTTGATGTTTAACTTCAAAACACTACGAACTGACTTCTAATGCTAATATTCATTATTTTAACACCTTATTAACTCATAAACACATGACATTCTCTAATTTATCCTAATTCATTTTGAGGGTCGATAGAATAAACAATTGTTATCTTAATACATTAATCACTTAAAAACATTAATTTTCAATTTTAAAATTGATAGACCATCTACTTTAAAACCGAAAAGATGGTAAAAATAGTAAAATCGAATAAATCATCTACATATACATATAAAAATTGCAAGGTGTAGTTTTATCATGTATGCAATTTATAAATTGTTCAAAATACAATTAATTAGCAACCACATATAAATCAACAAATAATATAATCAATTAAGATCACATACATCATGCGGTATTTTTTTCAGTTAGTAAATGTGAAATAGCTCACATTTTAAATATTGTATTGATATTTATTGCATTTATGTATTAACAAATAACTCTCTCTAAATAATGATATTTGTAAGCTAATTTTTTTTTTTTATAAAAAATTACTAGAACAAATATAAAAACATAATCAAGAATATAAATAAAATGATTTGAGGGATATTTTTGTCTTTACATAGATAATCTCACGTTATTACATAATGTATTACTAATACCACCACAAGGAAGATATTAGTAATACCTCCTATAATACCATCTAGGGTATATAACTACTCCATGGATTAGTTATACTTCGCCCTACAAATTCTACCAAACATAGTACTAAATGATATCATACATAATACGTGAACTATTTCTCCTAATACCTCCTACCAAACGATCCTTTAATAAAACTCCATATTAACCTAGATAGAGATGTCAACATTGCCCAATCTAAGAAACTAAAGAGGATTCCTCATAACAACCAAGCCAATTTCACTATGAACTGTAAAGAGAAACCATTACAGCACTACTAACGAAAATCATTAATGATCATGAGACCATTACTAGCAAAAAATATTTCATTGCAGATTGTAGTATTGCAATATTCCAGGCATATCTCGCTGACTCACTCACTGTAATGAAAAGATAAAAACAAAGACTTAAAGTAAGAGAACTAATCATTTGACCTCAATTTAGAAACTTAAAGAATGATATCAATATAACTCAGCGTCGTGTAAATTCTAAAGGCTAAAAGTCACTGTAAATACTGTAGTATAAGCCCTAAAGGCTAAAAGTTACTGTAAATATTGAAGTGTAAACCCCAAAGGCTAAAAGTCATTGTAAAGACTGAAGTGTAAACCCTAAAGACTAAAAGTCACTGTGAAGGTACTACAATGTGGATTAGGATAAAAGTGCCTATAAGGCCTTATTAAGTGATATAAATGTAATCAATTAAACTTCTTATCGAGTTAATTATAGAGTACCCTATTAGAAATATGATCAAATAGAGACCCAAATTGGTAAATCGGTAAGAATTTTATAGTAAATCGAGACCCAAACCATTAAACCATTATCCCAAACCATTGACCCAATAACCAAATTATCAGTTTGGATTATCGATTTCAGTTCGATTTTGAATCGTCCTACTCGATCGCCACTCTTCTATCTTGCTCATATATTTTGTATCACACATACATGTGAAACACACCAAATACATAAACAAACCTCGTTCATAATGTATTGTATCTATGATAGCAAAACAACATATATCTAGATACGTGATTTGAAATATGATATTTAATTACTCCTTCTGTCCCATTTTATGTGGCATTTTTCGCATTTCGAGATTCAAACAAGTCTATCTTTGACCGTAAATTTTTCATAAATTCTTTTAACATTTTGAAATTATCAATTATTGCGACTTATAGTAATCTTTACGTAGTTTACAAATATATAAATTTCAAATCAAAAAACTTGAAGATTTCATACGCAAATGTCCAATCAAATTTACACTGTTTGATTTTCGAAAAACGAAAAGTGTCATATAAAATGAGATAGTTGAGTATTAATTATTGAATGAAAATATAATTATAGCTTAGAAACCAAATATAATGCACTAAAATTGGGTCCATAGGTCCTAGAACTTTTCGCTAAGTATTATATCCTCGTTAAGGGTCAAAGGTAGGCGTGGAGATATTCAAAAAAGTGTTAAAGTGGTATAAGATGTTCAAAAAGTGTTGGAGGTTGTATAAACCGTAAATCTCGTGTAAACCTATATCAAAATGAATCCATTCGAGAGTAGCGTAACGGTAAAGCTATCTTGCTTGACTTATAGGTAACGAGTTTAAGCCGTAAAAATAATTACGACTATGCGATTGCAATAGTGTACGTAAGCTTCTCGACACTATGTAAATACGAAATACTTTGTACACTATGCTTCCCTATTTTATACAGAAATTCATCAAGAGGATCGAACAATAACAACAACAAATCGAAGAGCACAAGATATCTAACGCAATATATGTTGAATTTCGTTAACTTGACAAGAAATTATCTTATATCGTTTACAAGGGAGATCTCAAGGACTTCCAAAATTTAATCTCCCATATACCAACTACCGCATCTAAAAACAATGAAAAAAATAAAAAATAAAAATCTACAACAACTATGTCTCGATCCTGAACAAAATTGGATGGACTATGTGACTAATCCATATGTAATTAACTTAAAACCCAACATAGGGCGTTGGCAAATCAATATTGGAATGTGTTGAAGATGAAGAAGAATGCTTATTATCTTTAGAGACAATAGTGCCCACTGCATCTACAAACACGGCTACAATCTCTAATGCCATTTTCACCATCTCGATGCATATCTCTAACTTTTGAATCGCCATAATCAATAATAATAACCACAATGCTAATTCGTATGATAAAATCTCTCAATTTTGCATTCGTATGATAAAATCTCTCAATTTATTTTTACTAGTCTCTGAACATAAGTATTTTTCTTTATATAATTATCGAGCAGATCTCTCTTTGTATATATAGTTAGAGAAACTCTTCCATGGTCATAGAAATAAAGAAGCTTAAGTTAATTAAATGTGTCCTTTGAAACACCCCAAGGGACAACAAAAAAGGGAAAACAGTAGTCTTTGTTTTGTGTCTCAAATAATAATAATTCAAGGTGGGTTTGAATAATTGAATTGTTTCAACTTGTTGATTGTGACACTTTGGTTGGTATTTTATTTGTTGGCAAGCTTATCCATATAATGTATGGCCATTAAAATAAGCCAATGTTGCATTTTCCATGACACATGACAAGTGGCATTTTTTCATTGCATGCAGCCATAAGCACATAAATGTTAGCCTTTACCTATACGAATATAGTGAGATTGTGGTCGAGTGATGAGTACTCTTTCATCCTTAATCAAGAGGTTTTGGATTGAGTCCCTTCCCCTTTGATATGGAGTCGCATTTGAAGTAAGTGATTTACCCCTTCAATGGAACTTCTGAGTGCAAATTCAAATATAGTAGGAATCTAATATGAATATCGAATACCGATTAAGAAAAAAAAAAGATATATTAATCTTTAGAAAATAGATTTTAATTTGCATATATATTAGCAGTATAAAGTTATTTTATATTATAAAATTATTATTTTATTTTTAATATTAAAAATTGTAGTTTTCATGAAGAGTTATTTATAGATAAAACTTTTGAGTTATTTGATAGTTATAATTTTCCGATACTTCAATGTGTATCTCTTTTAAATAACTAACAATGCTTTAAATATGCGTTTTAGGGTAAATGAAATTGCATTACTAGTTATATTCCATTAGTTGAGTTTGCTTAGAACAATTATTACAACCTAATTTAAGTTTTATAATATGCTTTTGCAATTTATTATTTCTTCTCCATTTAAAATAGTGAAAAAAAAAATCCTTTTTTAAAGTGTATTTACGAAAAAAGAAGAAGGTGAATGCTAGTCAATATACGTCCAATAATTGCTAATTAATTATCGAACCAATCGATATTTTATTGCAGCCTACCCAACAGAACAAACGTTTTGAACAAAAAAAGGTCCGCGTTAGGCAATATAGATTGCAAGGGTGTCGTATTGCACTCATCCATCTTTTATATTGTTATACAATCTATTTATTTTAATAAATTATTTTTATGTTAAGATTTTCTTCATTTAATTATATGTTGATTGTATTTGGCAAGGCAACGCGTGATCTACGTGTTAATTTATATTTTCTCGTAAAGAATTTCCACTTCAATTAGAATTTAGAAACTTCTAAGTCAAAAAGAGAGAATTTCTTTTTATGATTTAGGAAAAATGGTCAAAAATGTCATTAAACAATGTGAAAGGAATAAAATTGTCCTCTATTTATAGTTTGGTTCAAAAATATCCAAAATATCCTTTCCGTTAATATATTGGTCTAAAAATATCATTATTGTTATTTTGGATAAAAAAAGATGTTCATTTTTCAATTAAATATATAATTCATTTTCTTTTTAACACATACTTTTTTTAATAATATTTTGTAAAAATTAGCAAATGATTTTCTTCAATCTGTTGAAAGGGTTCACAAAATTTTCTATTTTAATTGATCAGATGAAATTAAGAAAAAAAATATTTTCTACATTTTTATTTTTTAAAGTGATTTTAAAAGAAAGAAAATAAGATCATGATTCTTTTATAATAATTTAATTAAGAAGAAAATGTATTTAAAAATAAATAAAATAATATAGTTATACGAAAAAGCGCATTTTGACCCATTTAGTAACTATACTGATATTTTTGGACCAAAGTATTGATTGTAAGGACATAGTTGAATCAAAATATTGACGACAAGGATATTTTTATCTAAACTATAAATTAAGGGCATTTTTAACCGTTTTTCCCTAAAATTTATGATCTAAAACAAGCCTTAAACATTTATATGAATATAAATCATCTTATTGTGGATAAATCAAATCATACATAAAAAGTTTATTTTAGATAAACCAAAAAATAAATTCCATATATATATATATTGGCACGGAATAAATAATATTTATCTTTTATCATATCATTTAAATATTAAAAACCAATATAACGCACCTAAGTTTGGGTCCATATGTAACGCTCCAAAAACTTTTCGCCAAGTATTATGACCTCGTTGGGGCTTAAAGTTAAGCATAGTTTTATTCAAAAAGTGTATTTTTTATTATTCTTTTCTATCGTTTTAATTTCATCGAATGTTTTCAAAGGAACATATTTAAAAAGTATTGAAGGGGTATAAACCCGGGTCTCATGTTAAGAGGTTGTATGATTAATGTTACAAGAGGGAAGAGGTAATTTTAAAAAAACTAGAAAATATTAAGGGAATAAATCTCCCTAATTTCAATGTCTCCTTTTCCATTGGAGATTATTGGAGAGGAATTTCTTTTGTAGACATCAAAATTTGATGAGATTTTATAAGTCGTGTTCAACAAAGACGTATAATAGGGCTTCAAAATATAAAGAACGTTTTGCTTCTTAATTTTATGTTACATGTACCTAGATAATAATATATATTTTGTGAACAAACAAATAGAAATCTTTTTTTTTGTTTGTATCAAAATGAATCCATCTAAGGGGACCTTGGAGCATCGGTAAAGATAGATTATAGGTTCAAACCGCGAACCCAACTATAACTGCACGCCCTCTTGCATGGTAGATTGTCTACATCATACTCCTTGTAGTATATCGCTTCCCAAACCCTTTGTGAACACGAAAAAATTTATATACTAGGCTTCCTTTTTTTAAGAAATTAATCCATCAAATATTATCAAACATGTTTAACATCATCAAAATTATATTCAACTCTACAAAAAAAACTTACATAAAGAAAATTTAGCTCAATAATTAGGAGAACAATAACAAAAAATGGAAGAACACAACGAGAAGTCAATAACACATTATGTGTTGAATTTCATTAACTTAACAAGAAATTATCTTAGGAGATCTCAAGGACTACCAAAACTTAATCTCCAATATACCAACTATTGCATCTAAAAACAATTAAGTTAAAAAGTTAAAAAAGTCAACAATAACTAGTCTCTGTCCCAAAACAAAATTGAATGGACTATGTGATTAATCCATTTGTTAGAAACCAACATAGGGTGTTGGAAGATCAATATTGGATTGTGTTGATGATGATGAAGAATACTTATTATCTTTAGAGACAATAGTGCCCACTGCATCTACAAACACGGCTACAATGTCTAATGCCATTTTCACCATCTCGATGCATATCTCTAACTTTTGAATCGCCATAACCAATAATAATAACCACAAAGCTAATTCGAATGATAGAATCTCTGAGTTTAGTTTACAAAGTCTCTTAGCACGTGTATTTCTCTTTGATATAATTACCAAGAAGATCTCTCTCTTTGTATATATAGCCTCCATGGCCAATAAAAAAAAGAAGCTTTAGTTAATTAAATGTGACCTTTGAAACATCCCAAGGGACACCAAGAAAAGGGAAAACAATAGTCTTTGTTTTGTGTCTCAAATTAATTCTATGGTGGGTTTGAATTGTTTCAACTTGTTGAATGAGACACTTTGGTTGGTATTGTATTTGATGGCAAGCTTATCCATTTATAATTGCATGGCCATTAAATAAGCCCATGTGGCATTTGCCATGACACAAGACACGTGACCTTCTTTCATTGCATTGGGGTCATACTTATTCACTATAATACAATAAAAGAGAAATTTAGTGATAATTTACTTAATGTTATTAATTTTAGAGTTGTTAAATTTTTTAGAGGCATTTATATGAAATTATGTTATGAATATCTATATTTTTTTTATTTTAATTATTTATTTATTTTTCTTTTTTTAATTGTTTTTAATTACTTGTTCATTGTGACAAAATCAAAAAGGGATCATTTTTTATACTTAATATATTTTCAATTAATTATTTGATAAAGGTAGAACTTCTTAAAGATCTTAACTTTTAAATATATCCATTTCATAATTAATAGTGATTAAATAATTATTTTAATATATTAATAATTATTTTTTTAATAGATATGTCAATTTAAAAATGGATAAGTAATCAGGAATAAAGAGAGTATTAATATTCACTAGATACAATTACCGCCAAATCCTTTATTTGCTTGAAATGAATTTTAACATTAACCTTTGGAAAATAGAGTTTGATTTATAGATATTGATGATAGTGTAAAAGTTACTTTTTATTTTTAATTTGAAAATTGTATTTTTGTTTAATGAAGGGTCATATATATATGTAGAACCAAACTAGCAGCATACGTGAAGATGGAAGAAGTTGAACTCCACCACATCATAACGAAAATTAGTACAGGTGTAGGATTAATGAAAGAGAAAGTTGAGAAAGACTACTGTTGGGCAATTTTATTTAGACGAGTATTTTAAAAATTGTTATTATTTGGTAAATAAAATAAATTTATGAATATTTTGTAAATTGTTATTTGGTAAATAAAATAAATTCATTTACCGAAAAGGAAAAGCTTTTGAGTTATTCCTAGGAGTGACAATTTCAGGCTATATAAGTGAAATGAAACTATTTTTTTTATATTAAATTAAATTGCTCACTCATATTTTCTTTAAATGAGTTAATATGATCTTCATGTTGGAGATTACAGAGCAATGACGTAGCGGAAATATAGAGTGATCGACATACCTCCAGTCATTGTTAGCGATATAATCGGAGTCTACAATTCTTCTTTTCTTCAAAGATCTTCTAAGCACTCAAAACCTCACTCTTAAATGGTATGGAGTTTTTAGAAGTAATGTATTTAGGGACCTTTGAACCAAATGACATATTTATAAACGTGCTTCCATCAAGAACGGTTTATAGGTCATGGAAAGTTACCAACCACTTAGTAGGATAGTGGATTCATGTAGTGGGGTAATGGGTAGTTAACCATTATCCCATTAATAGGATAATGGATAATTGATCACTTTTTCATTATTAGGATAATGAGTAGTTAACTACCTTCCTATTAGTGGAATAATGGGTCCATGAAGTGGAAAAATGGACCCATCTAATACGGACCATATCGGCATAAACAAAAATGCTAACATTCTCTCACTTGTTCCGTACATTTTAATCTCATTAATGAAATATAATATACGAATCATGGCGATAGTTTCTCTTGCAGTGAGAAGTATTTTTCATGTATCACAATGCACTATATCTCTGAACTTTAACCCATATAATTAAATGAATAAACTCAATATTTATTCAAGGTCCATACTTTAGTGACATTTTCGAAAATAAAACTGAATGTGCACACATTTAACGAGAAATATCATATAAATAGAGTTTCGTAAACATTCATTGTTACAACGAAATTTTACATAGTGGGACTAAGTCCCATTGTGTCTAAATGATCCTTAATTTTTTGTGGTGACATGCCTTTAGTTAAAGGATCAACTAACATTACTTCAGTGCTAACGTGTTCAATGACCACTTTCTTGTCGTTAACACATTTTCTTATGGCTAGATATTTGATGTCTATATGCTTGCTTCGACTACCACTTTTATTATTCTTAGCCACAAAAACAACAGTTGAATTGTCACAATATAACCTTAATGGCTTAGATATAGAGTCGACAATTCTAAGTCCAAAAATAAAACTCTTTAACCGAAACAAGAAATGATTTCAGCCCCCATAGTGGAAGTAGTAACTAAAGTCTGTTTGGCACTTCTTCAAGATATAGCTCCACCGGCTAACATAAATATGTATCCTGAAGTCAATTTCTGTGAATCAACACAACCAACAATGTCAGAATCAAAGTAACCAATGGCCTCCAAGTAATCTGATCGTTTGTACATAAGCATGTAATCTTTTATTCCTTGAAGATATCTTAAGACTTTCTTTGCAGCTCTCCAGTGGTCAAGACCTGGATTACTCTGATATCTTCCTAACGTTCCAACAACAAATGATATGTCAGGTCTTGTACAAACCTAATTATACATAAAGCTTCCGCCAGCAGAAGCGTAAGGAATGTCTTTTATTCGTTCCCTCTCAAGATCGTTCTTCGGGCACTGATTCAAGTTGAACTTGCCACCCTTTATGATAAGAGCTACACTTGGTGAACAATCTTTCATTCGAAACCTCTCTAAAATTTTATTGATATAGGATTCTTGAGATAAATCTAAGGTACCTTTATGTCTATCTCGATGAATCTTAATACCAATAACATAAGATGCATCACCCATGTCTTTCATATCAAAACTTTTAGAGAGAAATTGTTTCACCTCATGTATCACTCCCTTATCATTGGGTGCAAGCAATATTTCATCCACATATAGAATTAAAAACATATTTTACTCCCACTCATCTTATGGTATATATTGATCGATAATGTTCTCAACAAAGTCGAATGAAGAGATATCATTATGAAATTTCAAAAACATTGATCGGAAGCTTTTTTTTAGTCCATATATGGATTTCTTTAACTTGCATACCAAGTGCTCACCATTACTAGAGGAAAATCCTTCAGGTTGTTTCATATAAATCTCTTCCTCTAGATCACCATTGAGAAATGTGGTTTTCACATCCATCTATTGCAATCCTAAGTCAAAGTGTGCTACTAATGTCAGTATTATGAGCAAAGAATCCTTTTTAGACACAGGATAAAATGTCTCTGTGTAATAAATTCCTTCCTTTTGAGTGAATCCTTTAGCAACGAGTATTGCTTTATACCTTTCTATGTTGCTTGATGAGTGCTTTTTAGTCTTGAAAACTCATTTACATCCAATGGTTTTAACACCACTAGGTAAATCGACAAGATCCCAGACGTCGTGAGTTTTCATAGAAATCATCTCTTCTTTCATGACATTGTACCACAATTCAGACTCTTTAGAATTTATGGCTTGTGAAAAAAACTCAGGATCATTTTCAACTCTAATGTCAGATTCTTGCAAATATAGAACAAAAAGTCACTAGGAATTGTTGATTTTCTTTCTCTAGTATGTTGCACCAACATTTTTCTGTGGATTATGTTGTTCAACTGGTTGTTCAATAATTTCAGGATATACTTGAACAACTTGATCTATATGCATATTTTCAGCAGCTTGTGGAATCTCATTGATTGGTTGCTCAACACCCAATTGAACTTAAGGGGTATTATGTACAACAATCAATTTTTGACTTGAAGTGGAAGGTTGATCTCTTATAGAAATTGTATTCTGAAATTGATCACTCCCACTAATTAAGTCATTTTCAAGAAATTTTCTATTTCTTGGTTCCACAATCCTAGTACTGTTAGATGGACAGTAGAATTTGTATCCTTTAGACCTTTCGTCATATCGAATGAAATATCCACTAATGGTCCTAGGATCCAGTTCATTTTCTTGTGGGTTGTAAATTCTAACTTCAGACGCGTATCCTATACACGGATATGTGTCAAACTAGGTTTTCAACCTTTGAATAACTCAAAAGGCGTCTTTGGAACAACCTTGGTTGGAACTCAGTTTAATATGTACGCTCTATCTTAAGATATTCAATCCACAAGGACTTAGGTAGCTTAGAGCTACTTAACATACTACGCACCATGTCCAATAATGTTCGATTTTTCTTTCTGCTACACCATTCTGGTCCGGAGAACCAGGCATAGTATATTGGGCAACAATCCCATTTTGTTGATGAAACTTCACAAATGGACCTTGTGTTTGTCCATCTTCTATATATCCACCATAATATTCACCACCTCTATCAGTTCTCATAATCTTAATTTGTTTTTTGCATTGTTTCTCTACTTCAGCCTTGAAAAATTTAAAGGCTTCGAATGATTCGCTCTTATCAAGAAGCATGTAGAGATACATATATCGTAACTAATCATCTATAAAGGTGATAAAGTATTTCTGACCATATGCGTCCATGTCTGGATAATATATATCTGAATGTATGATTTCTAATACGGTTGAACTCCTCTTTGAACCTTTCTTTGACTTGTTGGTCTGCTTGCCTTTAATGCAGTCCGTACAAGTAACAAAATCAGTAAAATTTAAAGTACTAAGTACTCTATCATTTACTAATCTCTTAATTCGATCGATGGAGATATGTCCCAATCTCCGATGCCATAAGACAGATGAATCTTCATTTATAATACATCTTTTAGTACCAATTTGTACATGCATAACAGTATGAGTAGAATCATTTTGTAAATTAAGAGAGAAAAGACCATCAGACAATGTAACATATCCAGTAAGTTAAGATTTATAAATGGTTTGGAATCCCCTTCTAGAAAGAAGGAATATCCCAAAAATACAAGTCTTGATACTAAAATTAAATTTCTAGAAAAATTAGGAACATAAAAAGGTTTTTTCCAACTCTAAAACAAAACCTCGATTAAGAACTGAATTGCATGTCCCAATAGCTTCCACATGCGACTGCATCTTGTTTCCAGAATAGATGCTTCGCCCAGCTCCCACTGGCTTTCGTAGGTTTCTTAAATCCTGCAAGGAATTCGTAATATGGATTGTAGAAGCAGATGCAATCCATCACGTGTTATGATTAACATCAATCGTATTAGCTTTATAACAAACAAGAGAGATAGAAGTGCCTTTCTTAAAAAGTCATTGTTGAAACTGGACACAATCCTGCCTTATGTGTCCCTTCTTTCTACAGAAGCGACACTTTGCTTCCTTTTTTATGTCAGTTTCAAGTGGTGCCTTTCCTTTAGACCTCTTGTTGGCTTGATTGGTCTTCTTTCCTTGAGTAGTCATGAATGCACTTTCTCTTGTTTCCATCACTAGTCGACCTTCATTTTGAATACATGGCCATGAGTTCATTAATAGACCATTTATCTTTATGTGTGTTATAAGAGATCTTAAAGGGATCATACTATGCAGGTAGAGTATTCAGGATATAGTGCAAGAGAAAAGTTTCAGACATTTCGACTTCAAGAATTTTTAGTTGTGCCGCTAAGTCTCTCATTTTCATAATGTGCTCACGCACATTTCTCACACTAGTGAGCCTTACTGATGAGAATTTCATAATTAAGGTGCTGGCAAGTGCCTTATCTGATGTCTCAAACTATTCGTCAATAGCCTTCAGTAATTACTTGACATCGTTATGCTGTTTAACAAAACCACGAATACTAGCTGAGATTTTGATCTTAATGAACATAACACTCAAACGGTTAGAGCGTTCCTATTGTTCATGAAGGAAAATATCATCTTGAGTGTTGATTTCATTAATAGGTGGCTCGTCTTTTCTGATAGCATAATCAATATCCATACACCCTAAGTGAAGGAGAATTCTCTCCTTTCAAATCTTATATTTCTCACAATCCAGTTCAGGAATATCACAAATATCAGAAAAAATTGCATGTTGCATAACTGCAAAAAAATATACATACATACTTAACATAAATTTGAGGCAAGTAATATAAAGTTGAATCTATTGACATAAAAATTGCCCGTGGGCTAAATTTTTAATTCAATTAGATTCATATTTATGATAAAATTATCAATTTAGTAGCATGATATTCTATCTTTATGATAAAACTATTAAACTCTCATTCATAATTTTTGTGGGTAATTATGAAAAGTATTTTAATATTTCATCTCAATTAATAAGACAACTTAATAATAAAGAAATTAAGTTATCATATCATGCATAATTAAATACAATTATAAGGTCTAAAATTTCTTTATGTGATGCTTAACTTCTAAAATTTTATTCAATTAAAGATGTTGTGGCTAAACGTTAATCAAATAATTCTAGACCACTTAGACATTTATTACTTTAAGTGATCCAAAATATAATACATAATATCCTTTCATTAATATTGCTGTGGCTAAATCTCAATCAAATAAAATTATATGAATCACTAAACATTAACTCAAAATCATATACAGGATTTATTGTTGAACATTATGCAACAAAACAACAATCTCTTTGCCTTCTATTATTAGAAAATGTTTTCGAAAATTTCACAACATGACCTGAATTTTTAAGAAGCATTTTGAGCGACTTTAGAGAATTCTCAGCAGAGGAAATTCAACAGCTCTGCTACCAAATGTTGGAGATTACAGAGCAATGACGCATCGAAAATATAGAGGGATCGACATACCTCCATTCATTGTTAGCGATATAGTCGGAGTCTACAATTCTTTTTATCTTCAAAGATCTTCTAAGCACTCAAAACCTCACTCTTAGATGGTATGGAGTTTTTAGAAGTAATGTACATAGGCATCTTTGAACCAAATGACATCTTTATAATCGTGCTTCCATCAAATACGATTTAATAGGTCATGGGAAGTTACCAACCACTTAGTAGGATAGTGGATTCATGTAGTGGGGTAATGGGTAGTTAACCATTATCCCATTAGTGGGATAATGGGTAATTAACAACTTTCTCATTAGTGGGATAATAGGTAGCTAACTACCTTCCCATTAGTGGAATAATGTGTCCATGAATTGGGATAATGGGCCCATCTAATACGGACCATATCAGCATTAACAAAAATGCTAACACTTCAACCTATTTAAGCACATATAAATATGGACAAGATATATTAACATGAGAATCCATATCCACTCCATATAAGTGAAATGATACATATATATAATTTTTTTAGAAAACAAAAATAATTAAGGGTCGGTTGGTGGAAGGTGGGGTGGGGGGTAATTTTTTATTTTTTAAGTTTTGATTTATTTTTTTTTAGGGATAGCTTTGTTGGTGGAACCCTCGGGTGGGCATCCTGGGAGTGCGGGTGCCTGTGGGGAGAGGTAAATTTTTTTTTTTGAAAAATAAATTTATTTAAATGAGTTAAAATAATTTTGTCCAAACCATACTTGATCAAATCCATTTGCCCATATTATATTTGGTTGAATTATAATCCAAACCAATTTTTCTCAATCCATATTCAACTCAACTAAATCCGATGTACTCCGACCATTTACCTTATGCCATAAGAATTTTCTTATACATCAATATATACCATTATGTTAAACTATTTAGTTTTAAGTAACAAAAAATTCTTCAAATTTAGGTAAATAAAATTGCATTACTAGTGGAATATTCCACTAGTTGAGTTTGATTAGAAGAACTATTCCAACCTAATCTTATGTTCTATAATCTGCGTTTTGCCATTTATTATTTTTTCTAATACAATTTGTTTATATTAATTTAATTGAATACTAAATTTAACAAAGTAAAGAAATTTTTAAAATTTTGTGCAAGTTTATAACAAAAATACGTGTAACATGCATTGACAAACGTTTGGACGAAAAAGGTCCGCGTTAGACAATCATAATATATTTTATTCAAAAAATGTGTATGTGACCTACGTGTTTATACTTTTTTTCTTCAAAAATTCCCGTAAAATTAAGGGAAAAGACTCAAATAGCAATCGAACTTTCAGAAAAGGTTCATTTATGTCATCCGTTACAAGTTTGGCTCATCTATGTCATTACTGTTCAAGAAAAGGCTCATTCATGTTATTATTTTCTATAGTGGTTTTGCAAAACCATTTTTGAAACATGACCAATTATAATTCGGCCACGTCATCAATTTTTTTAATACAAAAATCATAATTCTAAAAAAAATTAATTTTTTTATTTATAAAATTGATGGCGTGTCCGAATTATAATTGTCACATCATGAATTTAAAAAAAATCTGACTAAAATTGAATAATTTTTTTAATCTGAAAAATTGATGACGTGGACAAATTACAATTGGCCACGTGTCAAAAATGGTTTTGCAAAACCACTTTTAAAAAATAATGGCATGAATGAGCCTTTTCTTGAATAGTAATGACATAGATGAACCAAACTTTTAATGAATGACATAAATGAGCCTTTTCTGAAAGTTCGATGACATATTTGAGCCTTTTCCCTAAATTTAATAACTAATCAGTCATATTTTTCTTGTTGATCTTTAATATAAATGTTTAAAATAGTATAATGCTGAATGCATCGAAACAGAAGGAAATAAAATTTCTCGAAAATGATTACATAAAAGAAATTTATATATCCAATTTAACAACCCTAAAATTGTTGGAGTTAATACCTCAGATGGTCACTCAACTATGCACTCTTCTCTCAGAAAGTCACTCAACTTTCAATTTTCACTCAAAAGTCTCTCAACTATTGCTTTCTTTCACAGAAAGTCACTCAACTTTGAATTTTAACTCAAAAGTCACTCAACTATTGACTCTTTCCTCAAAAAGTCACTCAATCTATCCATTCTTTCCTCAAAAAGTCACTCAATCTATTAAATTATTTTTTAATTAAAAATTGTTGATATTAATTATTTATATAATAAACCAAAAATTTTAAAAAATAAATTAAATCATTTAGTGATCCACCCACCTTACCCGACCCATTAAAAAATATGATATGACCCATTTTATTTTGTCTTTAATCCTAAATTAACCCCTCTCTTTAAACCTTGAATTAGGATTAAAGACAAAATAAAATGGGTCATATCATATTTTTTTAATGGGTCGAGTTAGGTGGGTGGATCACTAAATGGTTTAAATGGTATTTTTATTTTTTAAAAATTTTGGTTTGTTATATAAATAATTAATATCAATAAATTTTAATTAGAAAACAATTTAATAGATTGAGTGACTTTTTGAGGAAAGAGTGAATAGTTGAGTGACTTTTGAATTAAAATTCAAAGTTAAGTGACTTTCTGAGAAAGAAGTGCATAGTTGAGTGACTTTTGAGTGAAAATTGAAAGTTGAGTGACTTTCTGAGAAGTGCATAGTTGAGTGACCATTTGAGGTATTAACTCAAAATTGTTGTATATCTCTGTATTAAGACTTCATTATTTGTATTACTAACAAAATAAATTAAATTAGGATTAGAAAACCTCCTTAGCACAATATTTTTTTAATTAGATACAAATAAATAAATAAATATCAAAAATAACAAATTCAAAACTATTAAGAAATCTTAGTTATTTTCCTACAAAAACTAAGTCTATATTGTCGATTTCAATAATATTTTGTGTCTACTTGTACAAGTTTCTAAAGATATTCATCAAAAAAGAAAACACTAATTTCATGGATATATAGTTATCTAATGTTTAGTTTATGAAAAAATTAGTAAAGTAGTCAAAAATTTTAACATAATGAGCTAAAATGTATATGTCATAATGTCATTATTTTGGCAAATATAATGTATCCTAATATAATTAATTTACTATCCTTTTATTTCTCATCAGTTATCTCTTGAATCCTCAAATTTTTTTTATAATTGAAAGGATTTTCGATGAACTTGAAAATTCAAAAGGATATTGTTTGTCCAACAACAATTTCATCACTTTTGTATCCTTCATAATTCACCTGGCTTACCCAGAATTTTGACAAAAGTTTTTGAATCAAATTTGGAAGGTTTATCGTTAAACCGGGGGAGCAATTTGAAATTTTGAATTTCTTCATTCTATTAGGATTATCCTCTGTATAAGATTTAATTCATTTTCATATTTTATTCCTTTTTTTGCACAACAAAAAGATTTTTCTTCTATTTGAACTAATATATACGAATGAAGAACCAATATATTCGGATGGTGACTTATGTATCCGAAAAGTACAAATTTTTAAGAAATTATTGTAATTAGAAAAAAATTAGGGATAGGATATAATTTACTATTTCTACTATGGGATTTATGTAATTTATACAACATTAAATAAGGGTAGAAGGGTCAAGTTACTTGATTTCTTAATGCAAGTGTAGTCTAAAATTGTGACTTAAAAAAGGAACGGATGGAATATTAAACTTTTCTAATAGCATAATACATATTCATGACCTTAATTTGGCTTCAACAAACAACTATGCCCTCTAATTTTGAGTGTTCACAAGTAAACACTTAAACTTAAATAGAATTGAACAAGTAGACACACGTGTTATATATGTCATAATATACATAGGACACCATATTGAACACGAAATTGTCATGTAGGACGAATATATCCGTTTATTCAATTTTATACAAGGTGAAAGTGTCGACTTGTGCACATCCAAAGTTAAAGATCATAATTGTCAGCTAATGTCAAGTTAAGAGTAATATTTATATATTATACCTAGGGGTGTGCATTCGATTTTTTGGTTTGATTTTGCACTATTCGATTTGGATTTTTCTGTGTTTAATTTTGTAAAACCGTAACTCAATCCGATCCAAAATAAATTTGGTTCGATTTGATTTTTCGCTATTCGATCGTGTCAATAAATTAATAACATAACCAAAGTAATAATATTGAATCCCTTAAATATACTTTCTAATATAAATCATAAGAAAAAACTTCAAACACAAATATATGTTCTTTTTCAAGAACGCGGTGACACTCTTCCCTTCATTATTTGCAAGTGCTACAGCTTCCACCCATTTTGACATATAATCAACCTCCACAAGAATATACTTTATCCCATGAGAACTCACAAAAGGGACCATAAAGTCAATGCCTGATATACCGTGGTTTCACGGTATTTTTAATGCTTTTTTCCTTAAGTTTAGTGGGTCCAAAAGCATTTTTGTACAAATTTTTATGCAAGTTTCTCTTTATTTACAGGAAATGTGTCTAAAAGATGAATGCAGAGGTTTTTGGGGGAGAAATACAGAAAAGTACCACCTGCGGAGCTTGTGACAGTTCGTCGCAGCTGCTGAAGGAAGATGGACAAGTCTGACCAAGTGTGAGGTTACGCAGTGGTGACGGACCGTCGTAGCCATGACGGTCCGTCCTGCTGGTTCGTTATGAAGATCAGAGAAGTAGTCCCAGTACCCAGATTCTAAGAGTTTAAGTGTTTTGGAACGGAGACACTCGACGGACCGTTGTGCATGTGACGATCCGTCATACCTGCCATCGAGGGTAATGAAGAGAGCAACAGAAGAAATTGCACAAGTATGGGACGACGGAGTCCTTGACGGTCCGTCGTGACCATGACGATCCGTCGCGAGGTCCGCCGATCCAGCCGCGTTTTGACAGATTTCCAGCAAATAAAGTCCTTATTTAATTATGTTTTTATTTTTTATAAATAGTTCGAAAAACCTCATTTTTGAGGTAAGACTCTTGATTATTTTTTAGACTCTTTGTTAGACTCTGGATTATTTTTTAGACTCTTTTGTAGACTCTTGAATATTTTTAGATTGTTGTAATTGATTGTTGGTGAATTTTGTGGATCAATCAAGTGAACTTTCGTATTTTACTCTTTATCATTGAAGTAAGTGCATGAATTCTTGTATCATATATTTGAATATTGTGATTATGACTATGGGTAACTAAACTCCATAACTAGGGTTGTGGGAACCATAGGCGAATAATGAGGTAAAACCTAACTAAAATAACAATTCTAGAATAGTGTCTTGCATGTATTGATAATTTTTTCGCTTAGAAGTCTTTTTAACGGATGACCAACGTTAGAACTCTCCTTAATGCTACTTGCCGGACCAAGGAGGCAGATAATAGGAAAAGAATTATCAACATAGATTTAGTGTATACTATATAATAGGCTAGTATTGATTGGTTCGAGGTAATAACTTAGTCAAATATCGAATACGATGCTTAATATGAGGTAAAGGTAAGGGTTAGTATAGCAACACACGTAGCCGGACCAAGGTGCGGAGTGAAATTTTCTAGATGTCGGACCAAAGATTTAGAAATACATAACTTATCACTTTGCATGCAAGATACCAGGAAAGAGTTGTTATAGTTAGAATTATCAAGTTATGAACCTGTGGGGAACACGTACCCTAGTTACTTTGATTAATTGATGAAACTCCAACATTTGAAGCTGTAGTTCTTTTTTTTTAGAAATAGAAAACCTCCCTTTTATCATTTTTTCTTTTCAAGGAAATAATTGACTGAACAATAGTAATAATAGATTGAAGTTAAGTCTAAACTATTTTCCTCGTGGGAACGATCCCAACCTCATTAGTTGGGTTATTTATTTGACTCGACCGCTTTACTTATTATTTGAGAAGTAAGTTTGAGCGTATCAAATTTTGGCGCCGCTGCCGGGGAACGTAGCTTTTAGATTAACTTAAACTTATTATTATAGTTTAGTCAATATTTTCTTGATTTTACCTTGTTTTATTGTTTTTTATTCTCGCAGAACCATCCTCCTTCTATGCCAAATACACGGAGAGGAAGAGAACCCTTGTTTCCCTACGATCACGATTAGAGTGTACACTACGCAACATGAATCAAAACTTGGGAATTAATGATGATGATCCAAACCAGAACATTCCAGCTCTGGTTGATGTTCATGGTCAGTTGTTACTCGATGCTCCGGGTAAACACCAAACCACACCTTTGTGGTAACTATTATCCTGATGCAAATGCTCACTGCCAGAGGTTTGTTTTCAGGGCTACCTTTTGAGGATCCACATGCCCATATAGCTAAGGTTAGGGCAGTGTGTAAAAGCTATGTAGGAAGGCCTGACTTGGACTTGGATGTAATATGGCTAAGAGTGTTTCCTCTCTCACTGACGGGAGAGGCTGCTATATGGTTCACTGAGCTCCCTTACAACTCAATTTTCACTTGGAACCAACTAAAGGACGTTTTCTTAGCACACTACTACCCGGTATCCAAGAAACTAAACCACAAAGACAGAGTGAACAACTTTGTGGCACTACCAGGAGAGTCAGTTAGTAGTTCTTGGGATAGATTCACCTCGTTTTTTAGAAGCGTACCAGATCACCGTATAGATGATGAGTCACTGTAGGAATACTTTTATCGGGGATAGGATGATAATAATAAAACGGTGTTGGACACTATAGCAGGTGGATCTTATGGGGAGTGTCCTTATGCTGAGATTGCTAAAAATTAGAGAAAATCTCCCGAAATAATAAAGCTTGGAGTACTAGGAAGTCAGATATCGGGAGATTTACCTTCGCAGTGCAGTCCACTCACAATCCAGCCACAGATGAGATTCATGAAGAAATGGCTCAGATGAGAACTGAGCTTGGGTTGGTACTAAAACATGTCATTGGGGTTGTAGAAAAGATAAATGAAGTCAACTACTTGTCGAAACCACCTCCACAAAATGATGAGTGCTATTATGAGGAGGATTTCTATGCGGTGAATGAGCAGACGGGGGGGTTTTCGACCAAGTGCCCAAGGATCTAATCAGGAGAATTGGCGCCAAGGTCAAGGGAACCAGGTCGGAACTATGGTAACTATAACCGTGAGGGTCATTATGTCCGAGATGGAAACTACAATCGCGACAACAACTTCAACAGGGGTAACTATGGTAATAGAAATGATGGGAATGGGCCTATGTTCCTCCTTAAAATCGTGAAGTTACTCCTAGGGATGGTGGAGGTAGTATGGCGCGAGTTGAGGATATGTTGCATAAAATGATGAGGAGGTTCATTGCTAGTGATGAGCACAATAAAGAGTTGAGAAATTATTTAGCGGGTATTGGGCAAAAAGTCGATACACATGCAATATCGATTAAGCAACTTGAGTTACAATTGGACCAATTATCTGCGACTGTGAACACACAGCAACCGGGCACTCTTCCTAGCAACACTGTCCAAAATCCAAAAAATGATGGACATTATATGGCAATCACTACTCGCGGTGGTAAGCAAATCAATGACCCACCTATGCCGTCTAATGAGAAAAAGGTGACAAAAGATACTGATAAAGTGGTAGATGTCAATGGTGAAGTAGAGGATAATACTGTAAAAGATGTTGAAGTGGCTAAAAAGGTAACTCCCATGCCTAAGCCACCATCCCTATTTCCTCAAAGATTAGTAAAAAAGACCGAGGATGGTAAATATCGGCGTTTTATAACAATGTTGAAGCAAATTTCTATCAACGTCCCTTTGGTAGAAGCTTTAGAACAAATGTCCGGTTACACCAAGTTTATGAAAGATCTGGTTACAAAGAAAAGATCGGTCACTTTTGAGATATGATGATAGAATGCACCATTGTAGTGATATTGCTACAAGATCTCTGGTACAAAAGAAAAAAGATCCGGGTGCGTTCACTATTCCTTGTACAATCGGGCTATTACATTTTGCGAAAGCATTATGTGATCTGGGGGCAAGCATAAATCTCATGCCCCTCTCGATTTACAAAAAATTGGGTTTGGGTGATCCAAAGCCCACTGCGATGCGGCTACTGATGGCTGATCGAACAGTAAAAAGGCCTATAGGGATACTCCACGATGTGCTAGTAAAAGTGGAGTCGTTCATATTTTCGGTAAATTTTGTTATTCTTGATTGTGAAGTCGATTTTGAAGTGCCCATTATTCTTGGGAGGCCATTCCTTGTTACGGGAAGAGCCTTAGTAGATATGGAAAAGGGGCAGATGAAATTTCGGTTGAACAGGAAGTGACCTTTAACATTTGTAGGTCCATGAGGTAGAGTGGTGAGCTCCAATCGGTATCTGTTATATCCTACAACATTGGTGAGACATCTGAGACACAAATAGAAGAACGTCTAGGTGTAGAAGCATTAGCGGCAGTGATAATGTATTTTGATAGCGATTGTATTGAAGAATATGAGTCATTAGTCGCGGCTCTTGATTGAGGTAATGTTCGGTTTAAATCGAAGAAATATGAGTTAGATATCAAGAATAGCGAGTCCCTACCCGCGAAACCATCTATAGAAGAGGCTCCAAAGTTAGAACTAAAAGCTCTCCCACCTCATCTCAGGTATGAATTCTTAGGAAATGGTGACACTTTGCCGGTAATCATTGCATCAGACCTGAATGAACAACAAGTTGAGAGTTTGGTGAAAGTGCTAAAAAGGTTCAAAAGAGCTATTGGGTGGACCATTGCGGACATTATTGGGATCCCTCCTGGTATTTGCTCTCATACAATCCAACTCATGCCTGATCATAAGCCAAGTATTGAGCACCAGAGACGCTTAAATCCCCTATGCAAGAGGTCGTGAAGAAGGAAATCATTAAGTGGTTGGATGCCGGAGTAATCTATCCGATCGTTGATAGTAGTTGGGTATGCCCTGTTCAGTGTGTACCTAAGAAAGGGGGAATGACTATGGTCCCCAATAAAAAAAATAAACTTGTTCCAATGAGACCGGTTACTTGATGGAGGGTGTGTATGGATTACCGCAAATTAAATGCATGGACTAAAAAAGACCACTTTCCTATGCCCTTCATGGTTTAGATGTTGGATAGACTTGCCGGAAAAGGGTGGTACTATTTTCTTGATGGATATTCGGGGTATAATCAGAGTTCTATTGCACCAGAAGATCAAGAGAAAACCACTTTTACTTGTTTTTATGGGACCTTTGCATTCAAAAGAATATCGTTTGGGTTGTGCAATTCACCCGCCACATTTCATAGATGTATGATGTCGATATTTTCCGACATGGTGGAAGATACTATAGAAGTTTTATGGCTGATTTTTCTATGGTTGGTGATTTATTCGAGCGGTGTTTGAACAATTTATCTGAGGTCCTTAAGAGATGTGAAGACTGCAATTTAGTACTAAATTGGTAAAAAGCCATTTCATGGTGAAAGAAGGTATTGTTTTGGGTCATCGCATTTAAGAAAAGGGCATAGAGGTGGATCGAGCTAAAGTCGAGGTAATAGAGAGACTTCCCCCACCTATATCTATGAAAGGTGTGAGAAGATTTCTTGGGCATGCAGGTTTTTACCGGAGATTCATCAAAGACTTTTCGAAGATAGCACATCCATTGTGCAAAATGCTGGAGAAAGATTGTAAATTTTATTTTGATGAATCCTGGCTTAAAGCATTCGACGAGCTAAAAGAAAAATTGGTGTCTGCACCTATCATTATTTCTCTAGATTGGAACAGTCCATTTGAGACGATGTGCGATGCTAGTGGGGTTGCTCTTGGTGTAGTATTGGGACAAAGAAAGAACAAAATCCTTCACCCATTTACTATGCTAGTAAAGCCCTAAATGAAGCTCAGAAGAACTACACAGTGACTGAGCAAGAACTCCTTGCAGTAGTCTTTGCTTTTGAAAATTTTTGCTCATATTTGCTAGGTACTAGAGTTATAGTGCATACTGACCACTCAACATTGAGATATTTGATGGCAAAGAAGGATGCGAAACCTAGGTTGATTCGTTAGGTATTACTGCTACAAGAATTTGACTTCGAAGTGCTGGATAGAAAAGGAACTAAAAATCAAGTTGCTGATCATTTGTCCCACCTAGAGGATGAAGCTATGAGAGAGTTAGGGGATAAGAATGACATTAATGATACTTTCCCCGATAAGCATGTATTGGCTGCTTCACAAGACTTGATTCCATGGTTCGCAGATTTTGCGAACTATCTGGCTAGTGATATTGTTCCATCGGACTTGTCCTTCCATCAAAGAAAAAAGTTCATGTACGATGTGAAGAAGTTCTTTTGGTATGAACCATACTTACATAGGAGTTGTGCCGACGGGCTTATTCGACGTTGTGTGCCAGAATGTGAGATGTTGAGTGTGTTAGAAGCATGCCATTCCTCCCCCGTTGGTGGACATCACAGCGGTATCCAAACCGCTCATAAGATATTACAATGTGGTTACTTTTGGCCAACTCTTCATCAAGATGCTCATGAGTTTGCTAAAGCATGTGATCAATGCCAACGAGATGGCGGCATTTCAAGAAAGCAATAGCTCCCTCTAAACTCCATTCTAGTGATTGAGTTATTTGATGTTTGGGGTATTGACTTTATGGGCCCTTTCGTGAATTCTCATGGAATGAAGTACATTCTAGTAGTGGTTGATTATGTATCTAAATGGGTGGAAGCCATCGCCCTCGCAAACAGTGAAGGGAAGAGTGTCACTGCGTTCTTAAAAAAGAATTTATTCTCTTGTTTTGGCACCCAAGGGCAATTATTAGTGATGGGGGCTCCCAATTCTGCAACAGATTGTTCAAGGGGTTATTGAGAAATATGGGGTTTGCCATAACTTGGCCACTCCTTACCACCCTCAAACTAGTGGGCAACTTGAAGTGTCGAATCGGGAGATCAAACAGATATTATCAAAAATAGTGAGCGCTAGTAGAACGGATTGGTCAAGGAGGCTTGATGATGCTCTTTGGGCCTACCAGGCAGCGTATAAGACTCTCATAGGTATGTCCCCATACCAACTTTTATATGGGAAAGCTTATCATCTTCCGATTGAGTTAGAGTATAAAGCCATGTGGGCTATGAAGAAGTTGAAAATGGATTGGAGCGAAGCTGTAGAACAACGGTTAACTGGGTTGAATGAACTCAATGAATTTCGCCTGAAAGCTTATAAAAGCTCAGTCCTCTACAAAGAAAAGATGAAGAATTACCATGACCAAAAAATTGAAAAACGAGAGTTTATTGTTGGGGATTTGATGCTTTTATTCAATTCTAGGTTGTGCTTGTTTCCGGGCAATCTCAAGTCCAAATGGACTGGTCCTTACTTGGTTACCCAACTATTCCCTCATGGAGCAGTTGAGTTGGAAACTAAGGAGGGTGTGCGGTTCAAGGTGAATGGACAACGCATAAAAATCTATTTCGGGCATGCTGAATTGGCGAATGAAATGATCGAGGTATACCATCTTGATGAAGTCTGAGTAATCAAGTGTCCTCAGTCGTGCCGCGACGTTAAATCAGGCACTTGTTGGGAGGCAACCCAATACTTATAGTTTTTCTTTCTAGTGATGGTAGCATTTTCTACTAATGAGTTTTTAAATTTGAAGGCACATCACCAGGAAATTCTACAGAAAATCACTCGACAGTAGTCACTGACGGATACATCGACGGACCGTTGTGCCTGTGACGGACCGTCGCAGGAATCCGTCGTGCCAAGTACGTCAAACTGTTATTTTCAAACTAGGGCACACGCGACGAAACCAGCGACGGACCATCACAACTGCAACGGACCATCGTCGGGGACTCATCACGTCATTAATAAAGCGTACCCGATCTAACCCGACTGGGTTTTTTTAAAAATTCAACATTTAAAAACCCCACCCCTTCATTTCACCCCATTCCTTCCCACTTTCTCCCATTTCCCTCCCTTTTAACTTCCAAAGATCATAACCCCCTCTCTTACAACCGATCATTTTCCCCAAATTCTCCAAATTCCTAATACTCACTATCTACTAGTCAGAGCTGCCGTTGTGGGTCTCTACTTGATCACCAAGTACCTTCCTCGCTTGTTTCTCTCAAATTCTCAGGTATGTGTCTCTAATTTCTACTCATTTACATTGCATTTTTGTTTATCAATTAGTATTAGCCTAGTTCTTCTTGATGGGTTCATTATTTAATAAAAAATTGTCTGACCTAGGTTGAGAATCCTCAAAATTGTCGTGTTAAAACTCTAAAAACAAGTGCTTTAGCATTGCTAGTTTACTAGGTAGTTGGGTTAGATAAATGTAGGTTAAAACACTAACAATTCCATTTGGGTCATAGGGGATGAACGGGGCATCCCCAGTTCTGTCACTGAATGACAGAACGAGACCTCGATGACGGACCGTCTTACCCACGACGGACCGTCATTGGGTCCGTTACAATAGCCCTAACACCCTACTGACCAATTTTCTCCAGGTGTCCACCAACGGACACTGGTCCGTCCTACACAACCGTTCTGGTTGTCAGAGACCCTATTCCTAAGGGTCTCTCACTTTTTCTAAGTGTCCTTCAACGGATATATGCTACGGACCGTCTTTCCCACGACGGTCCATCCTGCACAACTGTTCTGGTTGTCAGAGACCCTATTCCTAAGAGTCTCTCACCTTTTCTAAGTGTCCTCCAACGGACATCTACGACGGACCGTCATACCTGCGACGGTCCGTCCTACATAACCATTATGACGGTCAGAAACATCTTTGAAGGGTCTTCATAATTTTTCCAAGTGTCCTCTTACGGACAACTACGACATATCGTCATACCCTCGACGGTCCGTCCTACATAGCCGTTATGACGGTCAAATACCCCTCTCCTAAGGGTCTCCATATTTTTTTTCAAGTGTCCTCTGACGGACACCTACGACGGACCGTCATACCTGTGACGGTCCGTCCTGCATATACCTTCATACTTGTCAGAGTCTTTCCTTCAACGTTCTCCACATAAACATAGTTTAAGTAAGACATGGCGGACCCCATGACGGTCTGTCGTACTCAAGATGAGCCGTCACCTGGTCCGTCCAAACTGTTTCTATAAAAATGTCATTACATCTTAACTCATTTATTTATTTTGTGTGGTTTTGCTTGTCTTGTTTAATCCTTTTATTACTAATAATGATTCTTTACAGGTACTATCTATTATGGCACCAAAACAAGATCGACTATATGCACGCGGGCGATCGAAGTCTGTCGCCCCGTCTGCCCGCCTGGTCATTGACTCTGATGATGAGCGTGACCCCGAGTACGTGCCCCCAGGAACTTCCACCCCATATTGAGTTGCACGTGCTGCCAGAGCCACACCCAAAATGGTTGTGTCCGGCGTAGTCACTTCCTCGCAGTCTGATGAGGAGCGCACACTGACCGGCACACCTTCTGGGTCAGCTACTAATGAAGAAGGAGTGTCTCTCTCCTTAGGAGTTTCGTGGTCGGAGGAAGCCTCTGGATCTGCTGAGGTCCCTCCACCCGCCACTGCTGTACAGTCTGCCTCGTCTGATGAGGCTGACAGTTCAGAATCCACACCCGGTTCACCAAATCGTGCTCTCACCCCGGTTACCAACCAGCCCAACCGGTGGTGTGTCGACGGGCAGTATCAACTCTATTCCAATGAATAGTTTTTGAATGACAAAGGAGTCATGACACGGACACTTACTTTGGAGCGGCGGATCCTTACGGTAAGTCTCCCGACTATGCCATAGATCCACAATCTCTTCACCAGACATCGACTGGAGTGGACAGCGCGTTCGTTGGGATGTTATAGTGAAGAGTTGGTCAGAGAGTTTTACGCATCTTACGTGGCCACTAAGGCTGGCAAACGGACTGGTTTTTGGCCGGTCCGGTACGGTTCCAATCCGGTTCCCGTACCGGTCCGTCCGGTACCGGTTGAACCGGTAAGGAACCGGTCTTTTAGTATACAGGACCGGTTCCCGGACCGGTTCCCGGTTTTTTATCCGGTTACACCGGTTCGGTAAGAACCGGTTCCGGTTCGGTCCGGTCCGGTAAGAACCGGTTTAGCCGGGTTTTTTTTTTTTTTTTATATATTTTTAATGTTACCGTTTTATATGACCGTTGGGCCCTTCTAGTCGTTGGGCCGGGGCCCAAAACGGTTAAATATGACCCCCCACCCCCTTCTAACCCATTTACACTATAAATATATCATTTTTTTCCATTTTAAATCACAAATTCAATTCTTATACAATCTCTCAAACTCTCAATTATAAATCTCTCATAAATTATTAATTATTATATTGTGATATTGAGTTGAAGTTTGAATTTCGGAAGCTACAATCGGCATCTATCAAATCCGGCTTTCGTTATACGTCTACATTTACGTAGACGTTTGGTACATTCGTTCCAACTATTAACTTTAATTGTTATTTGTTTATTAATTTAGTTGTTTTATCTCTTTTATTATATTCTTTTGCTTGTTGTTCTCTTAATATTTAATTGTTTTAAATTTTAACATGAATTCGGAAAGAAATAGTGGTAAAAGACCAATGTCGGAATTAAAAAATAAAAAGGGAGGAGTAAGTAGTTCTTGTTCTAAAAATTTGCCACCTAGATATTTAGTTAATACTAATGATTATACTTGTGTTAGTGAAACTTTTTTTATGTCACCAAGACCTGTTGAATTTAATTCTGAAAATGAAGTAGATCATGAGTCTTTAAATAGACATTATACTAATTTTGAAGAAGAATTAGAAGAAGAAGTAGAAATAAATGAGGAAGATGAAGAGACCCCTACCCCGACTAGTCCGGTTACCGAAGTCCCCTCTTTACCTACTTTTCCAAATGTCGCCGTCGTACGTGTTAAAAGATCGTTAGTATGGAAATTTTTGATACAAAATGAGGAGAAAACTACTGTTACGTGCACTAAATGTAAATTGATAATGAAACATGTAACTACGGGTACGCAAGGGGGAACGGGACGACTAAGAACACATTTACGAAAGTGTAATAAAGAATTTGCTCGCCTAGATGATATAGAAAGAGCTAATAGAAATGGAACACCCATACCCGAAAGTTCTATGGGTGTTGGAGGTTCTAATATGGTTCAAAGTGTATTAAATATGTCTAACCCGGCTAGTCGAAGCACACACCGCACGTATAGTAAAGAAAAAGATCGTAGAGAATTAGCTAAAATGGTTGCTATTTGTGGTTTACCTTTTTCATTTCCTTCTCATCCTGGTTTTGTTCATTATATTCGAGAATTATATAACCCAGATTATGAAGGTATTCCAAGAAATACAATTAAAAGTGATCTTTTTAAATATCAAAAAGAATATTCTCATTTTCTTTCTTGTTTATTTGCTTATTATGATGGTAGGTTATCTATTACTTCTGATATGGGACGTAGTCCTAATGGTAACGATTATTTTACACTTACTGTCCATTGGATTGACCATGAATGGAACATGCAAAAACGAATATTAGCGTATAAATATGTTGAAGAAAATAAAACCGGTTCTTATATAGCATCAAAAGTAGGCTTTATTTTACAATATTATGGAATATGTGATAAAATAATGAGTGTCACTTTAGATAATGCTTCTAATAATTTAAGTGCCGTTGATTATTTAAAAATTAGACTTTGTCCAATTGATAATGATTGTTTTCATATTAAGTGTGCCGCACATGTTTATAATTTAATAGTAAAAGATGGTATTTCTCAATTTGGAGTTTCTTGTGAAAAAATTAGACTTGCTTGTAATTGGATTTTTAAAGCTAAAGTAAAAGCTAGAATTACTGAATTTAAAAATCGTTGTAATGAATGTGGACTTGCATATAGAAAAATTCCAAAAGAAATATGCACTAGATGGAATTCTTTATTTGAAATGCTTCAAGTTGCTTATGTTTATCAAGAACCGCTACAATTAGTTTTTAATGCTCATAATGCGGATCCGAATTTAAGAATTGGCTTTAAAGATTGGCAAAATGTTGAAGAACTGATTGATTTTTTAAAAGTTTTTTATAAAGCAACAAATGAATGTTCTGGTCAATACTATCCTACTATTTCTTCTGTTTTAGTAAATATTTGTGCTATTTCAATTGAATTTGCTAAATATAAAGGAAAAGAACATTTTAAAGATTCAGTTGCTTTTATGATTGAAAAATTCAAAAAATATTTTTTCCCTATTCCTCAAATCTATTTGACTGCTACTACTTTCAACCCAAATTATAAATTAAGAGGTGTTGAAAGAATGGTTGAAAAGATTTATAAAAATTTAGAAATTAAAGATGATGAAACTCCTAGTGTTGAACAATGTAAAAGTAGCATTTATACAAAAGTTAAAGATTTATATAATGCATATAAAGTTATGGAAAAAAATATTCCAATAGTTGAACCTTCGTCTTCTAAGCCTAAAAGTGATGATACAGATGACATGATGGATGAATATCTTGAGCTTGAAAGTGATGAAACTAATAATGATTTTGATTTATATTTCAACCAGGCACGGGAAAAGATTAGGCGTGACGAAGGAGAACTTCAACCTCGAATATTAAATTGGTGGAAGAATCGTGAAAAACAATTTCCGACACTTTCTAGGATTGTTCGAGATGTGCTAGCGATTCAAGCATCATCGGTCGCTTCGGAGCAAGCCTTTAGTGCAGCGAGATTTATGATTGGAGATCATCGATATTCATTAGCAAAGGACAGTTTGGAAATATCGGTGTTGTTTCGAGATTGGGTCAATGCCGAAAGAAGAAACACCGGACTACCACTATTAAGTAGCCATATAGAAGACCAAATAGATGAAATATTTGGTGAGAATAGTGATGATGGCATGGAAGCAATGGACGAAGAACGACAAATGCCAATTCCAAAAAATCTTTCTTTTCAAATGATACAAAATTTACAAAAAGAATTTAAAAAAAAATGGAATTGTTAGTATAATAATTACTAATTTACTATTCAATTCCTCCTGAATTATGTACTCTGATTCTCTTTCTAATATTTGTATTGTATAATTTATTTATTTGAAATTTGAATAAATATACGGCTATTCGCCTTGATTTTTTCTTTTATAATAGTCTCTTCTATTTAATTCATGTCTTTTTATAAATTTAATTTTTAATTATTTTAATAAAAGTTTATATTATAACTATAAATTCAATATAAACTTTAAAGTTTAAATGTAATTTCAAACTTTAAATTCAATATAAAGTTTAAAAAACTTTAAATTCAATTTCAAACTTAAATTCAATTTGAAACTTTAAATTCAATATAAACTTTAAAGTTTTCAATTGAAGTTTTAAAATATAATTAAATAATTTTAAAATAACAAAAAAAAAAAAAAAAAAAAAAAACCGGTAAGACCCGGTTCCAAACCGGTCCAACCCGGTTCCAAACCGGTAACTAACGGACCGGGTGGAACAGGGATACTTTTCCGGTAAAACCGGTCCGGTAAAATCCGGTACCGGTAAGAAAATCCGGTAAGAAAAATCCGGTACCGGTCCGGTTACCGATAAAACCGGTCCTGTTGACCCGGTCCTGCCCGTTTGCCAGTCTTAGTGGCCACTCTCATATCACAGATTGATAGGCGGGCTACCCCCACCAAATAGGCCCCACTGGAGCCGGTCCGAGTACGTGGCATTCAGGTTGATATATCCATGCCTGCCATCCGCCGGTACCTATACGGCGAGAATGTTGATGCCAACCGGACCCCTCTCACCGCCGAGTTTGACTACCGGTGGCAGATTGTCAAAGATGGCCAATTTCTGCGTGAACCATCGCTGAGAGAGACCACCAAGAGGTGGATGGCCCTGCACTTGTCCGTTGATGGAGAGGGTGCTGACTAGGTGACCGAGCCAAAGGGAGCCATCAAGAAGTTTAACCTGACCTTCACGGCGAAGTTTTTGTGGTTGATTTCTGCCACTGCCTTTCCCCCACAGCCGCTGATAATATAGTCACATGGGATTGTGCAGTACTGATGGCGGCGATGATAGCCAGGTTTGAGGTGGATTTTGCTTGGCTTCTTCAGGCGCTCATGCACGAGAGGGCTTTTAAGGTCACAACTACTTACCCTTTCCCGTGCATGATATTTTCTCTATGCAGGTCCGCAGGTGTGCCTATATGGAACGTTGATCAGCTCAAGACCCCGCTGGGCACTTTTGATATCGACCTCATCAGGGATGAGTCCAATGATTGGCTCCACGCAGAGGGCCCCGTCAAGAGTTGCCTTTACTTGGTGACAATATGGCTGATACGGTAGCATAGGCCCGCACGACTACGCAGGAGGCTTCCACTGACACTACCCCGGTCGAGTTTATCCCGGGTACTAGCACTGCCCCGTGCTCCTATCGTTCAGCCCCTTCCCCCGCTCTGGTCCCGCTTGCTAGGGTCCAGAAATTAGAGGCACAAATTGCTACACTTCTGCATCACATCCAGCCTTGGATGCAGAGGTCTATTGCGGAGAATGGTCCAGCACACCGAGCGGAAGATCGCTGAGGTTCATCAGTGCTTGGACGCTATTGAGTTGCGGGTGCTAGCCCATCCAGCCCCTCAGGTCGATGTGTCGACCCTTCAGGCTGCGGTCGACAATCTTCGCGCAGACATCAATATGATCTTAGAGGCTAGGGTGATCTGAGGCCCCTTCTGCAATAGCCTGCTGAAGACACAGTGATGGCGTCCATATTCGCCACTTTAGAGATTCCACCACCTCTCCCTCGAGAGCATGCCAAGAGGCGTAGGGGTCGAGAGGAGGATGAAGCTCGAGCACGAAAGAAGGAGCGGCGTGAGATGGAGGCTACGAGGAGAGTCTCGCTTGCTGATGAAGAGGCGCATTAGATGAGAGTAGTAGAGTTATCTGCTGGGGCGTCTAGCTCCAGAAATGTGGAGATAGCGGGAGGCACTACTGATAGTGTTGTTGATGCTGAGGACACTACTCAGGGTGTCTAGATTACAGAGGTAGTGGGTTCTAGGGAACCGGACCCACCAGCTTGCTGATCGTCGGCGCTTTGCGCCCCAGGTTTGCTTCACCTACCACTCTTATATTTCAATTTTTTTATGCATTGGGGACAATTGCATGTCTTTTTGTTGGGTGGGGTAAATGGAAAATGAGTGCTAGGGTGAAGTCGGAGTATCCCAATTCACTATCCTCTTTTGGGGTTTTCTTGCCTGTGTTCTTTTTCCCCAAGAGACTGATTATTTTTTTCTGTTGAACCGGCATGTCTATATGTTGTGTACATAGTTTAATTCTGGAGTATGATGGGTAAAATGATATCCTGATAAAATGAAAATAATGCATGACTAGGCATAGTAATTGATAAATGTGTGGCTCTAAGCATGACATAGAGGCACACCACTGTATGACCCTAAGTCTAAAATTTGAACTAGGTGTCTGATAATCTGGTAGAGTAATGAGATGTCTAGTAAGTGTGAGTAAAATTTGAATAGTCCACTATTTGTACTGAGCTAGAACTTGCCTGGTTAGTCCTGCTAAAAGTAAGTTGTAATAGACAATTATAAAAGGATCATAGGCCCTTGTTCAATATAGCTCATTTTTAGCCTAAATAAAAGAAAACCAAATGAAATTAATCCTTCTTTGATCCAAATGATTTGAGCTAAAACTAGACCTTTCTTTTTCACCCCAACTGATCTTTTCTGAGAATAATGTGTTGGCTCTGGTCCCTTCTTGGACATGTGCACCTCAACTTATGCCAAAAGCATAAGTTGAGGGTGGCTAATGTAATAAATAACCTTTTTTATGGCCCTGACCCAACTTTGGATATTGTGTACTTTGACTCATGGCAAAGCCATGAGTTGAGGGTGGCTATTATGAGAAATGCTCTGGAAAGTGGGGTTGAAAGAACAAAGAGAGAGAAAGAACAAAAGTAAAGTGACTCAAGAATCAGTTGAAAGAAAAATAAATAATAATTAAAAAAATACAAGAAATACAAGCAAGAAAAGAAGAGAGTCACTTACACAAATGAAGAATGAAGCGAAAATAGCAAGGTTAAAGAATATCAGAAACTGGACGAGATAAAATGATAAAAAGTGGTATGTTTAGCCGATATGTCAAGGAGGACAAAAAGTCACTAAAGTATACCTAAATATACCCTACCTGACCCTGATCCTATGTTACGAGCTAAGAAAGTCCTACTGTGATCCTAAGAGTTGTATAGCGAACTTAAAGCAGTGAAAATAAGGGCAAGCTTATGGCAATATGTATGAATGAGTGTGAATTTGTTCTGAGAGTGAGTTTTGAAAAGTAATCCTTATACTCAAACTGAAATCATTGTGTTAAAATGAGGATTTTGTTTTGAAGTGAGGACACTAGTTGCAATACCGAAAATATTAGCACCCCGGTGAGAAATTGAAGAGGATAGGTGTTAGTGCATGGTGAGTCTGTGTCATGGTCTGATTCCACATAATTCAAGCCTAATAGTGATAGCATGCATAAATATGATGAGATTGATCGGGATTGATAGCCAAATGATTGTGAAGGATAAAACATGGATACTATTGTACAAAGATTTTGTATTGAGTCATAGTGCATCGCTTGAGGACAAACAACGAATTTAAGTTGAGGGTGTTGATATACCGTGGTTTTACGGTATTTTTAATGGTTTTTCCTTAAGTTTAGTGGGTCCAAAAGCCTTTTTGTACTAATTTTTATGTAAGTTTCTCTTTATTTGCAGAAAATCTGTCTAAAAGATGAATGCGGAGGTTTTTGAGCGAGAAATAAGAAAAGTACCACTTACGGAGCTTGTGACGGTTCTTCGTGCCCGTGACGGTCCGTAGGTGGCATCGTAGTGCAGCTGCTGAAGGAAGATGGGGAAGTCTGACCAAGTGTGGGGTTACGAAGTGTGTTATGGACCGTCGTATCCATCACGGTCCGTCCTCCAGGTTCGTCATGAAGATCAGAGAAGTAGTCACAGTACCCAAATTCGACGAGTTCAAGTGTTTTGGAACAGAGACACTCGACGAACCGTTGTGCCTGTGACGATCCGTCATACCTTTCGTCAAGGGTAATGAAGAGAGCAGCAGAAGAAATTGCACATGTATGGGATGACGGAGTCCATGACGGTCCGTCGTGACCACGACGATCCGTCGCGAGGTCCGTCGATCCAGCGCATTTTGACAGATTTCCAGCAAATCAAGTCCTTATTTAATTAGGTTTTTATTTTTTATAAATAGTTCGAAGAAACCTCGTTGTTGAGGTTAGACTCTTGATTATTTTTTAGACTCTTTGTTAGACTCTTGATTATTTTTTAGACTCTTTGCTAGACTCTTGAATATTTTTAGACTCTTGTAATTGATTGTTGGTGAATTTTGTGGATCAATCAAGTAAACTTTCTGATTTTACTCTATCTCATTGAAGTAAGTGCATGAATTCTTATATCATATATTTGAATATTGTGATTATAACTATGGGTAACTAAACTCCATAACTAGGGTTGTGGGAACCATAGGCAAATAATAAGGTAAAACCTAACTAAAATAACAATTCTAGAATAGTGTCTTGCATGTATTGATAATTCATTCACTTAGAAGTCTTTTTAACGGATGACCAACGTTAGAACTCGCCTTAATGCTACTTGCTGGACCAAGGAGGTAGCTAATAGAAAAAGAATTATCAACATAGATTTAGTGTATACTATCTAATAGGCTAGTGTTGATTGTTACGAGGTAATAACTTAGTCAAATATCGAATATGATGCTTAATATAAGGTAAAGGTAAGGGTTAGTATAGCAACACACGTAGCCGGACCAAGGTGCGGAGTGAAATTTTCTAGATGTCGGACCAAGGATTTAGAAATACATAACTTATCACTTTGTATGAAAGATACTAGGAAAGAGTTTTTATATTTAGAATTATCAAATTATGAACCTGTGGGGAACACGTAAACCCTAGTTACTTTGATTAATAGATTAAACTCCAACATTTGAAGCTGTAGTTGTCTCCTTTAATTTCGCTAGTTATTTTCATTTATTTAAAAATAGAAAACCCCCCTTTTATCATCTTTTCTTTCCAAGGAAATAATTGGCTGAACAATAGTAATAATAGATTGAAGCTAAGTCTAAACTATTTTCCTCGTGGGAACGATCCCAACCTTATTAGTTGGGTTATTTACTTGACACGACCATTTTTCTTCTTATTTGAGAAGTAAGTTTGAGCGTATCAATGCCCCATACATCAAACAACTCAATTACAAGAATGGATTCAAAGGGAGCTCTTGCCTTCTAGAAATACCTCCATATCATTGGCACCTATCACATGCCGTGGAGAACTCATGAGCATCTTGGGGGATGGTTGGCCAATAGTAGCCACATTGCAAAATTTTATTGGCAGTTTGGATGTAACACCCTGTAGCCAAAACACACCAAAAATTAGTTTTTTAGAAAAATCTGCAGGTGCTACCAACGGTGGCATCGACGAACCATAGCCTGAACCACGGTCCGTCCTGCACAACCGTCGATGGGATATGAAACTCCCAAAAATTTCAGCCGAGAAAAACTGGTTAAGTCTTGAAAGACGGACGAATTTACGGTCCGTAGGTCAAACGACGGTCCGTAGTCCGTGACTGTCTATCAAGACTCCTTCAACCACTCTCTGACAAGAGCTATGGATGACCAGCATGGTTCGTAGGTGGACCTATGGTCCGTAGGTGGAAACTTTGCAGCAAGTTAGTTAAGTGGAAATGCAGTTGGGTCAACTTAAAATGATCATAACTCTTAAAAAAAAAATTAGGTCTCCCATGACCTACCCACAGATAGATAATTGAATTATCTTTCCATAGCCACCAACCTTGCTAAAATTAGACCTCCGAGTAAAATATTATCCTCATTTTAGTAAAGGCCTGTCGAACAGGCCCTCACGACGGACCAAACGACGGGGCGTCAGGCGCACGATGGACCGTCATTCCTCGCCGTCGTGAGGCCCGACAGCAACCTTCCCAGGGGTCTTTTGACCTTTTCCACTCCGTTTAAACCCTAAGTTACATCGTTTTAACCCTAAATCATCAGATTTTAGTCATTTTAAGCCTAGAAACATAATTAAAACATATCCAAGTCAAATCATTAAATCAAAACTTAGAAAATTAGAAGCAAGAGAGGAGAAAAAAGCTCAATAATCCTAGTTCAAGAACGCATACGTGCGCTACATCTTCTCGTGATGTAGGTTCTGGTTCTCAGTATCCAGATCACGCATAGACCGATTTCTCGATCTCCAGTTCAGCAGATTCATTGGTGAGCCCTCATTATCCGAGGACAACAGTCATGACTTTCATTTTAGTCTTTAGTCATTTAGTTTCAATTTTTGCTAGATTTAGCTGGGGGTTGTCCCAGTATATCTATTCTAAATTAGAGGCTATTTTCAGACATAGTTAGATTCAGCTTAGTATTGAGTTAATATTTCTTTTGTATTAAACTCATTGTATTCAAATATCTCAGTTATAGAATATGGGTATTCCCCATCTTTTCATTTTAAGTATGATTTAGCTTCCGCAACAGTTTATTATCTTTAGTATGCTCATGATCATGCCAGCAGGGTTAGCTTGGGATCACTTGTGGTCCTAGGTTTCGTGTCCGCGTCTCGGGGGTAGCTCGGGCGTGACATTTTATACCACTATAATGCCTACCCACAGGCGAGGAGTGGCATGCCTCCAAAACACTCAACATCTCAACTTTCGGTACACAACGGTGAACTTTTTCACATCATACATGAACTTTTTCCTTTGATGAAAGGACAAGTTTGATGGGATTATATCACTAGCCAAATAATTTGCAAAATCGGCGAATCATGGAATCAAATCATGAGAAGCGGCCAAAACATGCTCATTAGGGAAAGTATCATCAATTTCAGCCTTTTCACCCAACTCTCGCATAGCTTCATCCTTTAGTTTGGACAAGTGATCGGCGACTTGATTTTCGATCCCTTTCTATCTTTCATTTCAAAATCAAACTCTTGCAACAGTAATACCCATCTAATCAACCTTGGTTTCGCATCCTTCTTTTCCATCAAATATCTCAAAGCAGGATAATCAGTATGGACTATGACTCTAATGCCAAGCAAATAAGAGTATAATTTTTCGAAAGTAAATACCACCGCAACAAGCTCTTGTTCAGTCACAGTATAGTTCTTTTGATCTTCATTAATGACCTTCATTGACCCAAAACTACACCAAGAGCAACCCCACTAGCATCACCCATCACCTCAATGGCTTACTCCAATCTGGGGAAATAATTATGGGCGCAGACACCAACTTTTCCTGCAACTCTCCAAACGCCTTCAGATAGCATCATCAAAATAAAATTTACATTCTTTCTCAAGTAACTTGCATAGAGGATTTGAAATTTATGAAAAATCCTTAATAAACCTCCGGTAGAAGCCCGCATGTCCAAGAAGAATCCTCACACCTTTTAAAGAGATGGGTAGAGAAAGTCTCTCTATCACCTCAAATTTGGCTCGATCAATCTCTATCCCCATCTCTGAGATCCGATGACCCAATACAGTACCCTCTTTCACCATGAAGTGACATTTATCCCAATTTAGCACAAAGTTACAATCTTCACACCTTTTGAGAACCTCGGCCAAGTGACTCAAACAACGCTCAAAGGAGTCGCCAACCACTGAAAAATAATCCATAAACACCTCAATAGTGTCTTCCACCATATCGAAGAATATCGACATCATATATCTCTGAAAAGTAGCTGGTGCATTACACAACCCAAAAGTCATCCTCTTGAACGCGAAAGTTTCATAAGGACAAGTAAAAATAGTTTTCTCTTGATCCTCCGGTGCAATAGAGATTTGGTTGTAACCTGAGTAACATTCAAGAAAACAATACCACCCCTTTCCTGCAAGCCTATCCAACATCTGATCCATGAAGGGCATCAGAAAATGGTCCTTTTCCGTCCATGCATTCAACTTCAGGTAATCCACACAAACTCTTCATCATGTCATTGATCTCATTGAAACAAGCTCATTCTTCTCATTAGGGACCACCGTCATGCCCCCCTTTTTGGGCACACACTGAACAGGGCATACCCAACTACTATCTGCGATAGGATATATGACTTCGGCGTCCAACCACTTAATAATTTCGTTTTTCAATACCGCTTGCATAGGTGGATTTGACCGTCTTTGATTATCAATACTTGGCTATGATCGGGCATGAGCTGGATTTTGTGTGAATAAATACCGGGTGGATTCCCAATAATGTCTGCAATAGTCCAACCAATGGCTCGTTTGAACCACTTTAACACCTCTACCATCCACTCTACTTGCTCCACATTCAAATCTGATGCAATGATTACCGGCAAAGTGTCATATTTTCCCAGGAATACATACCTTAAATGAGATGGTAGAGCCTTAAACTCTAATTTAAGGGCCTCCTTAATAGATGGTTTCGTTGTGGGGACTCACGATTCTTCATATCTAACTCCAATTTCTTTTGTTTGAACCGCACGTCCCCTCGATCAAGTGCCGCAACCAATGACCCATATTCCTCAATAACATCACTCTCAAAATTCATGATCACTGCCGCTAGTGCCTCAACACCAAGGCATTCTTTGATTTGTACCTCAGACGTACTCTCAACTCTATAAGATATATCAGATACCGTTTGGAGCTCACCACTTTGCTTCACAAACCTACAAATGTTGAAAGTTTCTTCTTCATTGTTCAACCTAAACTTCATCTGCCCTTTTTCAATGTCAACCAAGGCGAGACCGGTAGCAAGGAATGGCCTGCCAAGAATAATAGGCACCTTAAAATCCACCTCACAGTCAAGAATCACAAAATCGATGGGGAATATAAATGACTCCACCTTCACCAACACATCATGGAGTATTCCAATAGGTCTTTTCACCATTTGATCGGCTATTAGTAACCGCATCGCAGTGAGTTTTGGGTCACCCCAACAAAACTTCTTGTAAATAGAAAGATGCATGAGATTTATGCTTGCCCTAAGATTTCATAATGCTTTAACAAAGTGTAACAACCCGATGGTACATGGAATAGTGAAAGCGCCCGGATCTTCTTTCTTTTGCACAAGAGACCTTGTAGCAATAGCACTACAACGTTGCATCCGATCATCATCCTCAAAACTTATCGATCTCTTCTTAGTAACCATATCTTTCATAAACTTGGCATAATCGAGCATTTGTTCAAGAGCTTACATCAAAGGGACATTGATGGAAAGCTGTTTCAACATAGTAATAAAACACCGGTAGTTACCATCCTCGATCTTTTTTACCAATATTTGTAGGAGTGGTGGTGGTGTTCTTAGAACGGGGGTCATCCTTTGGGGTATCTTAGCTTCTTTCCCCGATTTATCTAAAAACTCACTACTAACTTCCACTACCTCATTACTCTTCTCACCTGATCTTCTACGCCAGAAGGCATAGGTGGATCAATGGTTTTCTTTCCCCCTCGAGTAGTGACTGTCATGCAATGTCCATCATTTTTCGGATTTTGGACAGTGTTGCTAGGAAGAGTAACCGATTTACGTAGGTTCACAGTAGAAGACAACTGGACCATTTGCACTCAAGATGCTTAATTGTGATTGCATGTGCATCCACCTTTTGCCTAATATTAGCTTAGTCACCTCTCAACTCTTTGGCGTGCTCATCACTAGCATCAAACCTCATCATCATCTTTTGCAACATATTCTCAACTTGGGCGATACTACCTCCACCATCCCTACGAGCAACTTCCCAATTTTGCGGTGGAGCATAGGGCACACTTCGATCGTTTCTGTTACCATAGTTACCCCAGTTGAAGTCGTCGCCATTTGCAACTCAAGATGCTTGATTGAGATTGCATGTGCATTTAACTTTTGCCCAATATTAGCTTAGTCACCTTTCAAATCTTTGGCGTGCTCATCACTAGCATCAAACCTCCTCATCATCTTTTGCAACATATTCTCAACTTGCGTCATACTACCTCCACCATCCTTAGGAGCAACTTCTGAATTTTGAGGTGGAACAGAGGGCCCACTTTGATCATTTTTGTTACTATAGTTACCTAGTTGAAGTTGTCGCGGTTTAGTTTCAATCTCAAATATAGTGACCCTCTCGATTGTAATTCCCATAATTCCGACCTTGATTCCCTTGACCTTGGTGTCAATTCTCCTGATTGGAGCCTTGGGCGTTTGGTCGAAAACCCCCCATCTGCTCATTCACTGCATAAGAGTCTTCCTCATAGTAAAATACATCTACCGGCAATGGTGACTTAGTCAAATAATTCACCGCATTCACTTTCTCTGCACCCCAGTGACATGTTCCAATACCAACCCAAGCTCAGTCCTCATTTGAGCCATCTCTTCACGAACCTCATCTTCGATAGGGTTGTGTGTAGCTTGCATTGCAAAGGTGTTTGTGTCCGACTTCCTAGTGCTCCAAGCCTTGTTGTTTCGAGAAATTTTCTCCAACTTTTCCGCGATCTATGCATAAGTGCACTCACCATAAGAACCACCCTCAATAGTGCCTTTTTGTTATCATCTTGCCCTCGATAGAAGTACTCTTTCAATGAATCATCATCAATGTTGTGGTTTGGTACACTTCTCACAAATGAGGTGAACCTTCCCAAGAGCTACTCACCAACTCCCCAAGTAATGCCACAAAGTTGTTCACTCTATCTTTGTGGTTGAGCTTTTTAGATACCGGGTAATACCATGCTAGGAACACATCCCTCAACTGGTCCCAAATGTAGATCAAATTATAGTCAATTCATTAAAGCAAATTGCGGCTTCTCGAGTTAGTGAGAGAGGGAACACCCTTAATCCAATGACATCCATGTCCAAGTCCGGCCTCCCTACAAAACTTTTGCACACCGACCTCAGTTTGGCGATGTGAGCATGTGGATCCTCAGATAGTAGCCCTGAAAACAAACCTCTAGTGGTGAGCATCTACATCAATATACAAGTTACCATGAATGAATGACCTTGTGGTAGAGGTAGGACAAGAGGTCCATCTGAATCGGTGATGTTAACATTGACCCTATAATACTCTTGAGGGCGTGAGGCAGGAGATTGCCTACTCAGAGCGCCCTCACTAGGGTTTTCCATGCATCAACTGGTGGAGGAAGTTGACGGTTGATCTCATCACCAAGGTTAGAAGGATTGTATAGATAGTTCATTCTACATAGTGTACGGTTCAGTTCTGGATCAAATGGAAGTGTTGGTTCTCCTCAACTTCGTGTACTTGGCATACACTAGAGCTAGACCTCAAAGATCCAAAAACAAAGAAACAAAGTAAAATTAGGAAAATTATTGACTAAAATCAGCAATTGCACTTAAGATTAATCTAAAAGCAACTTTCCCCTGCAGCGGCGCCAAAATTTGATAGTCTCAAATTTTACTTCCCTAAAAAAGTATAAGCGGTCGTATCAAGTAAAGAACCCAATTTTTAGGTGGGGATCGATCCCACGAGGAAAATGATTTAGACTTAACTTTAATCTACGATTACATCTGTTTAGTCAAGTTCTTTCCAAAAACAGTTAATTAAAAGGGTAGTTTTGTGAAATAACAGTGTTTAATTATTTCTAAGTAAAACAAGTACCAAGATTAAAACTTTAGTGTTTATAAAGTGATGAAATAAACTAGGGTGTACGTGTTCCCCATAGGTTCATAACGCGGTAATCCTAGCTATAACTATTCTTTTCTAGTGTCTTGCATGCAAAGTGGTAAATTAGGTATCTCCAATTTCTTGGTCTGGGAATTAAAGAATTTCACACCGCATCTTGGTTAGAATTCCCTGAGTTGCTTCCAGATGCTTGGACCTCCAGCCGACTATCAACACCAATGGACCGTCGATGAGACGAAGGACCGTCGATGGCTTCGTGGGTCACCTCTTCTGCACAATCTTCTGCATTTATGTTTTGGATAACTTTCCTGCAAAACACAGATAAAACACATTAAAATTACTACAAAAAGGCCCTAGACACACAATAAACTTAAGTAAAATGCATTGAAAGTACCGTGAAACCACGATACATCAATAGCTTGCTCTACAATGGAGTCTGAATTCATCGCGTTAGACAAGCCAGTTGAAGAAGCTGAATGGCTCCACAATTTTTTAGAAGATATTCTGTTTTGGCCCAAACCAATGGCCCCTATATGCTTACACTGTGATAGTCAAGCTGCAATAGGAAGGGCTGGAAGCGTTTATGTATAACGACAAGTCTCGTCACATAAGACAAAGACATAACTCTATGAGACAACTACTCCCTAGTGGAATTATCACAATTAGCTATGATCGCCACCGCAACATGGTGGTGGAGCTACCACTTAAAGATGAAGACTACGCGCCATATTCTATTTGGAAAAAGTAGTATACAGCCACGACGTTGTCTTGACGGCCTTAAATTATTAAGACACTTTCTGCAAAACCATTTAACCCCCACTACATCGCTTCGAAAACATTAACAATGATGATACAAGTACATAATGTTAGGTTGGGATGAGGGATATGTTCATGTCATGTGAAGATTTACAGAAAATGGACCGATTGATATCGTTCGGCTCTGGTGATGTTGAGTAGGTTGGAGGATACGAGGTTACTTATTGAAGAGTAAGATCGATAAGTTCAATTTGTATTTGTGGAGACTCTTTCTTAAAGTGATTAAAGAATAAATTTGCAAAAGAAATGATTAGCTCTTTGAAGAAGATGAAAGGAAATAAGCAACAACCAAAATGAAATGGGGAAAAAAATGGCAAAAAGATTTAAAGAGTAGAAAAGCCAAAAAGAAAAAATCTTTTTGTTCAGCAATGGTGAATGTATAAATGGGGAACAAGATGACTCTTGTTCAGGTCAAACATTGTCATATGTTGTCTTTTTTCAAGGCCTCACGCACATAAATATGTGTGTCACATGCACTTTTGATAAAGATACCACAACCACATATGATTGTTACGACCTGATTTCGAAAACTAAATATTTCGAAGTTGATTTTACAACTTTGGCAATTTTATTAAGTTTTTGAAAAGATGCATAATTTCGAGAGTCGTCACTTAATTTATTTATTTCTTAGGAAAAAATAAGAACACCATTTAAAAAGAGTTTTTTTTAAAAAAAATATTTAAATAAACCACAGTCGGGTTAAGGGTTCAAATAATTCTCTAAGGAAGGGTTTAGCGACTTAGAGAATCCGCTAACATGCGATTGACCAATGAATTTTAAAGTTGACTAATTTTTAAGAAAAAAACTTAGGAACACTTGCGAAAAATTTATTTTAAAATAACTAAAGTCTTTTGATACTTATAAACTCATCTTATTCCAATATGAAATAAGTCAAATGCTAAAGTGTTAAAATAATAATTTTGACTTAACGTTTTATCCGATGTCAAGTTTTAGAGTTGAAAAATCAGCACAATAACTTAAGCGTGAATTTGAAAGCTAAATACTAACTATGAAAGAATATGAATAGTTCTCAATTTAGTCTAAGAGCTTAAGTCGCTTAACTTGAAAGAATTTTGAGAATCTAATATTTAAAGATGACGAAATAAAAATCCATAAAGCAAAACTCCAAAGGACTCATCTAAAGAAAAAATTAGCAAAAGTTAGCATTCATAATTTTTTTTAAAAATAGAAATAATAACAAGGAACTTAAAAAAAACAGTGAATTAAATGACTGAAATTTCCAGCCCAAATTCAACCATTTTGGCTGAAATTAAAACTTGCCGTTTGACTTTAGGCCTTGGATCCATGACAAAACTCTGATCCCGTTTGTGTTATTCTTAAACTTTTTCAAGTCCAAGAAATGTTCTTCTTCTAGCCCTTTGGGGCTGCTGCAAATTTTCCAAAATACTAGCTTCTGTTTCATAATTTTGATGGAGGCCGACTCAGATAGAGGATGATGCAAGGGATAGAGAGTCCACGTGACTCATTCAGAAAGAGTTCATGCCAAAAATAATGAGGAAATAACAATTAAAATCAATACGAAACAATATTAAGTTAAGTAAGAACTTAATATGCCTATCATATATATGTATATATATATATATATATATATATATATATATATATATATATATATATATATATATATATATTATATATATATATATATATATATATATATATATATATATATATATATATATATATATATATATATATATATATATATATATATATATATATATATATATATATAT